>NC_069435.1:640670-658239 GCF_026875155.1 Cherax quadricarinatus | reverse complement strand
GGGGTATAAAGGGGGATGGGGGGTATGAGGAGGGTAGTAAGGGAGGGTAGTGAGGGAGGGGATAAGGGGGGTATAAAGGGAGGGTAGGGGGAGGAGGGGAAGAGGTACTATGAAGTGTAGAAGGAAGGGTAGTGAAGGGGGTACTAAGGGAGCGTACTAAGGGAGTGTAGTAAGTGAGGGTAGTGAGGGAGAGTAGTGAAGGAGGGTACTAAGGGAGTGTAGTAAGGGAGGGTAGTGAAGGAGGGTACTAAGGGAGTGTAGTAAGGGAGGGTAGTGAGGGAGGGTAGTGAAGGAGGGTACTAAGAGAGTGTAGTAAGGGAGGGTAGTGAAGGAGGGTACTAAGGGAGGGTAGTGAAGGATGGTACTAAGGGAGTGTATCAAGGAAGGGTAGTGAAGGAGAGTACTAAGGGAGGGTAGTGAAGCAGGGTACTAAGGGAGGTTACTAAGGGATTGTAGTAAGGCAGGGTAGTGAGGGAGGGTAGTGAAGAAGGGTACTAAGGGAGTGTAGTAAGGAGGGTAGTGAGGGAGGGTAGTGAAGGAGGGGACTAAGGGAGTGTAGTAAGGGAGGGTAGTGAGGGAGGGTAGTGAAGGAGGGTACTAAGGGAGTGTAGTAAGGGAGGGTAGTGAGGGAGGGTAGTGAAGGAGGGTACTAAGGGAGTGTAGTAAGGGAGGGTAGTGAGGAAGGGTAGTGAAGGAGGGTACTAAGGGAGGGTAGTAAGGGAGGGTATGTGAGGGAGGGTAGTGAAGGAGGGTACTAAGGGAGTGTAGTAAGGGGGGGTATGAAGGCGGGACTAAGGGATGTGTAAGGGGGTGGTAGTGAAGGGGCGTAGTGAGGGAGGTAGTGAGGGAGTGTAGTAAGGGAGGGTGGTGAGGGAGGGTTTGTAAAGAGGGGTAGTGAGGGAGGGTAGTGAGAGAGGGTAGTAAGAGAGAGTAGTGAGGGAGGGTAAAGAGGGAGGGTAGTGAGGGAGGTAGGGAGGGTAGTGAGGGAGGGTAGTGAGGGACGGTAGAGAGGGTAGTGAGGGAGGGAGTAAGGGGGAGTAGTGAGGGTAGGGAGGGTGGAGAGGAGGGTAGTAAGGGAGGGTAGTGAAGGGAGGGTAGTGAGGGGGAGTAGTAAGAGAGGGGTAGCGAGAGTAGTGACGGAGGGTACTAAGGGAGGGTAGTGAGGGAGGGTAGTAAGGAGGGGAGTGAGGGGGGAGGGAGGGAGGGAGAGTAGGGAGGGTAGTGAGGGAGGGTAGTAAGGGGGGGTTAGTGAGGGAGGGTAGTGAGGGAGGGTAGTAAGGGAGGGTAGTAAGGAGGGTAGTGAGGGAGGGTAGTGAAAGAGGGTAATAAGGGAGGGTAAGTGAGGAAGTGTAGTGAGGGAGGGTAGTGAGGGGGTTTTAGTGAGGGGTGTAGTGAGGGAGTGCTGTAAGGGAGGGTAGTGAGGGAGGGTAGTAAGGGAGGGTAATGAGGGAGGGTAGAAAGGGAGGGCAGTGAGGGAGGGTAGTGAAGGAGGGTAGTGAGGGAGGGTAGTGAGGGAGTGTAGTGAGCGAGTGTAGTGAGGGAGGGTAGTGAGGGAGGGTAGTGAGGGGAGTGTGTGAGGGGGGTAGGAGGGAGGGTAGTGAGGGGAGGTAGTGAGGAGGTAGTAGGGGAGTGTAGTGAGGGGGGGCAATGAGGGAGGGTAATGGAGGGTTATGAGGGAGAGTAGGATGGAGGGGATTAAGGGAGGGCAGTAAGGGAGTGTAGTGAGGGAGGGTAGGTGAGGAGGGTAGGTGGGAAGTGTAGTGAGTGGGAGTCAAGAAGTGTAGTAAGAGAGTGTAGTAAGGGAGGGTAGTAAGGGAGGTGTAGTGAGTGTAGTGAGGGAGGTAAGGGAGGGAAGTGAAGGAGGGTACTAAGGGAGGAGTAAGGAGGGTATGAAGGAGGGTACTAAGGGGTGTATAGGAGGGAGGGAGTGAAAGGAGGGTATAAGGATACTAAGGAGGGATAAATAAGGGAGGGTCGTGTAGAAGGGTAGGAGGCGGGTTAAGTGAGGGGTTGCTAAACGGGAGGTAGTGAAGAAAGGGTACTAAGGAGTGGTAAGGAGGTAGTGAAGGGGGTATAAGGGGGGTAGTGAGGGAGTTTAAGGGGAAGGTAGGGTAAGGAGGGTAGGGGTAGTGACGGCAGGGTTACCAATAAGGGAGTGTAAAAGGGAGGGTGTAAGGAGGGTAGTGAAGGAGGGTAAGAGGCGGGTAGTGAGGGAGTGGAGTAAGGAGGGTGTGCAAGGGGGGGAGGGAAAGGAGGGTTAAGGGTAGAGGGGGTAGTGAAGGAGGGTAGTGGGAGTGTATGAGGGAGGGTAGTAAGGAGGGTACTAAAGGGGAGTAAGGGGGGGTAGAAGGCGGGTACTAAGGGAGTGGTTTAAAGGGGGGGAAGTAAGGGGGAGGGTAGTAAAAGAGAGGGGATTGAGGGAGGGTAGTGAGGGAGGTTGTAGGAGGGTGTAAGGAGGTATCAGGGAGGGTGTGAAGGGGGGGTAGTGGGGGGAGGGTACTAAGGTGGTGGTATGAGGAGGGTTGTGAAGGAGGTAACCCAAAGGGGGGTGTAGTAAGGGGGGGTAGTGAGGAGGGGGACTAAGGAGGGGAGTAAGAGGGTAGTAAGGAGGGGACTAAGGGAGGTAGTAAGGAGGGTAAATAAGGAGGGTACTAAGGGAGGTATTAAGGGAGGGTAGTAAGGGAGGGTATAAAGGGAGTGTTTGTAAGGAGGGTAGGAGGGAGGGTAGTGAAGGAGGGTCTAGGATGGTAGTGAGGAGGTAGTGAGGGAGGGTAGTTGGGAAAGGGGGGTACTAAGGAGGTAGTAAGGGGGGTAGGAAGGAGGGGACTAAGGGAGGGATGAAGGGAGGGTATAAGGGGTATTAAGGGAGGGAGAAAGGGGGGGGTAGTGAAGGGACAAAGGTAGGTGTAGGGGGGGGTAAGGGAAAGGAGGGTACTAAGGGAGGGGGGGGGAGGGTAGTGAAGGAGGGTACTAAGGGGGGTAAATAAGGGGGAAAAAAAAAAAAAAAAAAAAAAAAAAAAAAAAAAAAAAATTTTTTTTTTTTTTTTTTTTTTTTTTTTTTTTTTTACCCCAACCCCCCCAAATCCCACCCACCACCCCACTACCACTACTACCAGTACTACCACCCCACCACCACCACTACTACACCACTACTACCAGTACCACCACCACAACCACCACCACTACCACTACCACCACCACCACTACAACCAGTACCACGACCACTACCACCACCACTACCCCTACAGCACTACCACCACCACCACCACCACTATTTCCACTACCAGCACTACCACTACCACCACCACCACCACACTACCACTACCACCACCACTAAACCACCACCACCACTACTACCAGTACCACCACCTACTACCAGTACCACCCCCACCACCACTACCACCACCACCACTACTACCACTACCACCACTACCACCACTACTACCACCACCACCACCACTACTACCAGTACCACCCCACCACCACTACCACTACTTTCCACCACTACTACCACCACCACCACCACTACTACCAGTACCACCACCACCACCACTACTACAAGTACCACCACCACCACCACCACTAAATACCAGTACCACCACCACCACCACTACCAGCACTACCACCACCACCCCACCACCACCACCACTACCAGCACTACCACCACCACCACTACCACTACTACCACTACCACCACCACTACCACCACCACCACTACCACTACTACCACCACCACCCCTACCACACCACCACTACCAAATACTACCACTACCACCACCACTACCACCACTACCACCACCACACCACTACTACCACTACCACCACCACCACTACCCCACCACCACTACCACCACCACCACCCACCACCACTACCACTACCACCACCACCACACAACCACCACCACACACTTCCACCACCACCACTACCACCACTACTACCACTACCACCACCACCACTACTACCACTACCACCACTACCACCACCACTACTACCACCACCACTACTACCACCACCCAACCACACCACCACCACCACCACCACTACCACCACCATTACCACTACTAAACCCCTACCACCACTACCACCACCACCACCACCACCACCACTACCACCACCATTACCACTACTACCACTACCACCACTACCACTACCACCACTACCACCACCACTACCACCACCACCACCACCACCACCACTACCACCACCATTACCACTAAATACCACCACCACTACCACTACCACCACCAATTACCACTACTACCACTACCACCACCACCACCACCACTACCACTACCACCACCATACCACCACCACTACCACCACTACCAGTACCACCACCACCACCACCACCACCACCACTACCACCACCACTACCAACCACCACCACCACCACCACTACCACCACCACCACTACCCCCACCACTACTACCACTACCACCACCACTACCACCACCACCACCACTACCACTACCACCACTACCACCACCACTAGCACCACCACACCACTACCACCACCACTACCATCACCACTACACCCCAACCACTACCACCACCCCTACCACACACTACCCACCCCACCACTACACCCCACCACCACCACCACCACTACCCCACCCCTACCCCCTACCACCACCACACCACCACCACCACCACCCACCACCCACCACCACCACACTACCACACTACCCCCCACCACTACCACCACCACCACTACCACCACCATACCACCACCACTACCACCCCCACTACCACCACCATACCACTCCACCACCACCCACCATACCACCCACCACCACCACTACCAACCACCATACCACCACACTACCACCACCCAACCCCACCACCACACCACCACCACACTACCATACCACCACCACTACCACTACCACCAACACTACACCACCACCCACCCCCCACTACCATACCCCCCACCCCCCCCCACCACCACCCACCACTACCACCACCACTACCACCACCACTAAAAACCCCCACCACCACTACCACCACCACACCACCACCACTAACCACCACACTACCACTACCACCACCATACCACCACCACTCCACCACCCCTACCACACCACCACCACTACCCCCCACCACTCCCACTACCCACCACCACTACCATACCACCACCATACCACCACCACCAAACTACCACCACCACCACTACACCACCACCACTACCACCACCACCACTACTACACCCCATACCCCCACCACCACTACTACCACACCACTATACCCCACCACCACCCACTACCCCCACTCCACCACCCCTACTACCACCCACCACCACCACCACCACCACTACTACCACAACCCCCACCCCACTACCACCCCACCAAATACCACCACTACCCCCACCACTACACCACCACACCACCACCACCATCACCCCCCCTACACACCACCACAACCACACCACCTCACCAATACTACCACCATACCACCACCACCAAAATACCACCACACCTCACTACCACCACCACCATCACTAACCACCACCACTACTACTACCACCACTACCACTACCACCACTACCACTACTACACCACCACTACCACCAACTACCACCACCCCACTACCACCACCACTACTCCTCCACCACCACACCACCACCACTACCGCCACTACTACCACCATACCAGTAGTACCACCACCAACTCCATCACCACCACTCCACTACACTACCACCACCACTACTACCACCACCACCACTACCCCCACCACTACTACCACCACTACCACCACCGCACCACCACTACTACCACCCTACCACACTACCACCAACCACTACCACCACCAATACTACTACCACCCCACTTCTACATACACCACCACCACATCACAACCACCACCACTACCACTCAAAACTAAACCACCCACCTACCACCACACCCACCCCCAAAATAACCACACCACCACTACTACCACCACCACTACTACCACACCCCTAACCACCACACCACCACTACTACCACCACCACTACTACCACAACCACACCACTACCACCACCACTACCACCACCACTACCACCCCACCATCACCACCCCTACTACTACCAACCACAACACTACCACCACCACCAATAATACTACCACCTACCACACCACCACCACCACTACTACTACCACCACCACATCCTACCACCACCACTACTGCTCCACCACACCATCCACCACCACCACTACCACCACCACCACTACCACCACCACCATAACCACCACCACCACTTTCCACCACCAACCACCACTACTCCACCACCACACCACTACTACCACCCAACCACTACCACCACCACTACACCACACTACCACCACCACCACCACTACCACCACCACCTCACCAAACCCCATACTACCACAACCACTACCACACCAAAACTACTACCACCATTAACACCACACCACCACCACCACTTACTACTACCACCACTACCATCACCACTACTACACCACCACACCACCACTACTACCACCACCAGTACCACAACCACTACTACCCCTACCACTACTACACCACCACCACTACTTCCACCACTACTACAACCACCAAACCCTACCACCACAACCCCTGCCACCACCACATACCACCACCACTACCCCCACCCTCTACCACCACCATAACCCCCGTACCCCCACAACCACTAACCACAACACCACTACCACCACCACTACTGCACCACCACTGTACCACCACCACACACCACCACTACTACGACAACTAGTACACCACCACTACTACCAAACCCCCACCACTAATCACCACCACCCCCACTACGCCAATACTCCACCACCCCCAATAGTACTAACCACCATTAATACTACCACCACCCTAACCACAACTAACCACCCCACTACCCAAAAACCACTACCACCATGACTAGTACCCACCATTAATACCACCACTACCACTACCACTACTACCACTCACTACACCAAGTACTTCCACCATTAAACTACCACACCATTACCACCACCACTACCACTAATTTCCCTCACCACTACTACTACCACCCCTACCCAACTACTACCACCTCTACTACCACTAGTACCACCACCACTACTACTATTACCACTACCACCAATACTACTACCACCACTACTACAACTACCACCACAACTACCACCACCACTACTACCAGTACCACCACTACTGCAGCTACCACCAATACCACAACTAACAGTAAAACCACTACAACTACTATCATTACAACTACTACCACCACTACGACCATTACTACCACTAGTACCATCACCACTACCACTACTACAACTACTATCATTACAACTACTACCACCACTACGACCATTACTACCACTAGTACCATCACCACTACCACTACTACTACCACTATCCTTATTCAATATAACATCCTCGATTCTCAAATTCTTGATGGGTTAGTTCTGAGTTTATCTCAACTAACATTTCAACCACCACTATGACTACCACACGACCACAACTACAACTACTTCGACTACCATCACGACTACTACACTATCATCACAACGCCCACTACCACCATGACTACCACTACCTCCACCACCATTACCACCACACTTATACCACCACCACAACACTACTGCTACTACTACCAGCACCTACAGTAACAACCACCACCACCACATTCTCCCACAACCTTCATCTCAACCACAAGCACGACCACCAACAACAACAACTACCAGCCCTAGCAACGACCACTCAGGTAAAGCACAACTCACCTAGTATACGTGTAACTAGTATCAGAGAGAGAGAGAGAGAGAGAGAGAGAGAGAGAGAGAGAGAGAGAGAGAGAGAGAGAGAGAGAGAGAGAGAGAGAGAGAGAGAGAGAGAGAGGAAGAGAGAGAGAGAGAGAGAGGAAGAGAGAGAGAGAGAGAGAGGAAGAGAGAAGAGAGAGAGAGGAAGAGAGAAGAGAGAGAGAGGAAGAGAGAAGAGAGAGAGAGGAAGAGAGAAGAGAGAGAGAGGAAGAGAGAAGAGAGAGAGACAGAGACAGAGAGAGAGGGGGGAAAAAGAGAGGGAGGGGAAAGAGAGAGGGAGGGGAAAGAGAGTGGAGAGGAAGACAGAGTGCCAGGCACTGCACCCTCCTGCCTGAGGCTTGCAACAAGGCCACTTACCATACCTTCACCTGTGTGACAGTACCTTTGTGGAACTCCCTTTGTGGTGCCTTCGTGGCACTGCGTTTGTGGCACAACCTTTGAGGCACTCCCTTTGTGACACTACCTTTATGGCACTACTTTTGTGGTACTACCTTTGTGGCACTACCTTCCTTTGTGGCACTACCTTCCTTTGTGACACTACCTTCCTTTGTGGCACTACCTTCCTTTGTGGCACTACCTTCCTTTGTGGCACTACCTTTGTGGCACTACCTTCCTTTGTGACACTACCTTCCTTTGTGACACTACCTTCCTTTGTGGCACTACCTTCCTTTGTGGCACTACCTTTGTGGCACTACCTTCCTTTGTGGCACTACCTTCCTTTGTGACACTACATTCCTTTATGAAACTTCCTTTGTGACACTACCTTCCTTTGTGGCACTACCTTCCTTTGTGACACTACCTTCCTTTGTGGCACTACCTTCCTTTGTGACACTACCTTCCTTTGTGGCACTACCTTCCTTTGTGACACTACCTTCCTTTGTGACACTACCTTCCTTTATGAAACTTCCTTTGTGACACTACCTTCCTTTGTGGCACTACCTTCCTTTGTGACACTACCTTCCTTTGTGGCACTACCTTCCTTTGTGACACTACCTTCCTTTGTGGCACTACCTTCCTTTGTGACACTACCTTCCTTTGTGGCACTACCTTCCTTTGTGACACTACCTTCCTTTGTGACACTACCTTCCTTTGTGACACTACCTTCCTTTATGAAACTTCCTTTGTGACACTACCTTCCTTTGTGACACTACCTTCCTTTGTGACACTACCTTCCTTTATGAAACTTCCTTTGTGACACTACCTTCCTTTGTGACACTACCTTCCTTTGTGACACTACCTTCCTTTATGAAACTTCCTTTGTGACACTACCTTCCTTTGTGACACTACCTTCCTTTGTGACACTACCTTCCTTTATGAAACTTCCTTTGTGGCACTACCTTCCTTTGTGACACTACCTTCCTTTGTGGCACTACCTTCCTTTGTGACACTACCTTCCTTTGTGGCACTACCTTCCTTTGTGACACTACCTTCCTTTGTGGCACTACCTTCCTTTGTGACACTACCTTCCTTTGTGGCACTACCTTCCTTTGTGACACTACCTTCCTTTGTGACACTACCTTCCTTTATGAAACTTCCTTTGTGACACTACCTTCCTTTGTGGCACTACCTTCCTTTGTGGCACTACCTTTGTGGGACTACCTTCCTTTGTGGCACTACCTTCCTTTGTGACACTACCTTCCTTTATGAAACTTCCTTTGTGACACTACCTTCCTTTGTGGCACTACCTTCCTTTGTGACACTACCTTCCTTTGTGGCACTACCTTCCTTTGTGACACTACCTTCCTTTGTGACACTACCTTCCTTTATGAAACTTCCTTTGTGACACTACCTTCCTTTGTGGCACTACCTTCCTTTGTGACACTACCTTCCTTTGTGACACTACCTTCCTTTATGAAACTTCCTTTGTGACACTACCTTCCTTTGTGACACTACCTTCCTTTATGAAACTTCCTTTGTGACACTACCTTCCTTTGTGGCACTACCTTCCTTTGTGACACTACCTTCCTTTATGAAACTTCCTTTGTGACACTACCTTCCTTTGTGGCACTACCTTCCTTTGTGACACTACCTTCCTTTATGAAACTTCCTTTGTGACACTACCTTCCTTTGTGCCACTACCTTTGTGGCACTACCTTCCTTTGTGACACTACCTTCCTTTGTGACACTACCTTCCTTTGTGACACTACCTTCCTTTATGAAACTTCCTTTGTGAAACTACCTTCCTTTGTGGCACTACCTTTGTGGCACTACCTTCCTTTGTGACACTACCTTCCTTTGTGGCACTACCCTCCTTTGTGGCACTACCTTCCTTTGTGACACTACCTTCCTTTGTGGCACTACCTTCCTTTCTGGCACTACCTTCCTTTGTGACACTACCTTCCTTTGTGGCACTACCTTCCTTTGTGACACTACCTTCCTTTATGAAACTTCCTTTGTGACACTACCTTTCTGGCACTACCTTCCTTTGTGACACTACCTTCCTTTGTGGCACTACCTTTGTGGCACTACCTTCCTTTGTGACACTACCTTCCTTTGTGGCACTACCTTCCTTTGTGGCACTACCTTCCTTTGTGACACTACCTTCCTTTATGAAACTTCCTTGGTGACACTACCTTCCTTTGTGGCACTACCTTCCTTTGTGGCACTACCTTCCTTTGTGGCACTACCTTTGTGGCACTACCTTCCTTTGTGACACTACCTTCCTTTGTGGCACTACCTTCCTTTGTGGCACTACCTTCCTTTGTGACACTACCTTCCTTTGTGACACTACCTTCCTTTGTGACACTACCTTCCTTTGTGGCACTACCCTCCTTTGTGGCACTACTTTTGTGGCACTACCTTCATGACACTACCTTCCTTTGTGACACTACCTTTGTGGCACTACCTTCCTTTGTGGCACTACCTTCCTTTGTGACACTACCTTCCTTTGTGGCACTACCTTCCTTTGTGGCACTACCTTTCTTTGAGACACTACCTTTGTGGCACTACCTTCCTTTGTGGCACTACCTTCCTTTGTGACACTACCTTCCTTTGTGGCACTACCTTCCTTTGTGGCACTACCTTCCTTTGTGGCACTACCTTCCTTTGTGACACTACCTTCCTTTGTGGCACTACCTTCCTTTGTGGCACTACCTTCCTTTGTGGCACTACCTTCCTTTGTGACACTACCTTCCTTTGTGGCACTACCTTCCTTTGTGACACTACCTTCCTTTGTGGCACTACCTTCCTTTGTGGCACTACCTTCCTTTGTGGCACTACCTTCCTTTGTGACACTACCTTCCTTGTGGCACTACCTTCCTTTGTGGCACTACCTTCCTTTGTGACACTACCTTCCTTTGTGACACTACCTTCCTTTGTGGCACTACCTTCCTTTGTGGCACTACCTTCCTTTGTGGCACTACCTTCCTTTGTGGCACTACCTTCCTTTGTGATACTACCTTCCTTTGTGACACTACCTTCCTTTGTGACACTACCTTTCTTTGAGACACTACCTTTGTGACACTACCTTTGTGGCACTACCTTCCTTTGTGGCACTACCTTTCTTTGAGACACTACCTTTGTGGCACTACCTTCCTTTGTGGCACTACCTTTCTTTGAGACACTACCTTTGTGGCACTACCTTCCTTTGTGGCACTACCTTTCTTTGAGACACTACCTTTGTGGCACTACCTTCCTTCGTGGCACTACCTTCCTTTGTGACACTACCTTCCTTTGTGGCACTACCTTCCTTTGTGACACTACCTTCCTTTGTGGCACTACCTTCCTTTGTGGCACTACCTTCCTTTGTGGCACTACCTTCCTTTGTGGCACTACCTTCCTTTGTGGCACTACCTTCCTTTGTGGCACTACCTTCCTTTGTGACACTACCTTCCTTTGTGACACTACCTTCCTTTGTGACACTACCTTCCTTTGTGACACTACCTTCCTTTGTGACACTACCTTCCTTTGTGGCACTACCTTCCTTTGTGACACTACCTTCCTTTGTGGCACTACCTTCCTTTGTGGCACTACCTTCCTTTGTGACACTACCTTCCTTTGTGACACTACCTTCCTTTGTGACACTACCTTCCTTTGTGACACTACCTTCCTTTGTGACACTACCTTCCTTTGTGGCACTACCTTCCTTTGTGACACTACCTTCCTTTGTAACACTACCTGCCTTTGTGGCACTACCTTCCTTTGTGACACTACCTTCCTTTGTGACACTACTTTCCTTTGTGGCACTACCTTTGTGGCACTACCTTCCTTTGAGACACTACCTTCCTTTGAGACACTACCTTTGTGGCACCTTCCTTTGTGGCACTACCTTCCTTTGTGGCACTACCTTCCTTTGTGATACTACCTTCGTGTCATTTGGCACTATCCCAGGCACTAGGCACAATTCCAGGCACTAAGCACAATCTCAGGCACTAGAAACCATTCCAGGCACTAGGCACTCATGCACTGGGCACTATCCTAGGAACTAAGCATCTCAGGCACTAGACACCATCCCAGACACTAAGCACCATCCATGCACTAGGCACCATCCCAGGCAGTAGATACCATTCCAGGCACTAGGCACCAACCCAGGCACTAGGCACCATCCCAGGGACTACCCCAGGCACTATGCATTATTTTAGGCACTAGGCACTATCCCAGGCATTATCTCAGGTACTAGGCACTATCGCAGGCATTATGAACTATCTAGGCACTATCCGAAGCAAGGCACTATCTCTGGCACTAGGCACTACCCCAGGCATTAGGCACCATCCCAGCCACTAACCCAGGCACTATGCATTATCTTAGGCACTAGGCACTATCTCAGGCACTAGGCACTATCCCAGGCACTATCTCAGGCACTAGGCACCATCCCAGGCACTATGCATTATCTTAGGCACTAGGCACTATCCCAGGCACTATTTTAGGCACTAGGCACTATCCCAGACACTATCTCAGGCACCAGGCGCTATCGCAGGCATTATGCACTATCTTAGGCACTAGGCACTATCTTAGGCATAAGGCACTATCCCAGGCACTAGGCACTATCCCAGGCAGTAGGCAATATCTAAGGCAGTAGGCAATATCTCAGGCACTAGGCACTATCCCAGGCACTAGGCACCATCCCAGGCAGTAGGCACCATCTCAGGCACTAGGCACTATCCCAGGCACTAGGCACCATCCCAGGCGCTAGAGACCATCCCAGGCACTAAGCACCAATCCAGTCACTACTCTTGGCACTATCTCAGTTACTAGGCACTATCCCAGGCACCATCTCAGGCACTAGGAACTATCTCAGGTGCTAGACACTATCTCATGTACTAGGCACTATCTCAGGCACTAGGCACTATCCCAGGCACTAGGCACTATCTCAGGCACTAGACACTATCACAGGCACTAGGCACTATAGCAGGCACTAGGCAATATCTCATGTACTAGACACTATCTCAAGCACTAGGCACTATCTCAGGAACTAGGCACTATCTTGGGCATTAGGCAAGATCCCAATGTCCTAGGCACTATCTCAGGCACTAGGCAACATCCCAGGCATTATACCAGGCACCATCCCAGCCACTAGGCGCTAGGCGCCATCCTGGGCACTATGCTAGGCACTAGGCGCCATCCAGGGCACTATCCTAGGCACTAGGCTCCATCTCAGGCAACTTTCCCAGGCACTGCTGTGCTTCCCTACCAGCTAATCACTGGACATAAACAGTGCCACGACAGTGCCAAAATAGTATCTTATCAGAATAACAACAACCAAGACTTTTGTCCGAATTTATAGTGAGAGAGAGAGGGAGGGAGGGAGAGAAAGAGAAAGAGAGAGAGAGAGAGGGAGAGAGAGGGAGGAGAGAGAGAGAGAGAGAGAGAGAGAGAGAGAGAGAGAGAGAGAGAGAGAGAGAGAGAGAGAGAGAGAGAGACTCAAAGCTGTACCACTGTACCAGGTTCACCACTGTACCAGGTTCAACACTGTACCACTGTACCAGGCTCAACACTGTACCAGGTTCAACACTGTACCAGGTTCAACACTGTACCAGGTTCAACACTGTACCAGGTTCAACACTGTACCAGGTTCAACACTGTACCAGGTTCACCACTGTACCAGGTTCAACACTGTACCAGGTTCAACACTGTACCAGGCTCAACACTGTACCAGGTTCAACACTGTACCAGGTTCAACACTGTACCAGGTTCAACACTGTACCAGGTTCAACACTGTACCAGGTTCAACACTGTACCAGGCTCAACACTGTACCAGGTTCAACACTGTACCAGGTTCAACACTGTACCAGGTTCAACACTGTACCAGGTTCAACACTGTACCAGGTTCAACACTGTACTACTGTACCAGGTTCAACACTGTACCACTGTACCAGGTTCAACACTGTACCAGGTTCAACACTGTACTACTGTACCAGGTTCAAAACTGTACCACTGTACCAGGTTCAACACTGTACCAGGTTCAACACTGTACCACTGTACCAGGTTCAACACTGTACCAGGTTCAACACTGTACCAGGTTCAAAACTGTACCACTGTACCAGGTTCAACACTGTACCAGGTTCAACACTGTACCACTGTACCAGGTTCAACACTGTACCAGGTTCAAAACTGTACCACTGTACCAGATTCAACACTGTACCACTGTACCAGGTTCAACACTGCACCACTGTACCAGGTTCAACACTGCACCACTGTACCAGGTTCAAAACTGTACCACTGTACCAGATTCAACACTGTACCACTGTACCAGGTTCAACACTGTACCACTGTACCAGGTTCAACACTGCACCACTGCACCAGGTTCAACACTGCACCACTGTACCAGGTTCAACACTGTACCACTGTACCAGGTTCAACACTGTACCACTGTACCAGGTTCAACACTGCACCACTGCACCAGGTTCAACACTGCACCACTGTACCAGATTCAACACTGCACCACTGTACCAGATTCAACACTGTACCACTGTACCAGATTCAACACCGTACCACTGTACCAGGTTCAACACCGTACCACTGTACCAGGTTCAACACCGTACCACTGTACCAGGTTCAACACTGTACCACTGTACCAGGTTCAACACCGTACCACTGTACCAGTTCAACACCGTAACCACTGTACCAGGTTCAACACGTACCACTGTACCAGTTCAACACCGTACCACTGTACCAGTTCAACACTGCACCACTGTACCAGGTTCAACACCGTACCACTGTACCAGGTTCAACACTGCACCACTGTACCAGGTTCAACACCGTACCACTGCACCAGGTTCAACACCGTACCACTGTACCAGGTTCAACACTGTACCACTGTACCAGGTTCAACACCGTACCACTGTACCAGGTTCAACACTGTACCACTGTACCAGGTTCAACACTGTACCACTGTACCAGGTTCAACACCGTACCACTGTACCAGGTTCAACACTGTACCACTGTACCAGGTTCAACACCGTACCACTGTACCAGGTTCAACACTGCACCACTGTACCAGGTTCAACACCGTACCAAACTGTACCAGGTTCAACACCGTACCACTGTACCAGGTTCAACACCGGGTACCACTGTACCAGGTTCAACACCGTACCAACTGTACCAGGTTCAACACCGTACCACTGTACAGGTTCAACACTGCACCAACTGTACCAGGTTCAACACCGTACCACTGTACCAGGTTCAACACTGCACCACTGTATCAGGTTCAACACTGTACCACTGTACCAGGTTCAACACCGTACCACTGTACCAGGTTCAACACCGTACCACTGTACCAGGTTCAACACCGTACCACTGTACCAGGTTCAACACTGTACCACTGTACCAGGTTCAACACCGTACCACTGTACACAGGTTCAACACCGTACCACTGTACCAGGTTCAACACTGTACCACTGTACCAGGTTCAACACCGTACCACTGTACCAGGTTCAACACCGTACCACTGTACCAGGTTCAACACTGTACCACTGTACCAGGTTCAACACCGTACCACTGTACCAGGTTCAACACCGTACCACTGTACCAGGTTCAACACCGTACCACTGTACCAGGTTCAACAACCGTACCACTGTACCAGGTTCAACACCGTACCACTGTACCAGGTTCAACACTGTACCACTGTACCAGGTTCAACACCGTACCACTGTACCAGGTTCAACACTGTACCACTGTACCAGGTTCAACACCGTACCACTGTACCAGTTCAACACCGTACCACTGTACCAGGTTCAACACCGTACCACTGTACCAGGTTCAACACCGTACCACTGTACCAGGTTCAACACCGTACCACTGTACCAGGTTCAACACCGTACCACTGTACCAGGTTCAACACTGTACCAGACTACGGTAGATGATAATTACTATGGTAGATAGATACTGCGGTAGATTGTAGATACTATGGTAGATATTATGGTAGATTATAGATACTATGGTAGATTATAGATACAATGGTAGATTATAGATACAATGGTAGATTATAGATACTATGGTAAATGATAGACACTATGGTAGATGATAGACAATACGGTAGATGACAGGCACTATGGAAGATAGATACTATGGTAGATAGATACTATGGTAGATGGGAGATACTATGGTAGATGGGAGATACGACGGTAGATGGGAGACACGACGGTAGATGGGAGACACGACGGTAGATGGGAGACACGACGGTAGATGGGAGATACGACGGTAGATGGGAGACACGACGGTAGATGGGAGACACGACGGTAGATGGGAGACACGACGGTAGATGGGAGATACGACGGTAGATGGGAGACACGACGGTAGATGGGAGATACGACGGTAGATGGGAGATACGACGGTAGATGGGAGACACGACGGTAGATGGGAGACACGACGGTAGATGGGAGACAACGACGGTAGATGGGAGATACGACGGTAGATGGGAGACACGACGGTAGATGGGAGACACGACGGTAGATGGGAGACACGACGGTAGATGGGAGTATACGACGGTAGATGGGAGACACGACGGTAGATGGGAGATACGACGTAGATGGGAGATACGACGGTAGATGGGAGACACGACGGTAGATGGGAGATACGACGGTAGATGGGAGATACGACGGTAGATGGGAGACACGACGGTAGATGGGAGACACGACGGGAGATGGGAGACACGACGGTAGATGGGAGACACGACGGTAGATGGGAGACACGACGGTAGATGGGAGACACGACGGTAGATGGGAGACACGACGGTAGATGGGAGACACGACGGTAGATGGGAGACACGACGGTAGATGGGAGACACGACGGTAGACAATATGGAAGATGGTAGACACGATAAATGGTAGATGGGAGACACGATGGTAGATAGTAGACATGACGGCAGACTACAGTAGATGGTAGACACTATGGTAGATGGTAGACACGACGATAAATGGTATATACTATGGTAGGTGGGAGACACATTGTTAGATAGTAGTCATGACGGTAGACACTATGGTAGATGGTAGACACGACGATAGATGGTAGATACTATGGTAGATGATAGACATTGTGGTAGATGGTAGATTACAGCCTCTACACTCAAGGTTGGTTCACAAAGTTTGTGCACATGCGCAAGTGCACATATCAGTACACATGTGCACGTCTCTACATATGTGTACATATGTGTTGGGTAGAGAGAGAAATATCTTACTTCTCACCAGGCACAGTGCCAAGACGATACTGAGATACCCAGCTGTCTACCCTCACCATGTACTTCACCCAGTGCCACCCACCCACCCAGGGCCACCCATCCACCCAGGGCCACCCACCCTCCCAGGGCCACCCATCCACCCAGGGCCACCCACCCTCCCAGGGCCACCCATCCTCCCAGGGCCACCCACCCAC
>NC_069435.1:605428-635170 GCF_026875155.1 Cherax quadricarinatus | reverse complement strand
TTTTTTTAAAGGGGGTAGATTATTAGGAAAGTTTTTTTGGGTTTAGAGTACCAAGAAGTTGCAGTGGCGGCTCAAAGTAGTTCTGAATACTGCTCACAAGGTCATTGCTAAAGGTCTCTACAGAGGAACACTCATAGGAATTATACCAGTCAGTCACATGTGCAACAAAGTCATCATGCTGATCAGTGGGAACATTAAAACGTTTCCATTTGAATACCCCACCAGGAAGGATTATACCAATATCTAGTGGGGTTTAGCCTAGGGAAATGATCAGACGCTATATCTGTTTCAATGGAAGACTCCACAGCTGGCAGAAGTAATTTTGAACCCCAGGCACAGATCAAGGACGCCTCCATAGATATGTTGTGGGTTCAAGGTCACCTACAATTTGGATATTATCTTTGACTGTTTAAGAGTGACAACAGTTGATTGCCATTACGATTACCAAACTGTGAGTTTCCAATGCTTTTGTGTCTTGCATTGTAATCGTCAATAATAAGAGTAGGCTCAGAATGAGCACAAGTTGGGAGCTCCAAGTAATTAAACTTATCAGGAGGAGCGTACAAGTTAAATATGTTGAGAGCAGAGTTCCCTATATAAATCCTAACACCGTGACATTGTAGCCCCTCTGTTTTCTTATGTGCAAGAAGTTGATGGGGAAGTGAATTTTTAATATATAGAACACAAGAGTTAGTAGATTTGAGGTTATATGAAAACAAATGATGGTAATTTGGGGGGTTGGGATTTTTCAGGGACTCTGCACTTTGTAGACACACAACATCAATGGGTTGGGTGGGTTATTTTATGATGAAGGTCAGGAAGTTTTTTTTCTAAGTGATGCAATATTCCAGCTTAATATAGAAAGTTTATACGAGTTTTGATCCATTATAGTAGTCCTGGGATCATCTTGAGTTTCTCAGCATAATGAAAAAATTGTTCATATAAAAAGCAGACCTTATCAATGTCAACAGTGCTACCATTGTCCATGAGTTTTGTAAGTGCACCTCCAGTTGTAAGGCCTCGTGGGAGTCTTCGTATACTCAGAGCATGACGCTGTTTATGTGTGAATGTATGATAGGTGACACCACCACTCACATTCCCTCCTCCACTAACATTTCACGCAACACTACAGCTGTCATCACCAACGCCACTACCAACATTGTGTTCATTACATTTATCAACAGTATTGTATTCAACATTAATGTCTATGTGGTTAACCTCATCACACACTGCACCACCACGCTCATCACTATTACTAACATTATAGACACCCCCGCTCTCATCACACTCTTCACCACCACTTGTGTCACGCTCATCACTATTACTAACATTATAGACACCACCGCTCTCATCACACTCTTCACCACCACTTATATTACGGTCATCACTATTACTAACATCGTAGACACCATTGCCTTTATTGTGATGCTCACTATAGTTATCAACACAAGTATTATATCCGTCATTACTGTAATTAAGAACACCACCACCACCTTGTTCAGCAGCCTTATACTTGCTTTCACAAATTGTGACAATCTTGTTATTGGTACACTCTACACCCCTTTCCTTTTTTTTTTCAAGTTGTTGTTTCAGGAAAAAAAATTTTTGGGTGTTTCCAGTACTTTTAGGGTTGCGACATCAGATTGAAAACCCCACGGGAAAGCAAAGATTTGGGAAACATCTGGGACGTGAAGCCCCCGGCCCACTGAGCTCTTTTGATTTGACTGTCAGCTGACTAAAGCTAGGGGTATTGCGGGCCGACGTGATGGAGGTCGGGTTAAACGTGCTCCCCAGTAAAGGTCCAACCCCTTTGGTCTGAGGGCGGGCCCTTTTGGGGCCTATTCAAACCCAAAGGTAACCTTTTAGCCCGGGGGGGGCCCCTTTAAATGGGGGGAAGTAGGGTTTTAAAAGTGCGGTTGGCGTAAAGCAAAATCACCCTTTCACACTGCAGTCCCATGAGCGCTGTAATCCGGGTTTTAAAAAATTGATAAAAATTTTTTAAGCAACAGCTGTTTTGTTTGTTTAAAATTCAAACACCGCTTCAGAAAGGAATGAGCTTTGGCCACCACGTACCCCCAGTGTGACTAGATGGGTTTTCCCTGGCAAATTTCCCCCCAACTTTTGAAACTTATAACATCGACGTTGAGGAGGTCTTTTAACAATGCAATAAAAAGCGCTGTTGGGGCGGCGCGGGGGGGAAATTTATAGCGGTGGCAGAGCCCCCTGGCCAGTCCATTCAGCTAATACCCGGGCCCCGGGGAAATCGACGAGGGCTTGAAAATTTGCTCGACGCCAGATTTTTGAGGTTTTCAAGTTTTTTGTTGACTTTTGTAGATAAACAATAACCCCTTTTTAGGGCCCCTTGGGGGGGCCAGCTCGGAGTTTGATGTTGGCATATTAGCAAAGTGGAAGTTTGTCTATAAATGCAAAAAAACCATTAGGGCAAAAGACGTAGTTTACCCCATCGGGGAACAAACTTGATCGTTTTTCTCATGATTTTTTTTACACTAGCTTCAAAAAAACCAGTTAAATTTGGGGTCTCTTAAATCAGTGTTTTTTTAGGGAAATCTAAACCTACAGCTTTGGGAGGGTGTGCGCCCACTGTATTGCTTTCAGCAACTTTCTCTGGAAGCCTCGTTTTTTTTTCCGACCCTTTTTTAAAAAAATTTTTTTAGTTTAAAATTTTCCCCCTTCACCCATCATCTATGTCAAAAAACACCATCACTGAACCCCCGGGAAAGGCCTGGTCCCCGACCGGGCCGGCCGGGGGCGTTAAACCCCCGGAACTCCTCCCGGGGAAAACCCTCCAGGTAATACTCATAGCTGCCCAGAGTTTTCAAACGGGCGATGGGTTTAAAAGGAAACGGTGAATAAAAGGGGAAAAGGAAGGGATATTCACTTCGAAAACCCACGGGGAAAATTAAATTGGGTTTTAGTGGCCTGGGGGGTTCGCAGTGCGTTTTTTCAAGGTCTTTCAGGGGGGCCCCACATCGTCTGGGAAGTTCCAACACGTACTACTTTTTAAATTTCCCCAAACCCAAAAAGGAATTAACAATCTAGCACATTTTGCCCTTGGGAAATGACAGACAAAATTTTAAATACTAGAACTATTCTCAAAAACCCGAAGGTTCGGCCCGGAACACTGTAAAAACGTTCACAAAGGCTGGTTTGGGAGCGTTTGTTTAGCCTGGTTCAGTTTTAAACCGCCCTTTTTCCCATATTTTAGATAATGGGACGATTTTAAGGGTGGGGGGTGAAAAAGGAAAGCGGGGAAAGGGAAACATTAACCCACTAGCCAAAACGCAAGAAATGGGTTTTAAGGGATGGGGGGGCCCCTTTATTGCCTTTTTTTTCCCAAGGTCACCCAGCAGGCCAACTTCCCTCACTCTTTTTTAAAAACCCTTTAATGTAATTTACTGAGGAAGCACAAGGGCCAAAGGGTCAGCGTAATCCACTAATGCAAATAGTTACAAACAAATCTGCAGCATTTTGGGGGAATCCAATATACGATTTCCCGGCGGGGCGGGCAAAAAAAAACCCCTCAAACACTGCACGTCTTTTTTAAGAGGGGGAAGGGGGCTGGATTTTAAAAAAAAAAAAAAAGGGGGAAAGGGGTTGGGGTTACAGGGGGAAAAAAGCAGGGGTAACTGAGACGCACTTTTCGCCTTTCTTGACATGGGTCAATATGGGCAAAGCCCTCAGGCAGGTGGGAAAGGGGCCTCGTCAAAAAGGGTCACGGGCTGAGGCGGGACTCTCAAAAATTTTCCCCAAAAAATGCAATTTTTCCGTTTCCAATTGTTTACACACCCAGATTTTGCAGAACTTCTAGCAAAAGGGTGTTTACAGGTACCTTTAATCCCAAAGCAGAGAACCCCTTTCCTCCAACATCCATTCGGGCAAAAGTTCACAAAAATTAAAATTAAAAGTCGGTTGGCTACATGGAAAGCGGATTTAAGGTCAAGGAAGGTAGTGAAATTAAAAGCGGCAGTGTGCAGAGTGAGAAAGGTGGTAGCAAGATGCACATTTCCTTCTATGCAAAAAACCCATGTAACCTGGGAGAAAAAAATTTTTTTTGATTCTGTACATGAACGATTAAATAAATTCTCTCAAATGTTTTCCCACAAGCAGCTAGTAAAAAGATTTGGCAAAAAGAAATTTTTTTGTTTGGGTTTTTAAGGAAATTGGGAAAATGATTGAGGCTGTTGGCCCAAAGATTGAGGGGGGCCCCCAGTTACAAAAGCTCATGTTTTTAATTCAAGAAAAGGATTACCTGGTACCCCGGACACAGAAAATTCTGAGAAATTTGAAAGTAATACCATCCTCAGGGGGCGACGTGGGTTTTCCCTTAGGTTAGTGCTCCCCATCAAGTTCTAATTATTAAAAAGGAAAATTTTGGGCAGTCATTTGCCTTGCGACATAAAAAGCAAACAAGCCCTCTCCCTTGCATCATTTTGTCATTTAATTTTGCCTGTGGGTAGGGGAAGATTGTCATGGGTAGATTAGAGCACCCCAAAAGCACTGAATTTTAAATTTTAAATTCGCCCAAGAAAGGGGATAAAGGGTGCGCGATGGGCCCATTCGTTCCCCCTTAAAAATTTTCTGTTTATGTCCCCCCCATCCCCGGCTAAGGGGGTGTGGGGAGCATTAAGCCCGTTGAAAATTTTTTCCCATCTGTTAGCCCCAGCTCTGTCATACGCTCTCTGGCAGACCCGGGGGCCATTTGAAAGACCCTCAGCATTCCGGGGGGTTACGATGTTTTTTTTTATAGGCTGGGCCCTTTGTCTGCGAGCCGTACTTTTTCATGTACGAAGTTTAGAATCATTGTAAAAAAGTAGGGTTTTTTTGGGAAGGAGGAAATTGTTTAAATTTAGGGAAAGTTTTTTGGGGTTTTAGAGTACCAAGAGGTTTTCCCCAGGGGCGGCTCAAAGTAGCTCTAAATTTAATGCCACAAGATCATTTTTAAAAGGGGCCCTTAAAAAGGAAAAATCATAAAAATTTATCCCAGTCAGACCATGTGCAACAAATTTCATCATGCTAAACCAGGGGAAAAATTAAAAAACGTTTCCCCATTTGAATATCCCACCGGGGAAGGGATAGTTTTTCCCAAATATTTTAGTGGGGGTTAGCCTAGGGAAAGGGATCAGACGCTATATCTTTTAACCCAATGGAAAAACTCACAGCTGGCAGAAGTTGTTGAAGCCCAGGTACAGATAAAGGACCCCCTTCCATAGATTTTGTGTGGGTTAAAGGGTTCCCCAAAAAATTTGGGACATTATCATGCTGTTTTAAAAAATTTGAAACCTTTAAAATTACCATTACAAATTACCAAATGGGGGTTTTCCAATGCTTTTGTGTCCGAAATTTAATCCCCAAATAAAAAGAGTGGGCTCAGAAAGAGCCCCAAGTTGGGAGCCCCAAAGAAAAAATTTATCAGCGGGGAGCATCCCGTTAAAAAAGGTTGAGAGCAGGTTCCCTTTTAAAAATTTCCTAAACACCGTGAAAATTGAAAAAACCCCCCCCTTTTTTCTTGTGTGCAAGAAGTTGAGGGGGAACCCTTTTTTTTAAATATATGAACAAAAAGGGTTTAAATAGATTTGGGGGTTTTAAAAATCCCAAAAAAATAAAGGAAATTTTAGGGGGTTTTGGGGTTTTTTTCGGGACTCTGCACTCTTTTTTGAACACAAACAAAAAAATGGGTTCGGTGGTTATTTTAAAGATAAAGGGTCGGGGAAGTTTTTTTTCTCTGTGATGCAATATTCCAGCTTAATATAGAAGTTTAAAATAGTTTTGATCCCTTTTATAGAGCCCCTGGGATCATCTTGATTTCTCAGCAAAAATGAAAAAATTGTTAATAAAAAAACCCAGACCTTATAAAATGTAAACAGGGGCCCCCTTTTTTCCAGGGTTTTTTGTAAGTGCACTTCCATTTTGTAAGGCCCCCGGGGGAAGTCTTCGAAAACCCCCCAAGAAAGCCCGGATTTTTTATGTGTAAATGTTTGATGGGTTTGCACCCCCATCACATTCCCCCTCCACTAAAAATTCACACAACACCCCCAACTGTCATAAACCAGCCCCACTCCCAAACATTGTTTTTTCCCTTTAAATTTTTATCAAAAATACTAAATTTCCCAACGTTAATGTCTATGTGGTTAACCTCATCACTCTCTGCACCACCACTTATATTACGCTCATCACTATTACTAACATTATAGACACCACCGCTCTCATCACACTCTTCACCACCACTTATATTACGCTCATCACTATTACTAACATTATAGACACCACCGCTCTCATCACACACTTCACCACCACTTATATTACGTTCATCACTATTACTAACATTATAGACACCACCGCTCTCATCACACTCTTCACCACCACTTATATTACTCTCATCACTATTACTAACATTATAGACACCATTGCCCTCATCACACTCTTCACCACCACTTATATTACGGTCATCACTATTACTAACATCATTGACACCATTGCCTTCATTATGATGCTCACTACAGTTATCAACACAAGTATTTATTATTCGTCATTACTGTAATTAAGAACACCACCACCACCTTGTTCAGCAGCCTTATACTTGCTTTCACAAATTGTGACAATCTTGTTATTGGTACACTCTACACATCTTTCCTTGTGTTGTTCAAGTTGTTTCAGGAGAAATTGTTGTGTTTCCAGTACTTTTATGCGCGACATCAGGTTGTATACCACAGGAGCAAGACTTGGAACATCTGGAGACGTGAAGTCCCGGTCAGCTGAGTCGTGGCTGACTGTCAGCTGACTCAGCTAGGCTGGTATTGACAGCCGACGTGGAGGTCTGTTGACGTGCTCCCCAGGTGAGGTGCTCAACCCCATTGTCGGAGGGCAGGCATGAGCCAGTATTCAGACCCGAGGTACCTGGTAGTCCTGGGGGGCCATAATGAGGGGTACAGGGTGAATGTGCGGTTGGCTGCGATGCGATCAAGCCCTCACGCTGCAGTCAGCATGAGCTGCTGTGACTCCTGAGGTCTTACAATTGATACATTGTTTTGCAACAGTCCCGTTTCTGTTTGATCATATTCATAACACCGTTCAGAAGGATGAGCATTGGCAACACACTGCACACCAGTGTGACTTAGATGTCTCAGTTTAGGAGCCGTGACTCCGAGAAACCTCCACAATCCCCGGGACCGGAATCACGAGGTTAACATGTGCTCACTCGGGGAATGACGGCTCATATCACTTCAACCATTCCTTAACTAAGTGTTATTATCACTGATTACTTCACAGTTCACCATACGACTTAACGCCTCATAAACTTTACACACGTTAAAAGTCGATACATTAAGATTTGAGACCGATGAGTGATGATTAAATCACGGGTATTTTTCCCTGAACACACTCCATGGCGTCACGCCATTTCCCCGCTTGGCGTCCCTCACTATTTACTAATTTTACCACCTGGTTATAGCGGTCCCACAAATTACGTTCCTTCACTCTTCATTAGGAACAGTTACTACACTTTCTTTTATGAAGTGGGACCACTAATCACGTTTCGACCGTCAGAACCGCCAATTTCCTGGTTCCATGTTAACTAGTACACTCCCCCAGGCCTATATCCCCAACGAGACTCCCGATGCCTCGTCTTGACCTCCCCTCTGCCCCAGTGCATGCGTAGCTTCTCTGTTGGTTCTCTTCTTCAAAATGCACTTTAGAGCAACAGTAATGCATTAATCATGTATATTTACGTTATAAAAAATATACAATATAATTTTGGGAAATTATTTTCCACACCATCCAGCCTGCCTAAGTCCTAACCAGCCTTGCCTGACAAGCCAGATTCCCACTTTGCTGTGCTCATAGTTACAAGATTTCAAGCCACCCTAGCCTGTGTGAAGGGCTTAAGCCAGCAAGCTAACCCAGCTGAGAGAAGTATTCAAGCAAGCCACGTTGAGTTCCAGCCCTCGTCATCTCTATGTGCTCCCAGTTCATAGCTGTTCTGAGTGCTAATACCATCCTTGTGGTATTGTGGGGTTTTCTAAGCCAGCCAGATTGGAATATTCGCATGCCTAGTAGTGTGGGTGTTAGTTAGTTAGTTTAATATGTTTATTATGCACCCCATACCCATCCTGTTGGCGGTAGTCAAAAGATTACAGAGGTACATAATTGGTCCAGGGACTGGACTCCAAAGTTTTGATAGCTGAGCAAGTTACAGAGGTAATGAACTCACAATTTACAAAGGTAATGAAACTCCATTTTACAAAAGTTAATGAATCCAGTAGGTCTGGGTCACATCATGACAAGTTACAAAGGTATTTACGATTACAGAGGTACCGTAAAGGGTCCCGGGAATGGGCCCCCAAAGTTTTGATAGCTGACCTATCGTACAAAGGAATGAGCTCACAAGTTACCAAGTTAAATGAATTATGTAAGGAAAATGGTTTACTAGTTTATACATGGCTACCATCATGTCACAAATAATGTTGTTAATTGTCTCAATTCACACAACCCACCCCATTCACAACCATTATATGAGGAAAATTACCCCAATTAATTTTTAAAATATATTTTATATACCACAAAATCCCTTCCATTTTTCTTGTGCACATAGTGATTGTTGAGTCACTACATTACACACCACACACACACCACACACACACCACACACACACACACACACACACACACACACACACACGGGATTGTAAATTTCAGAGAATAGGGGGGTACTCGAAGGGGAGAAACCGACAATCAAGCTGATTCTCAGGACGGTAACAGTGTGTGAACAGGATCCTCCAAGAGAAACCACGATGAAATACTCGGAAGAGTACAAGAGGGTGTTCCTAGACAGAGACAGAACAAAATCAGAACGACAGGCAGCTGAGGGAGAGGACAAAAAAAGCCGAAAGGAGCTAGGAAAAGAGGTCAGTCAGGCAGAACAGAAACAGCAGGGCAAGCACACACGCAACTATTCTCAGATCCATACAACCTATCACACCATCCCAAACACACTACAATTCATAACCACAAGCTCCCCCCAACACGAGCCTATAGAATCAACAGTATGACACAGGTCTCCCACCCTCACAGGCACCCCATACAACAGTGTTGGAAAGGAAAAAACTAAGGATATGGTACACAAACGCTGACTGGAATAAACAAATAAGTGGAGGAGTGGCATGAAAGAGTCATAGAAGCATCAACCGACCATCATAGCTCTCACAGAAACCAAGCTTACAGTGTATGATAACAGATGCCATCTTTTTCCAACGGATACAGATCTGAGGAAAAGACAGAGGGAACAGGTGGGGGTGGAGGAGTGGCCTTGCTGATCAAAAATCGCTGGAATTTTGATGAGCTGGAGAGAGGATACAGCGGAGAAGAAAAAAAAAAAAGTGAATACATAGCTGGAAACACTTCACTCTGGAGGTCCAAGGTGGTATAGCAGTGATGTATAACCCCACCAAGGAACAGCAGGAGGCCAAGGCAAGAGTACGACGTGAGCAATAGAGCGTGGTTGACACACTGGCTAGAGTGGCAGAAGAGCTCATGCATGCAGGGACGGCAAAAAAAAAAAAAACCCAAAAAAAAAAATAAAAAAAACCCCCCCCCCCCCCCCCCCCCCCCCCCCCCCCCCCCTCTTCCTGATCATGGGTGAGAACAAAGAAAATCTTTAACCACAAGGAGATCGATTGGGAGAACTTGGACCCACATGGGGGCCAAGATACATGGAGGCTAGATGATGGAGGTGGTACTGGAAATACTTCATGTGCACAATAAGGGGACAATACAAGAGAGAGAGTGAAGGAGATGACCAGCAAGGCTGGATTAGTATTCACCTGGAGTAGTGCTGATATCGAGGACATCACATATGAAAGACCCTTGGGCCAGTGGACACATGTGGTTTTAAGCTTCGAATACACAGTAGCGTACAAGTGGAGGGCGAAGCAGGAAGGCCAGGCACGGATGAAAGCCAAACTACAAGAAAGGGGACTACACAGAATGAGGAAACTACATGAACGGGGTTCTCAGTGGGACAGAGAACTGGCAGGGAAGCCAGTTAATGAGATGATGTTTTCATCTCTTTTTTGTTTCTCCCCCATGAATAATGTAGCCCAACAAAATGCAAGGAGGCTGGAGGGAGAGGTTTTACCAAGGGTAACCGGACTAAATGAAAAGCAGGATGAGCCCATGGTCTTCCCAAGTGCGGGAGGCAAAAACCAAGTGTGCTAGGGAATGGAAGATGTATAGAAGGCTAAAGGACCAGGAGAATAAGGAGAACAGTGTAGAGCCAGAACGATATGTACAGATAAAGAAGGGAGGCCAAAGACATATGAAAATGAATTGCAGGAAAGCAATTCTGACCCAAACTGTTGTACAGCCACATCATGGAGGAAAACAACAGTCCAGGACCAGGTAATCAGGTATGGAAGGATGGAGGAGAGACAACAAGAAATGACCGTGAAGTATGTGAGAAACTCAACCAAGAGATTCAAGAATTGTTCACAGAGGAGTCAGAAGGGACTCAGAAAGACGGAGAGGTGGGGCACACCACCACGTGCTGGACACAGTGACAAACCGACGAAGAAGTAGAAGAGGCTTCTGGTGAGCTAGCTACCTCAAAGGCAATGGGAGCAAGATAACATATCCCCATGGGTATTGAGAGAGGGAGCAGAGGCGCTATGTGTACCCCTAACAACAATATTCAATAACATCTATCGAAACAGGGAGATTGCCTGAGGCATGGAAGACAGCAAATGTAGTCCCAATCTTTAAAAAAGGAGACAGACATGAAGCATTAAACTACAGACCAGTGTCACTGGACATGTATAGTATGCTAAATCAAGGAGAAGATTATCAGGAGAAGAGTGGTGAAACCTAGAAGGAACGATTCATCAACAGCTAGTAACATGGTTTTCAGGAAGGGAAATCCATGTGTCACATAACCTACGGAGTTCTATGAAATGGGTGACAGCAGTAAGACAAGAGAGAGAGGGTGGGTGGATTGCTTTTCTTGGACTGCAGAAGGCGTTTGACACAGTTCCACACAAGAGATTGGTGCAAAAAAACTGGAGGACCAAGAGGGATAACAGGGAAGGCACTACAATGATCAGGGAGTATTGTCTGGAAGTCAGCAGCGAGTCAATGGTACGTGGAGAGGTGTTCAGACGTGGGCACTGTGACCAGCGGGGTCCCACAGGGGTCAGTCTAGGACAGTGCTGTTTCTGGAATTGTGAACGACATGACAGAGCATAGGACTCTGAGGGTGTCCTGTTTGCAGATGACGTGAAGTTGATGAGAAGAATTCACTCGATCGGAAGACTAGGCAGAACTACAAAGGGATCTGGACGGCTGCGACCTGGTCCAGTAATTGGACTCCTGGGTTCAATCCCACCAAGTTGCAAAGTCATGAAGATTGGGGAAGGGCAAAGAAGGCCGCAGACGGAGTACAGTCTAGGGGGTCAGAGAATACAAACCTCCACTCAAGGCAAAAGATCTTGGGGTGAGTTATAACCACCAGGCCCAACATCTCTGAAGCGCCATCAACACAAATAAACTGCTGCGCATATGGGCGCCCTGGCAAACTCAGAACAGCATTCCGACATCTTAATAAGGAAGCATCAGGATCCTGTACACGTGTACGTTAGGCCATATTGAGTATGCGGCACTCAGTTTGAAACCCACCCTAGCCAAGCCAAGTGAAGAAAACTAGAGAAAGGGCAAAAGGTTTGCAACAAGACTAGTCCCCAGAGCTAAGAGGTATGTCCTACGAGGAGAGGTTAAGGGAAAATCAACCTGACGACACTGGAGGACAGGAGGAGGATAGGGGGACATGATAACGACATACAAATATCTGAGAGGAATTGACAAGGTGTACAAAGAGAGGATGTATCCAGAGCATTGGGAAACAGAACAGGGACACAGTGGAGGTGGAAGACACAGATGAATCAACGGGATGTTAGGGAAGTTTTCTTCAGCCACAGAGTAGTCGTAAGTGGAATAAGTTTGGGAAGCCGATGTAGTGGAGGCAGTAATCCTACATAGCTTTAAGCAGAGGTATGCTAAAGCTCACGGCTCAGGGAAAGTGACCTAGTAGCGATCAGTGAAGAGGCGGGGCCAGGAGCTCGGACTCGACCCCCGCAACCTCAACTAGGTGCGTTCACACCACCACACACACACGCAACACAAATAGGTGAGTATACACACAGACACACAACACAAACACCACACTCACACACTCACAACCCACCACTCACACCACACACACACCCACCACACCACACACACAACACACAACACACACACACGTCCGACGGGGTGCAGACGTGGGTAACAAGGCTCCGAGATCCTTAGCGTTGTATGGCGTGCAATAACAGTTAGCAGTAATCAGTGGTAGTGGACATCAGTGAACAATACTATGAGTGATAATTAAAGTTATTAGTTATAAGAAAGTGAGGAGGGAAAGCTGAAATCATAATATTTCAAAGCGCAAGCTGTATAGCCCTTGTGGCTTAGCGCTTCTTTTTTGATTATAATAATAATCAAAGCGCAAACCGTTGGGGGTCTTAGGCGCTGTTGCCACATTGGTAGCGGTAGGCCTGAAGAAGTGTACGTCACGACAAGTTGTGTGCCTTATACATATAAGAGAAGTGTATATAATGTGAAGTGTATACTATCATCAGTGAAGAGTGAAATCGCATGAGGAAGCGGGATGTATGAGAATATATGGTTATAATCATCACGGGTGAAAGATCTCCAAAATAGGGATTTAAGGCCTACGTAGACGACTTGGTCTCAAGAGCTGGCAATTGTCACTCAAGTTATTCGTATTTGTGGTTTTGCATGGTTGACGGGCCCTGGCTGGCCTTGCATACTGTTTGATACTGGTCACTCACTTCATCAAGCTTTTACAGAATTAGATAGAAATAGCATTGACATAGAGAATATAGTGTTGACAAGTGTGAGAAGGTAGGTGGGGACAGCTTTGAAAGGGCAACATTGTAAGACGGTGCTAGGGCCGGTCAGGTCCCAGGAGGGTTGTCAGGTCACAAAGAAGTTGCGGCCAGTCATTACACCGCACAAGACTCTCCACACACACACACACACACACACACACACACACACACACACACACCACACACACACACACACACACACACACACTCTAAACAACCACAACTTGCACACACTCACACAGGCAGTGTTACTACCGGTGTTATTAGCAATAAGAATACTTAGGAAGCTAGGAAGTCTCTCTCAATGTGAACAAGGAAAATTATAATAACCAGCAACAATTAATACATAAAAATCAGAAAGGGCAATAAGTGGAGAGAGTAAGATAAATTGGGAAAGATAATGAGTCTAATTTGTGCCTACACGACGGATCTTTCAACCACACAACCTACCCCCTATCCTCCCTCCCTCACACACAAGCAACAACACAAGGGTAGACTCTCACACACACACACACACACACACACACACACCACACACACACACACACACACATACATACACCATCACACCACACACCACACATAATACACACACACATACACCACACATTACACACACACAAAACAAACCACACACACCACACACACACACCACACACACACACTACACACACACACACCACACCACACACACCACACACACACATCACACACACACCCCACCACACACACCACCACCCAACACACCCACCACACATACACACCCCCCACAACACCCCACATAACACACCACACACAACACACACACACACACCACACACACACACACCAACCACACCACACAACACACCACACACACAACCACACACACACACACACCACACATACCACCACACACACACACACACACCACCACACACACACCAAACACACACACCACACACACCACACCACACTCACAAACACACACACACACCACACACACACGCACACACACACGCACCACACACATGCACATTACCCCCCCACACACCCCCACACACCCTCCACCACTTGACACAAACACGTACCCCCCTCCCCTAACCACCTCTCCCCCTTCCCTAACCACCTCACCTTAGCCACCTACCCCTCCCCCAAACCACCTAACCCCTCCCCAAACCGAGGAGGAAGACTGGGGAAGGAGACTAAATGAGCTGGAAAGGAAGATGGAAGAGAGGTTAGCAGCAGAGTGCAGAAGGTGGAAGCAACAGGCCACAACAGCAGAAATCAAGATAGGGAGATTAGAAGAGGAGCTGAGACATCTGAAACAGCACAGAGACAAAGATATTACAGAAGTAGCATCGGGCAATTGGCCTACATCAAAACACTGACCAAACAGGTCTGAAGGACAAGCATGGAAACTTAAACTGTATGGGGGAGGGCCCCCCCCCCAGAGGTCCTGTCAAACCATGGGCAAAAACAAAGACAGGGAGCACACTACGGACAGAATGAGAGGATAGCAGACATTGAAGGAACATAGGACATGTGCAAGGACCTTACCAGATACCTGTGGGGGCCAGGAGCAGGTGAGCAGGAAGGATAAACCAAGAAGCATAGGGGTCATAACTAGGAAGGGAACTGAAGGAAGGAACACTCCACGGGAAGGAACTAAAACCACATCAGGAGGATGCAATGGGAGTCACAGTGGAGGTGGAAGGAGAGATCGTGTTTGTTATGGGCTAGTACGAAGATAAAGGGGAAAACGTATGATGAAAGAAAGCAGTAGGAGAAAAAAGCTATTGAAAGATATCATGAAGGTGATAGGCGAGGGGCGCATGACCCAGGTGGCTACAAATTTTCGGAGAATAGGGTGGTTCACAAAGGAAAGGAATCGGCCTCTCAAAGTAATTTTCAAGGCAGGAATCAACCCGAAACATGATCATTGAGGAGAAAGCACGGCGAGAGGCAAGCAGGGAGTTCTGAGTGTGTACTCGATCGAGACAGGAAACATAGGACGAAAGGAAGACAATGAAAGAGAGGAGTTCAAAAACGAAAAGGAGAAATGGGAGGAATGAAAAAGGAGAGCAGAATACCGGATCCAATTGTGACCGGACAAGCGCACCTCCCAGAAGACACCTGCAGTAAGGACTTCCAGCCACGACACCCCAAGGCAACTGAACAATCCAAACCAACATCACACACCGATCCCTCTTTTTCACCCCTGCACCACAGTTACAGTATTAGAAGAAGTTGAAGGTTTGGTACACAAATGCAGGTGGATTAAACGAATAAACATGAGGAATATGCAAGAAAAGAATCAATGAGAAAGTCCCAGACATATGCAGTTTACAGAAAACAAAAACTCATGGAGACAATAACAGATGCAATCTTCCCACCAGGATACCGATCATGATGGAAAGGTAGAAAGGGGCAGGGGGGGAGGTGGGGTTTCCTCTGCTCGTAAAAAACAGATGGAAATTCGAGAAAATGGAAAATGGATAGATGAGACAGGAGAAAGGGAGACTACATAGACAGGTACACTTCAAGTCTGAGGAACACAAAAGTGGTCATTGACAGTGATGTATAAATCACCAACAGACTGCAGGGAGGCCAAGAGGGAATATGAAGAGAGCAAAAGGAGCATGGTGGAACACTTGCTGAGGTGGCAAGGAAGAGCTCACTCCAGCAGAGCAAAGTTGTGGTTATGGGGGATTTCAACCACAGGGGAAATGAGGGAAAAAACCTGGAGCCCACATGGGGGTCCCGAAAACATGGGAGCCAGGGACTGTTGGACGTGGTGCTGGAAAAACCTCATGCACAACATGTTAAGGACACTACCAGAGTGAGAGGTGAGGATGAAACCAGCAAGATTGGACCTTGTGTTCACCCTGGGCAGTCAGATAATTGAAGGACATCAAGTTTATGAGAGGTCCCCTAGGGAGCTAGCGACACGTGGTTCTGTGCTTTGAATACATAGTAGAGCGCAAGTGTGAGAGAATAAACAGGGAGTTGAATGGGAAAAAGACTGACTATAAAAGAGGGGACTACATAGGGTGAAGAACCTTCCTGTGGGAGGTCCAGTGGGACAGAGAATGCAGGAAAAGACAGTAAATGAAATGATGGAATATGTAACAACATAAAGCAAGGAGGCAGTGGAAAGTTTATTCCCAAGGCAACAGTAACAACGGGAAGACCCAGAACGAAGCCCCTGGTTTACTGACGGTGTAGGAGGGCAAAAAACAAAGTTGCAATAGAGAATGGAAAAAGTACAGAGGCAGAGACACACGAAATAGGGAGATCAGTCGCAGAGCCAGGAAGAGTACGCACAGGTAAGGCGGGAGGCCCCATCGACAGTATGAAAATGACATAGCACAAGAATCAAGACTGACCCGAACTGTTGTATAGCCACATCCAGGCAGGAAGACAACAGTCAAAGACCAGGTGTTTTAGATTAAGGACAGAAGGTGGAGAACTCACAAGAACTGATCAGGAGGTATGTGAGGAGCTGGAACAGGAGATTTAAATGGAAGTTTTTTCAGTAGAGACAGGAAGGGCTGTGGGAAGACAGAACAGAAGGGAACATCAAGAGGGAAATATACCAACAAGAGTTGGATGACTACGAACAAACTGAGGAGGAGGTGAAGAAGCTCTTAAGGTGACCTTGACACACTCAAGGCGTTGTGGCCGGACACATCTCCATGGTTTAGAGAAGAGCAGAGAGGCTGTGCGTGCCTTAACCACAATCTTCAACACATCCCTTGAACATGGGCCAACTACTGAGAAATGGAAGACAGCTAATGTAGTCCCCATATTTAAGAAAGGAAACAGAAACGAGGCACTAACTACAGACTTGGTCTGTCTCTGGACATGTATTGTGTGCAAAGTCATGGAGAAGATTTCAGGAGGAGAGTGGTCCAACACCTGGAAAAGAAACAAGATTATATAATGAAATCCTGCACGGGTCATGGAAGGCAAATCTTGTATCACAAACCTTCTGGAGTTTTATGAAAGGTCAACAGGAAGTAAGACACGAGAGAGAGGGGTGGGAAGATGCGTTTTCTAGACTTGCAGGAAGGGCCTTTGACCCAGTTCCCCCAAGAGATTAGTGCAGAATGCTGGAGGATAAGGCACAGTAAAATGGGGGGCCTGCAATGGATAAGAGAATACCTGACAGGAGGCAGCAAAACGAGCCATGGTACGTGAAAGAGGAATCACAGTGGGCGCCTGTTAGAGCGGGGTCCCACAGGGGTCAGTTCTAGGACCAGTGCTATTTTTGTTAATATGTGAACGACATGTGGAGGAATAGACTCTGAAGTGTCCCTGTTCGCAGATGACGTGAAGTTGATGAGAAGAATTAAATCGTGACGAGGATGAAGGCAGGACGCAAAGGAGTCCTGGAACAGGCTGGACAGTGGTCCAGCAAACTGGTTCTCGATTCAATCCAGCCAAATGCAAAGTCATGAGATTGGGGAGGGGCAAAGAAGACCGCCAAGACAGAGTATAGGCTAGGTGGACAAAAGGACTACAAGACCTCACCCAGCGAGAAAGACCTTGGGTGGACCATACACCGAGCACCATCACCGCGAGGCAACATCAACCAATAACCGCTGCAGCATACAGGGCGCCTGGCAAACCATGAGAATAGCGTTCCGATACCTTAATAAGGAATCTTCAAGTCACTGTACACTGTGTATGTTAGGCCATACTGGAGTATGCAGACCAGTCTGGAAAACCCACACGGGTCAAGCACGTCAAGACGTTAGAGAAAGTACAAAGGTTGCAACAAGGTCATAGCCAGTAGCTCAAGGAATGGTCGTACGAGGGAAAGGTTAAAGGAATCGGACTGACGACATGGTGGACATAAGAGGTCAGGGGAGACATGATAAGGACATACAAGATATCTGCGGGGAATAGACAAGGTGACAGGGATAGGAGGTCCAGAGAGGGGACAGAGGGACAAGGGGTCACAACTGGAAGCTGAAGACTCAGACGAGTCACAGGGACGTTTAGGAAGTATTTCTTCAGTTATAGAGTTGTCAGCAAGTGGAATAGCCTAGCAAGTGAAGTTAGTGGAGGCAGGAAACATACATAGTTTAAGAAGAGAGTATGACAAGATCAGGAAGAAGAGAGAGAGAGGATCCAGTAGCGATCAGGGAAGAGCGGGGCCAGGAGCTTGAGTCTCGACCCTGCAACCACAATTAGGTGAGTACAATTTAAGGTGAGCAACAACACACACACACACACACACACACACACACCAGCGTCATGGGATTTTGTTACAAAGAATTCTTCAACACTTGTTCAACTTGGACGAGGACCTATTGACTAGTGGCTGTGTACCCACTATGTCACTGCCCTCACCTGCTTCACCTCACCTCACTACAGTATATAAGCCACGTTTACGGCCCTATGCTGTACATTCTACAAGATTGATGGACTGAACACATCGACTCCAGGCCGAGGGACTGATTACCTCATACTCCTCCTCTCCTTACGCTTTCCTCTTTGTATTGGACTGATGAAGCCCACTGTGTGGCGAACGTTTCCTGAATAAGGATTCCCATATGCTGCATAAGTGTCTCAATCTTCAACTTGTCGGTTTTTCAAACCATTCATCACAGACGTGATCGTGCTCTGTTGATGTACTCCCAGAGTGACTCGCTCAACCATATTCTCTGAAATCAGACATGGGTCAGTATTCAGACATGAAGTATCTGGTAGGGCCTACTGGCTCCTATCATGGGGGGTGTGGGCGGAGGCGGAGCCCTGTGGCTGGCGATGTGAGCAGCTTCCGCTCTGCAGTCAGCATGAGCAGCTGTGACTCCTGGAGTATCACAATTGATACATTGTAATGCAACGGTCTTTTGTTTCTTGATCATATCATAGCACTGGTGAGAAGGATGGGCCTTGGCACACACTGCACACCAGTGTGACTTAAATGGGCATTTCCAAGCAATGTGACCCCAGCGCTGACACTTGTAGCATCTACGGTGAGGTGGTTTGTACAAAGCTATTTTGTTACTTCTGTTAAGCGTTGCACGAGAGTAGATATATTGATAAATTAGACACATGTGCAACTCTAATTTATCAACATGTCGGTTCTCTGAACCATTCATCTACAGAGTAGATATATGATGGTGGAGTCCCTTGGCCAATCCACTCAGCCAATATCAGATCATTTGGAAGTCGACGAGGGTTTGCAACTTGATCTGACAACAGATTTAGATTTTGCCACCGGAAGTGGTAGGTTTTTTTTTTTTTTTTTTCATTGTGCCCCTACTTATCCATCCTGTTGACGGTAGCGCGTGAGCATATGGATACACAAAAGGCCTAGGAACTAGGCCCCAAAGGGTTAACAGGAATACATATGGATTTATATCTACATATCTATAGTTCACTTATCTGTTAACAAGCAATTTAGGAATTTGCTTAGTATATCTTGTATCATTATTTTCATTAATTAGATTTCTTGACATGTCACTAGGTTTTAGACTGGTCTGTCTCTGTATTCCTCAATAAGTGGACAATTAGCACATAGTGTCAAGAGAGTGACCATATGCTGATTCACATAATTTTCATTTAGTTTGACATCATCTGTGTGTCTCCCAACTGCCAAAAAAGTACTTGTACCACGCCTATGCCTGGCCCACCAACAACAGTTCAGTCTGTTCACATTGCAAGTTGCTCCATAAAACATACTTATCTACGTTCATGTTACATAGTGGGTTATACGATCTACTCAGGCTTCTAACTCGCATTCACTATAACAATCATTTTCATTTTTTACTTCTCTCATAACTATTATTCCTAATGCTAGGACCACAGTTTATACAAAGTTATATTTTACGTTCTTCTCTGGCTATCTTCATGGCATAACAATATCAACTTATCATGAGGAGTCAATCAATGTGTGATGGGATTCCATAGCAATCTGTACTTACTTTAACATGAAGAGTAATCCAATGTGTGATGGGATCCATAGCAAATTGTACATTTTAATTCATTTGTCCCTAATTTGAGTATCTATACTGGCTTCCCCAATGAGGCATGTTGTGGAGTCATTATAATGAGCCAAGAGCTTCAATGATGACATAGAAACAGTAATGATGATAGAGTCAAGCTCAGTGTCATAGGTTAGCTTTAGCACATTAGGATTGCAAACAATTCGTTGCAGTGAGACGCCCAGTTGTTAATTCTTATGCCTAACTCCCAACACAAATCTTATTAATCGTTCTTAACTACGGGAGGTGGCAACAAGGCAGATGCAGCCCTACATTATTATTTATTATTCTTAATCAAAACAGAAGCGCTAAGCCACAAGGGCTATACAGCCGCTGCAGGGTAGGAAGGAAGCAAGGGAATTGGATGGCAGAAGGGAGGGGATGAATCTGCAGGTTAACAGAAAACAGCGGGGCAGGGGATAGTACGGGGGTTGAGGGTAGAAGAGATTCAAGTAGGAAAGGGCTGAAAGTATAGAATTTGTGAAGTAAGTCAGTCATTGTCAAAAAGTCAATGAGATGTCCGGATGAAAGGGGGGTTCCATCAGTGGAAGGGAAGTAAGAGAGAGCAGCGGGGCGAAGACGGACGACAGAGGTATAATTTGGGGCCGTGTCGTATGAAAAGTGGGCTGTCCAACAGATGTGGCTGATGATAATGGAGCTTGCAATTCTCACAGAGAGGAGCAAGAACGCCTCTCCTTGAGTTGTCATGAGTTAGACGAGTATGGCCAATGCGAAGAGGGAGAGAGTTAGTATCCCAACCTCGACATGGTGATAAGAAGACGGCCAGTAACCTATACTCGAGTTTTTAATCGATGAATTTGTTGCGAGCATAGTTTAGACCAACGTTGTTGCCAACGGGTTGGAAGGGGGAAGATATTACAGCAAAATAGTCGTACATGGAATGCTCTATAAGAAACTGGTAGGTCATGTACTGATGACCGGCAGCAGTGTCTACCTGTGCATTGCCCTGTACGTCAAACATGACCAGGGACCCCAACAAAAAAAATATCTTTATGACTTAGTAAGATGCGGCGTAGGCCAAAGTGGATACGAGGACTAAGGGGTGAGGGTGTATCAAATTTTTGGATAGCCTGTATAAATGCACTAAGGGCGTCTGAGACAACCACCAAATTGATGACACAGGCATGATGCAATAGGGATAAGTGCTGTAAGGATGGCATATAATTCAGAGTAAAATACTAGCTGAAGATAGTAAATGCCCTCTGTACGACGCGCGTCCGGAAACACTGCTGCGAATCCTATGCCGGTCAGTAGACTTAGAGCCTTCTGTATACACAGCAATGGCATGGAGAATGAGAGTGAAAGTGGTCAAGAAAGAGAGAGCGGGAAGCGACCGGAGACAGTTGGGCTTTCGAGCAGGGAGGGAGAAAGAACAACGTGAACAATAGGTCTGGAATTCCCAGGGGGGATGGGAAAAGTGAGAGCTACAGTACATAGAAAGGGTGGTAGTTGAAGACGAAGACAAGGAGCGAATGAAGGCGAAGAGAGAAGGGACGGAGTAAGCAGGGGTGGCAAACAAATAAAGAATGTCTACTAATATTCAGTGCGACCATTCTATAAATGGAAGGATTGCAGGAGATCATGAGAGCGTACATAGTAGCGCAGGCAATGGGCATTCACGGCGTCGGTTAAGGATGGAACGTTCGCTTCTGCATGAGGCTTTCGACAGGGGAAGAGCGAAAAAACCACAAAGGCATAAACGTAATCCTTGGTGATGAATGGGGTTAAGGTAGAGAGAGGTAGCAGAAGATGCCCGCTGATTAGATCTGGTCACCATAATCAAGTTTCATAAAAAAGGGTGGAATGTAGGTGAGGAGGGTTCGACGATCAGCTCCCACGAAAGATGTGCAAGGGTTTTAAGAAGGTTCAGCCGTCTGTGACAAGTTGCCTATCAGAGAGTAAATGTGAGGTTTCAGGGATAACCTACTGATCAAGAGGAGGCCAGAAACTTGACTGTATCACGTTCAGGGATACGGGAGCCTTAGAGGGTACAAAGGATGATCGGAGTGACAGAGCGTCTAGTGAATAGTGATTTGGTGGGTTTTAGTGATGGAAAATTTAAAACCCATGTGTGGTGGCCAATTGGAAACGCCGGTCGCTGCATGCTGAGAGAGAAACTGTAAGGGGTGACAATCAGCGCCAGCAACAGGCAATAGCGAAGTCATCAAACATAGGTGATGACCAAATAAATTTGATGGACGACTAGAGGCAAATCATTAATAGCATGGAGAAAAAGTGTTGGACTCAGAACACATCCTGGGGTCACCTTCAGCTTGGATTTGAAAGTTCCGGGGAGAGCACATTATTAACCTGACACGGAAATGCCTGTCAGTTAAAAAGTTCTTAAGGAAGGATGGTAGATTGCCTCGACAGGCTAAGGAGTGTGCTTGGGCTAAAATATTATCCCTCCAAGTGTGTCATATGCCTTCTCAAGGGTCAAAAAATATGGCATAACTGAGTGGTTATTCGCAAAGGCATTACGAACATAGAATCCCAGCGCCGTAAGATAAACACCAATAAAAAAAAAAAAAAAAAAAAAAAAAAAACAAACCACAAAAGGGTCTATGGTTAGAACGCCCTTTACGAAAGCCATATTGACGAGTGGAGAGACGGTTGTGTGTCTCTAAATAACCACACTAAACGTCTATTTTACTAGACGTTCCATTACTTTGCAACTGACATGGTAAGAGCATGGTCGATATGGGAGGTTTCATGTTCCCGTAGTGCCTGGTTTAGCGGAAAGGGAGAACAATGGCGGATTTCCTCAGCATGTGGAAGACAAACTACTTGTGACCAAATAAGATAGTAAAGGCGTAATAGGACTGCAAGGCAGACTGATGTAAAATGTTGTAGCATACGAAATATGAAATGTAGTTCGGGCCCAGCTTGCCGATGATCGACAAGCTGAGAGTGTTGCCTCCAGTTCTTGAAGTGTAAAAGGCACATTATACTGTTCTTCTTGAGATGAAGAAAAGTCCAAGGGTGCTAATCTCTGGCAGGACTTTGAGGAAAGAAATGAGGGGCATAGAATGGAGTCCCTGAGGAAATAAGGACAGATGATTGCCAATTTCATTTGGCAACATCTAGGGGTTTGTTATATCAAACACGGCAACCCGCAGAACTAGGAGCCGGGTCAGGAGAATATTTTCCACTTCAGTTTTCGTACTTTTTTCCATGACTGCACTCATAGAGGAAGCAGAGGTGATGTGGAGACTTAATCTCGCAGCAATCGGCGTCTTGCGTAATGGATGACACGGCGAGCGATCGCACGCTTCTGTTTAAATCGAGGCGTCGCTCTGTGGTTCTATTGTACCGGTACCTGCCCATGCAGGTCGCGTTTCAAACGTACTGCATGAGCACAAGAAGGAGACCACCCAAGGCACGCTTTCTGAGAATGCCTGCCGAAGTTTGGGTATAGAATGAGAAGCTGCGGTGAAATAAGGAGGACGAGAAGAGGTGTAAAAGATCATCGATGGAGGACGAAGGAAGGAACCTCTTTAAAAAAAAACAGTCAGGTGTGAGTAAGGTTCAATTTGCCCGATTAAATTGCCAGCGTGGGGTGCGAAGAGGTGGCGAATATGAAGGGGAAGTAAGAATGATTGGGAAATGATCACTGTCATGTAAGTCCGGGAGAACAGACCAAGTAAAGTCTAATGCGGCGGAGGAAGAGCAAACTGAGAGATCGATGCAAGAGAGAGTATGAGTCCGAGGATCAAAATGGGTGTGAGTACCTGTATTTAAAACATGGAGGGGGTGGGTGGCAAGAAAAGCCTCTAACTGAATTCCACGGGAATCACAGTGAGACCCTCCCCAGAGGAAATGGTGGGCATTAAAATCACCAAGTAACAGAATCGGTGGCGGTAATGACGAAACAAGGAAGGCAAAATCCGGAATAGATAATGCCCGAGAAGGAGAGAGATATAAAGAACAGAGCGTATACCACCTATGTAAGTGGATACGGGCTGCTGTGTAATGCAGCGAAGTATGAACAAATAGCTGATGGTACGGAATATCAGTGCGGAGAAGAAGGGCACTTTCATTAAAGGTCCCATCAGGAAAAGGATCTGAAGAATACAATAAATTATAGCCTGAGATGTGAGAAATAACAGCAGAGTGTAATTTTGGTTCCTGTAAGCAAACACCAACAGGGCAAACTGGGAGAGTAACATCTGAAGCTCACCCCGATTACCCCTGAGGCCGCGTATATTCCACTGTAAAAAGGCCATGATTGGCAATGATAAAGATACTTGAAATCCGCAGGTAAGGGTTCCTACGGACTAGAAGGGTTAGAAAAGTCCACATGCGGAGGCAGTGGAAAATGTTCAAGCAGCGAAGGAACGGTGCGCTGTGAAGAAAGGAGTTGCGCAGATGGAGCAGAGGAGAGAGAAAGAGCGGAAGGTGGATCAGTGTCCATTGATGGTTTGGTCTCTGCAATATATTCAGAGATTGCTTCAAGTGTTTCGGAATTCAGAGATGTCGTATGGGAGACAATATTGGGAATGGTAGGGGGAGGATGAGTAAAGATTGGAACTGTATTGGACTGTACCAAGGTAGGGGGGGGCGAAAGGGTGGAGGGAACTGGAGAAGCGTGGCAGGGGACAGAAGAGACAGGAACCTGGGAGGTGGCAGAAGAGGAAGAAACTTGGGAGGGAACAGGGGAGGAAGGTACATTACGAGGAGGAGGGTGAACCTCTGCACTTGTAACTGAGGCAGTGAGAGGGGAAGAACAAGGGACAGAGACATGGCGGGTAAAAATGAGGAGGTTGGAAGATGGGTAGGAGGTGTTTCCCGGACCTTTTTTTGACTTTTGAGAAGTGAGGGACGATTGGGAAAGAGTGGTCGTACGAGGTCTCGTCGATACAGAGCTTGTAAAGAGAGAACACTGAGAAGCGTGATTAGACGAGGCGTTGAAGAAGGGGACCTCTGAAGCCGAGGACAGCAAAAAGATTAAATACAGGAGTGATTCTGGAGAGGTAACCCACAGAGGTGGGATGTAAAGATGGGATAACCAGAAGTGGGGGCGTTTGTGAAACACGGAATAAGAAACCACGTGGGAGTCTCCTTGGAGGCGGAGAAGAGAAACTGCCATGTCAAAGGGAGACCTTCTGTCTCTTTGAGGTAACGGATATCCCGCTCGTTTACAAATAGACCTGACAACGCGAGAGTACGAAGGGTGAGCCACATGACAGTTAAGGCAAAGGGAGATCGTTGCAAACGTATTAGAATGGTCATCGGCACCACAGACTGGGCATTCGGCGATAATCTGCAATATTTCGTCTGGATGGCCAAATCGCCCAGGCAATTTCTAAACACTTTTGTGGTGTAGGGATCACCTTTCGAACTTGTAACCGATGTCCTGCTATATAAACTGAGGATGGGAGTTCTCCGGCTGTCAAAGGTTTAACGATCACATTGCTAGGTATCGTTCTCCGCCCACGTGCAGAAGAACGAATGTCTACCTTGAGGATTGGGAGATCGAGGAGTTCCAGCTGTTCTAGAATGTCGTTGCCTACATGACTGAATTTTGTTGAACCTATGGTATGGGTCAGAATAACGGTAACCACTACAAGAATGATGGAATGAATGATTTTTCAAGTGACAGGAACAGTATCTATATGGGAAAGCGAGAGAGCTCACGAGCCTGGTGTAGCATTCTGTACCGGTAATGATGCCGTTACCGCTCTTAAAAGCATACAAGAAATATCTTTAACCAACATGGCTTAGAGTGGCCTTGCCAATACTATGGTCAGAAAGATAGGCAGTAGAGGAAGTTGGTCGTAAAGTGAAGAATTAGTCCACTGTTCATCTGAAACTGAGCGTGGAAAGGTAGTGAAGGACGTGTCGAACTTTTACTGAGAAGAACGCGACGGTGAAGGAGGAGAAGTACATCAGCAGGTAATTGTCGTCTGACGGTATTAGGCGTGGGACCAGCGTTGGTCCGACGTGGAACGGGTCGCGATTTGAAAATTGCCAGCACCGTAGAGGGAGAGGGGCCGGAAGCATAGTCCAGAGGAGAGCGAAGGTTCTGGATAAATCGAAGGAGTCCAGTCGAGTCCTCATACTGCAGGCAGGTGAGGAAAAAAGCACCGGCAATAGGTACAGAGGCATTGAGGAATGTCTGTAGAGTGGTCCAAAGACGAGGCGGGGTCAGAACGGGGTGCGTTATCAAGAAGGGGCCCGGGGTACCAGTTCATGGACAGGCTGCCATGGTTTAGGTTACTTCATTTCTTTATGTTTGTTAAGAAAAAAAAAGAAAGAAGAAAAGAAAATAAAATAAAAAAAAGAAAAAAAAAGGGTGGAACCGGGAGGGAATTAGTTCCTAGGAGGAATGAAAGGCCAGAATCTCCTCCGCCGCCCCAAGAGCCCTCACACCCGCCGAGTACGCAGATGCAGCATGAAACCCCGTGCCCTACCCTACCCTTCATGCAGTAAACCAGCAATCTGGGAATAGCAACCTCACATCTTCCGAGCTACCTCGGTGGACAAAAGAGAGGGAGCGCGTCGCGTTGGGACGGGGCAAGGCGAGGGGCTCTCTCGTCTCACCACAGCATACCTCCTTCAGCACCACCCCCGGATCCGAAAGGTGGCTTCCGAGAGATACACCCGTCGCCCAAAAGACACCCAAAGCTTACTCAGGGATACCGGAGAGGGTCGGGACTCCCTAGCAATCCAGATTCCACCAAACGTACTCCACCGCCAAGACCTCAACGGAATGGGATCGACCCCGTGTCCTTCCTCACCTAGGAACTAGCGTGCCTGTGGGAGAACCCAAAGGACAAAAAAGAGGAAGGCAAAAGGGAGGAGTGGGGATGAGAGGAGGAAAGGAAAAAGGGAGATGGGGAGGATGGGATAGGGGAGGGGAGATTGGGGGGTAATTAGGTTCGGTCTGAGGAGAAGACCGAATAGGTCTAATTCCTCAGACCAGAGCCCTCTTCACACACGCCAAAGGCCCCCCTTGAAGAGGCCAGTACTGACAGAAATCGTAATTTTTCTAAGTTCACAGAAAATTCCAAAATAGGGATTCCAGAATAAACAATAGATATTCCAGGCACTAAAAACAATCTCTGTTCACTTAAAAGTTTCGAGTCCTCTTCTCTATTGCTTTGCATTTTCATTTGCATCATTCAACAAAAAATAGATTTACTGTTATGCAGAATACTGCCATTTGTGTAATTGTTTAAATAATGTCAGCCCATTCACAAACACACATTTAGAACTGAGCGACATAATTTGGTACTCTAGAATACTGTGGCAAAATTGAGTATTTCCACTAGCTTATTCAGGCTACCTTTTCGGACTGGTCGCCCATTGCCCAGCAGTGAGGGTAGTGACTCTCATTGCTGAGGTCCAGGACATTAACATAAAAAAAAAAATCTGTAAAGAGACCAGGAAACCGAGAATACCCTACAAACTTGCCGTTTTAAACCAGCAAAAAGCACTGTTGCGTTATTGGCACTGCGTGCTGCATGATTTTTTTTTTATGGTGCACACTTAACTGTACAGCCCATTCTCCTCTACCTAGGCCCAAATTTACTGCTCATGAAGCTGATCTCGTCCTGTAGAACAATGGAACCGACCCTAATCTCAGTGGTTATATCTTGCCGAGGCAGGTGATCAAAAAGAAACTTTCACCATCATTCATTAAGTTGTTCTTTCCGAGAGGGACAAGGAAATTTAAGTAGGGTCAGAATCATTCTATTTACTTTTAAGAATGAAAACATTGTAGTAAAGGTTATAATTCACTGGATTACCCCTGTTCCATTTCTAGGAAGTTTTATTTCGATCTTTGATCCATATGAATCTTTTACAATAGTCTTGATGGCACACAGATGTTATAGCACAGATTAAATCTCCATTATGACTTGAGATAATTCAATAAAGTCAAATATTAATGTATTTATTACAGCTGCTTATGAGTGTCGATATCCAACTAGACCAGTAGGGCAAGATGAACCCCTTCCCACACATTCAAGATAAAGTAATATCTACTATGTAGGGTGTCATACCTTTACGAATTTTATGAAATACTGTAAAGTTGGCTTTTTTTTTTTGGGGGGGGGGGGGGGGGGGGGATGGCAAAGAATGAAACCCTAATTTTGTCCTCAAGTTCAGCTTGCATACAGCACCAATTTCAGGAATGTAACCTGTGCAATGGGTCTCTATAAAAAATATTTAAATACAACAAAATTGAAGGGAAATGAAAATGCAACATAAATACTAGTATGGCATGAATGACAATAAAATAACACTAACCATTTTGCTTTATGACCAACATTAGGATATACTCGCAATTAAGCACAGCACATTTAATACCATATTATTTATTTGTACAATGCATTGCATTATCCCTAAACATGCCATTCTACTATTTTAAAAATTCATGATCTTGTTAGTCTTCAGTGTGCTATGCAAATATTTCTGGACTTGGCAACTATATTAATTTCTACAAAATATATAAAATAAACAGCATTTGGAAGAGAATTCTATGGGTATTCTGGTCCTGCATATTCTAGTCGCTTCAGCAATCAGTTGATCTGGACTTGAATTACAAAGATTACACAATTTGCTTCTTTCAACAGCAAGGCAAAAATTTCAATTCTTCCAGCACCTGGATTATTTAAACCATTTTTTTGAGCTACTCTGACAACCATATCAGATGTAAACCATCAACAAGCAGTCCCTTCATCGTCATCATCATTAGAAGCATTTGGAAGATTGCTTCTCACTGCTGAAGCTTGGTTGTGAGAAAGAAATGCCACATTTGCTGGCTTCAACAGAGGACCAGGATGAACCTGTGGTCCTCCACTTGTAGAAGGACTTGACAAGTAACTAGTGCAAGGCTGATGTAGATGAGTTGTTCCATGGTGGAGGTGACTTGTATTTGCAAATGGGCGTTGATGGGGTGGTGGTACATTAGCAGGTGTGAGAGGAGAAGGGGAGAGGCAAGGTGTAGTGCAGTAGGAATTGCTAAGATCACATACATCCAAAAGTCGCAGAAGTTCTGTTGGCTCTGGACCACCACTAACAAGTGCTCCTGAAATTTAATGAAAGTTATTGGATTAGTCTTCATATTTTAGCAAGTTAGATATTTTTTTGTATATCTGATATAATAAATCAACCATGGTTATCTTCATTTTATTATGTAGGAGGAAGCATTAAACCCCTGGGGATTCAAATGAGGGAATGACTGGTCCAATTCCTTGGATGAAGAGCCCCTCATAGGCATATTTTGGTTTAACAGTGTAATACATTACAACAACTTGCATATTAGGAATATATTTATCATCTCGACTGCTACTTGTCTATAACCAGAAAGGCTTTCTTACGCAGTGAAAACCAAGTTTGTTTCCTTATGTCTAAGCATGGAAGCATAAACCATGATTAGAAAAGCACTGCATTGCCCATAAGGGTTTAATGCTTTCTTGTGAATGTAATAAATTTTTCTTTGCAAAACACTAGAATCATATGGTTATTCTGAGCTTTAAACATGTAGTATTATTTATAACACTGAACTTGTGCAGTTATTAGCAATTTGCTACTGTAATGATTAATTCACTTCTTATTACTGTACATAAATCATGCACACCTTTATTCCATCTAGCAACAAATTGATGACTAATCCAATTTTGGTACTTTCCCCCTGCCCTGCCATAACAATGAATACAGAGAAACCTCAGTTGTCAATTGCATTAGTTTTCAAATAAATCTGTTTTCTGGATGAGGTGTTAGAGAAAAAAAAAAAAGTCCTGGTTTTCAAAATTTTCTCTTGGTTTCGACAAACAATTTTTA
>NC_069435.1:567978-604928 GCF_026875155.1 Cherax quadricarinatus | reverse complement strand
TTCCCAAAAACCAAAAAAAGGGGGCCCGGGGGGGGGCCCCCGGGGGGGGTTTGGGCGGGCCGGGGAAAAATTTTGGCCCGGCCCGGGGGGGGTTTTTTTTCCCGGGGGGGGGGGGTTTTCCCCCAAAAACACCCCCCCCCCCGGGGTTTTTCCAATTTTTTTGGGGGGAAAAAAAAATTTTTTTTAAAAAAAAAAAAAAAAAAATTTAAAAAAATTTATTTTAAAAAAAATTTTTTAAAAAACCCCCAAAAAAAAAAACCCCCAAAAACCCCCCCAAAAAAAAAAAAAGCCCAAAAAAATTTTTAACCAAAAAAATTTTAAAAAAAAAAAAAAACCCCAAAAAAATTTTTAAAAATTTTTTTTTTTCCCAAAAAAAACCCAAACCCAAAAAAGGGGGCCCCAACCTTTTTTTAAAAAAAAATTTTAAAATTTAAGCCAAAGAAATTTTTTTTCCCCCCCTTTTTAAAGGAAAAATTTTTAAAAAAAAAAAAGGAAACCCTTTTTTCCCCCCTTTTTTTTAAAAAAAATTTTCCAAAAAAACCCCCTTTTTAAAGGAATTTTTTGGGGAAAAAAAAAGGTTTTTTTTTAAACAAAAATTCTTTAAAAAGGGTAAAAAAAAAATTTTTTTTTTAAAAAATTTTCTTAGGGTTTTTTTTGGAAAAAAAAAAAAACCCCCCCTTTTTTTTTTTTTTTTAAAAAAAAAAAAATTTACGGGGTTTTCCCCCATCCCCCCAAACCCCAGCACACTTTTTACCCAAAGGGCGCTGCACGTGTTCGTAGTAAAGTCCCACTTAAAAAAAAAAATTGCTTTTTTATACACCAAAGTGCTGTGCAACTAATCCCCGCTTCTAAAAATTCCTTTTTGTTGTTATCCTATGAGTAAACAAGCCTCCAAAAGGGGCCAAAATTTCTGTCCTAAAAGCTGATACAAATTTAAAGTTATAAACACAGTATACCCGAGGAAAAAAATGACCCATGTTTTTCATGGGCCTTTTTTTGGGAGTAAATTAAAAAAAACGCGAACTTTACAGGGGCCCGGTGTGGGGGTGTGTTTGTTTTGTGTGTTTTGTGTGTGGTGTGTGTGTGTGTTTTGTGTGTTGTGTGTGTGTGTGTGGTGTTTGTGTGGGTTTTGTGTGTGCCCTTTTCTGTGGGGTGTCGGGTTGTGTGTGTTTTCCCTGTGTGGGGTGTGCCCTTGTGTGGTTTTGTGTTGTTTTGTGGTGTTTTCTGTGTGTGTGTGTCTGTGTGGGGTGTCTGTTTTGGTTTTTCTGTGTTTTTCTGTGTGTTGTGTCTGTTGTTTATATTTTTATTTTTTATTTTTAAAAATTTTAGTATATATATAAAATATTTTATATATTTATTTTAAAATTAAATTTCACTGTCAAAACGTTTTAAAATTGAGCCAGCAGTGAGATTTAATATTTCAAGTGAAATAGCTGGCAGTGCACCTGCACTATTCTTTTGTTTTTAATTACTTTAAAAAACCCCTTTATATTTAATAAACCCCTCAAGAGGGGTTCCCTTGCCCGCTGGTGAGGGGATCTTGATCTAGGAATTTAAAATCTGTGCTAAGTTACCGAATTAACCCTGAATCCCTTCCATCCCCCCCCCCCCAAGGGGCTGTTAATCCTACGGGTTTGGAGCTTCCCTATGATTTTTTTAAAAAAATTTTTTAATAAGTTTCAAAGAAAAATTAAATGTTGATAACAAGTGAAATTATTCTTTCATTCCCCTTAAAAATAATTTAAAATGTGGGGGGACAATAAATGTTATTCATAGCCTCCACAGTGAGCATGATCCAAATGGCTTATAGGCTAAACTTGGGAGGGGGTGAACGGTTTAAAAAAACCCGCGCCGGATCCCATCTTTGGGAAAAAAACCCCGGGGTAGGACAAGACCGGCGAACCTACGATGATGATTAAAGCATCGTCCCAAAGGTGGGAAATCCTCTAAGATTTTTAAATCCGGGAAAATCAAGCCCTGGATCTGCCCGATGAAATTTTTTTTTAAATTACCACACAGATTGAGGCAAATTTTCCTTTATTTTAAGCATTTTTGTTCTTTTGTGAAATTGACACAAACAGATGCAATTTGGGAAAATACCCGAAATTTTAAATCCCTCCCCCCCCCAAGGGCAAATTTAAACAAAAAAAAGGGCATCCTGTGGGGGAAAACCCAAAAATCCAAAAGGACAGTATTGCTGCCTTATTAAACCCATGTGTCATTTTGGCTTATCAATTACAGCTATCAAGGGAAAAAAAGTAATACTTATTTTTTTTCGTTTTTCCTTCTGGTAAATAAAATTTCAAATGAAATTGTGCCTTAAACGTATATTTAATACACTACGGTACCAATCCAAATGTTAAAATTTGGGCCCAAACAGTGAGAAATAATATTTCCCGAGTGGTTAAAAAGTTGACCTTTGGGGCCACCCTTTGCCAAGAGCCTCGTTTACCCTTAACCCCCCCCGCAAAAACTATTTTTTTTTCCCCATTTGAAATTTTTAAAATTTGTACGTTTTTTTCACATTTGCTGAATTTATCTTCTTATATTATTAATAATTTTTTAATTTCATAATTTTTAAAAACAAGTTAAAAGGGGAAAGTATAAGGGCAAAAAGATCTTCAAAACAAAAGGGCAATTGCTGGGGAGCTGCAAATCTGGGTGACAAAGTGTCGCATTCATCTGGTGGCGTAATATTAAACTATTGACAGCCCTTTTATTTTTGTTCGTTTCCCGATACGTATTTCAGAGCCCCTTTCAATTTTGTTTTCCCTGTTTTAAAGGTGGCGTGATTGTATTGTGATGGCCCCCTTTGTTTCGATGAGCCATAAGTTTTTCATCAATCAAAATTTACAAAAGTATACTGGGTTCCCCTATTCTGAGCTCGAATGAACCCCGTCATGAGTGGATAAAAAAAGCCTTTTTTTATAAAAAACCAAAAGTTTTGAAATAAACACGTGCAGTGTTTTAATTATTTTATTTGGGAAAATTTGCCCCGACTGAAGTCAAATTTTTGGCCCAAACGTTTCCTCAGTATCCAAAATTTTTACTGTACCTTAAATTTCATGAACCTTGTTAAATATGCCGTTTAAATACCCGCCCCTTTTTAAAAGAATTTATATATACAGCTTTTTAAAAATTTCAAAGTCCCCGGGAAAACCGGGGCCCAACTCAAAATAGTTGGGGGGGGGGGGGGGCCGGGCGCCCCCCCCCCCCCTTTTTTCCCGGGAAAATTAAAAAATCAAAAAAAAAGGGGCCCCCCTCCCTTAGCGTAATTAAAATGAGGGGTTTTAGATAGGGAAAATACAGGGTTAATAAAGCCTTTTTTCGCGCTAGTGTATCAGGGAGCAACTAAAAGGCCCAAGGGGCCCGCGTTGTGCACAAAGGGAAAAAAAAGCTAATGAAGAAAAATGAGGGTAGCATTTTTCGGTCATAAGGGGACAAATTTGGTACCATCCCACAGATGAATGGCCCCGCAAATAACAACCCCCGAAGCTTTTGAAAATGGGAAAAACAATGGTTGAGTATACCCGGGAGTGTGCAAAATAAAAAACAACCCGGGCAAGGCGTCCCCTAAGGGGGGGGGGTGGCGGGGGGGGGGGGCCCCCGGGGGGACCCCAAAAGAGCCCCTAAAAAGGTTTCACTAATGACCAAAACTATGCTGCAGCAAAACCCAAGAGAAAAATTTTTCGTTTCTATATAGGCCCATTATAGGTTACAAAACAAACAGGCCTGTATTGGGGAAAAAAACTTTTGATTTTGGATGTGAAGATATTTGAGGATTAAAGGGCAAGGAAATGAAATATCAATTTTTTTGGATTTTACCTTACTCAAAGCTAAATCGGAAAAGTGTTTTTTCTTAAATTTTTATTTTTTTTCCGTTGGTACTCAAAAATGGATTTTAGTTTTTATTTCCCCCAAAATTTACTACATTATTTATTTTATCATTAATAAAGTTTTTGGGTTTTTGGCCTTTAAAGTTCTCATTGCTAAAAAAAGTCACGGTCAGCAGCAGTGATGTAACTGGGTTTTTCTCCCCCCATTCCCCCCCCTTGGGTTTCAGGGGGGGACACCAAAAATGCCGCCCGGGGGGACACCAATGATTCCGCCCCGGGGGACACCAACCTAGCGACCCTCGAATAGTATATCGACAGTTGCAAATAAACAATGTGAGTTATGGCACTTACTGTATACGTTTTGCCCCAAAAGGGAAATTTAGAAATTCACAAATTTATAAAGTCCGGGGAACGAAAAATCCCCTTTGCATAAAATATTCCCGCATTGTTTCTTACATGTGCGACATTATACATTTTTTAACTGTTAAGTATTCCCTTTACACGTCAAATAACTATATACTGTCCCTCTTGTTTTTCAAAATCGACCATTTCCGACGATGTGGTAAAAAATGATTTAGGGCTGGGGGTCCACGCAAGACTTTTAAAAAACGTTTCAAAATATCGAAATTAAACGAGCCCTGAATTTTGGGGTTTGTATACAACGTACAAGAAACACGACCTTTGAGGGGGGGAAAAGGTGCCTTAATTAACTACCAAACACTCGTTTTAACGTTTTCTTGCCCATCTACCCTACTCGTTCTAACGATCACTTGCTTAATTGCCCAAACCTCGTTCTAAAGTACACTACTACTACTAACATTCATTTTCTAGTTTTTTTTAAATTAAGCGCGTGCACTAGTCCACTCGCTTGCATGCTGACTATTACAGGAAATATAGTGTTTTAATATTTCTTCGTGCAAAAAGAAATTTAGAACATATTAACAGTACATAATCCTTATGTATTTCTTTACGAGTGAATGCACAGTTCATTCACAGCTAATTTTGTGTATATCTGCCCGTAATGCCAACAGAGCTCTATATAAGCAATGGACTAATTTTTTTTAATGTAAAAAAAAAAATGAAGCAAATATTGGAAATTTTTCTTACAATAAGCTGGTATAAACCTATTGGAAGAAGAAAAAAAAGAAACTCATTAATTTTGACAGAGGTGCTCGGCTGGTAAAAAAAATGAACCTCTTTTATGTCATTCACCCAATGCATATATTTATCTTCAATTTTTTTCCCTTTTCCAATACCTTCTCACCTTTGTCTTGACCTATTTGACCTCTCTTTTATACTAAGAAGTTCTATTATTACAAAAAAAATAAAAATAAACTTAAACCGACCAAAGCTCTTCCACACTTTATTTGGTATTTACTACGTATACAAAAAAAGGGGTTTTGAAGGAAATATTAAGTATTAAATAATAATAGAAACAAGAGGAGGTTACTGGATCAAAGAACTGGTTTACATTGCATCACATCAGTAGTCGTGGCTCACATGAAAGGTTATGCCTAAGAAAATTTAAAATAGTAAAAGTTTTTTTGTTTTCATACTACGGAACAACTGCTAGTCTTTCTTCTCAACTTCCAAAACAATGGAGAAAGCTAAATGCTACAAAAAACCATAATTGAAATTTTAATTTATCCAGCTGTGTCTCAAATGAAATTTAAAAACTAAAAAAAGAATCTCTTAAAGATAAAAAAAAATAAAAAGCTATCTTAATAATGGAAAAAATGGACTGAAAAGTCTTGTTTAAAATAGTAATGATAGAAGGCTTTTTGACCAGGGACTTCAAAATTTACACTTGGAAATATTACTAGATCAGGTAACCAGATCTTCGCGAAGAAATAATTTACAGCGCTGCGCCATGGTAGAGGATGCGAATAAAATTAGTGGAAAAAACGAGGTGCATATATAATTTGGAATATTCCCCAAAGCAAGCAACACTACTAGGTGAATATCGAGTCTTCACAATAAGTTAACCATTAGTCAGGTTTAGGTGGGGTTTTTTTATTTTTTTGCTTATAGCATGTAGCAAAAAGTCTGGCTTCATGGAAAGATTCGAAAATAGAATACTCGAAATCTAAGAAGTAAAAAAGTAAAGCTCCATTTCGAAGCAACTTTTGCTAGGATTTGACCTCTCGTACCAAGGTGTAAATAACCAGAGCTTTATCGTAATGTGTTATTTCATAAAGATAAATATAGATAAATTTATATATAACCTTTAATCTGCTGAGGCGGCGCCCATGAACTATAGGAGAAAAGCATGCTAGAAGGCGTGCACTCCTTGAAACCCGACACACTTACAACATAGGTAGTAACGCCAATCATGTTGAGAATGCTGGTGTCCCCTCATCTTCGTTGTGGTGATGGCGTACTCTCCCTGGCGAGCCCCCACACAATCCCGCTACTCCTTTGCCCATAGCGCTGCCCATGTACTGCAGCATACACACTAAGCACACCTCTGGTACAACCCCAAACACACCTTCCCCTAGCTACCAACTTCAAAAATAAGTCGCCAAAGGGCACGACACTGCCCCAAAAATTTTTTTTTCCCAGTTTTTTTATTTTTTTTACATTTTTTTGTAGTGTATCATAGTCCAAAGGTTTATTTTTAAATACACAATAACCACTACACTGGTCTTGTGCATCGAAGTTTCAAAGGGAAAACCTGGCTTTCCTCAAGTAAGCACAAGGTGATGACGGGTTTTATAAATGCGATCATTAATGTAAATTTTTGGTACGGGTTTGCCTCATATGATACATAAGTTTAATCTATTACTAAAGCACTATTTATAAGCAAGAATCCTTTTTAAAAGGTTACTTAAATTTGTTCTTTCATTTTGTTTTTGCCGCCAAGTACCCCACAAATACTACATGTTGCCTAAAATAATTATAAAGCATTGCTACATACAAGGGATAGCCTACAGTGCGTAAGATTAGTTCAGTTGTCCCCACCTTATAAGCCCATCATCCAGTCTGTTGGTAGGTTGGGAAACGAACTGAGGGAGGCAGAGACATTTTTGCAGGCTTCATCTGAACACTACTCCACATTTGTTGGTGGGGGCTCGAACATGTCAGTCCGGGGAATTTTTTTGGGAGGCTGGGATCTGAAAGGTTCATCCGGGCCTTTGTTTAGCCTGGCATCTGAATGGCTATCAGCCCGGGGCAACTGTTCCTCAATCAATTTTTCTCAATGTTACATCACTATAAAAGGTTATAACTATGTAAAAAGTTTTTAAAGGAGGGACGGTAAGCACATTTACAATCTGCTCGTCTTTTACGACAAAACACCCGGTCCTGCCAACGCTGTGGGACACACTTTTTCAATATCTTTGATTACAGCATAAAAACAACTTTCTCTTAGGAAATAGGTGAATGATTACTTACCAAAAACCCCATCTCCACCAAATTTTTAAATGGGGGGGGGGGGGTTTTTTGGGGGGGGGGGTTTGGGGGGGGGTTTTTTTTTTGATTGAAAAAAATTTTTTGGTGGTAAATGTTATTCCAAAACTTCCCCCAAATTTTTTCCTTATTTTTTTTAAAAAAAATAAAATTTTTTTTGCCCCCGGATTAAAAAATTTTTAAAAACTCTTTTTTGGGGGGAAAAATTTGTAAAAAATTTTTTAAACAATCTGCAAGATCTGAATTACCCAGACATTTACCACTGCCACAGTGCTACAAAAAACTAGGCGATATACAATCAGGCGGGATCAATCCACGCCTGAAAAACTGAGCAAGGGACAATATTCGCCCCCCCCCACCCCCTTTTTTTAATTAAAACCTTTTTAATTCCAAAGAAATGGGAAATTTAAACACACAACTAATTTTTTTAAGTGGGCCTCTGCATATTGAAAGCTACCTTCTGGCTGCTCTTGTGTTTTTGCGTAAAATTAAACGTAACCAATGTAATCTTCGTTAAGCAATTGCCTGCAAATATTTCCCCTTTTGGGATGAGCACATAAAATTACAAGGCTGCAAACACTTAAATTCGGGGTAGTTTTTAAGTTATGCTTCCCCCAGCGCATTGTCAAGGAATTTCCCTTCTCTGTTTATCCGGGAAAACTAACAGATAATCGAGTTTGAATAAAATTTTTGTTCTGGTGATAAACCCGTTTGACTATGGTACTTCCTGTTTACATTTTTTTTTTTAAATTTTATTGACTTAAGGAGCCGACTGAAAGCGTTTATTTAATTTCTTACTCGCGTAACATGGTCTAGGGGTGGGTTTTTTAGTTTTTCATCCCCATAATGAAGAAAACTTGTACAACCCCGGGTTTTTCTGGTGTGGCGTATTGTGATATATATATAATATATATATATATATACCTTCTGGGGTCGAAAGAAAAGAATAATTCATTTTTGCAAAATTAAGAATTTTTTTCCCGTTTAAAGCATTTTTGGTTTTAACCGTGCAGAAGAGATAATGAAAATAGGATGTCCGGACAAAGGTAATGTTAAAATTGGATTTTCCCCGTAAAGTAATGTTGATAAGATGTCCAAAAGATAATGTTTTGATAAGGTCCACTAAGAGGATGTTAGGATATTATTTTTCCCGGTAAAAAAATGCAAGAACATGCTAGTTCATGCTACCAGTCACCGAGTAGAAGTGCGAGGACAAGTTTCTCTTTACAGGGAAGTACCTCTTTCAAACCTTGAGAGATAAGTGACTTTTAGAATAAATTTTTACTTCCTAGTAGGCCAGTATTTTTTTTTTTCATAATTCATGTTATACGCAGTTAGTGTGGGTTAACCTTCATTTTTTGCATTTAAATTTTATAGTTTACTGCGGAATTGTACCTTACTGAAGCCTTGCTTTCCCACACTGTCTGCTGAATGAATCTGTTAATTTACACTTTTCGTGATATATTAAAAATTACTTGTATAATATGCACAAACAAGCATGGTTAAACAACTAACCTGGGAATAAATGTTTTTTAGCAAATTCTTTTTCTGTCGTTGTCAATCCCACTTTCCTAAATATTTGTCATGCATTATTTACACATACATGCACATCCGGCATGTGATAGTTTATCATGTTCGTATATTATGTTTCTGCTTAAATTTCAGTCAGTGATCCTTCTCCGTTCATATTCATTGCCATTATTTCAGTGTATTATTATTTATCATTTGTTATTGATCTTTTTTAATTATATTTCATAGTTTGCTGTTGCGGAGACGCGAGTTACATGGACACGATAATAAGACTGATTTGTGTTAATAAAAGCTGTGGAATAATAAGACTGATTTGTGTTAATAAAAACTGTGGAATAACTAAGTCTTTAGTTAAAAAAAATTATTACTCGAGATTGATGTGAGCCTAAGATATGTTGGTTTGTCAGGTCCAAGTCTTGACTGGTCATGGTTCAGTAATCTAGACAGTAGTATTAAGTATACTGTAATCCTTATTAAAATAAGGATTAAAGTAGATTCTCGGTATATATACACTGTGATACACACTTCTAGATGTATAGTGCCTAGAGACGAGGTCCGGGAGAAGTAGAAAAGGGAAGTGGCAAAGGAAAGGTAACTAAGTAAAGCAGCTAGGAGAATAGAGAATTATGCGACGAGAGTAAGGAAGAGTAGTAGTTATGAAATTGATATAAAACCGTTAGATATTTATTGTTGAAACGTTTACTCTCCTCTGTATTTGCAGTAATGATGACCTTTTTATTAATGAACAAAATTATATTCACTGGCAATGCGCTGCTAATTTAGGGTTTGAGACGGAAGGAAAAGCTCTCTTTTGTGATTATATATAATATTATATAAAATTTTATATATATTATATATATATATTTAATAATATATATATAATATAATTTTATATATATATATTATGATTATTATATATTTTTTTATATTAATATTGTATATATTTTATTATTATTATTAATTGTAATAAAATTTTTTTTTCTATTATTTAATTAAATTTTATTAATTATTTTTATATTTTATCATTTTATTTTATAATTTTTTTCTAATTAATTATTATTATAAAAAGATATATATTTAATTCAAAAAAAAACCCCTGTGTGTATCCAAAGGGCCACATATACGTCTGAAATGTCACATATGTACTTTCACACTACTTAAAATTGTTTGAGGAAATTTTAATTGCACGTAGTCAATTATATACAACTTTAGTATACAGCACTTTAATAAAAATTATTCGAACTATGTGCACATCTAAGAGTACACATAAATAATGTATACACAACACAGATACATGTACACACCCCTAACATGTAGAACATTCTTAAAAAAGTGACATTCTTATCAACTCCTCGTAAATGCTGGCCATTATCCATGAATTCAATACATCCTGTAACAGGGTGGAAATGTGATATTGGATTTTTTAGTTATTATTGTTTTTAATAGTAGTAGTAGCAGTAGCAATTATTATTGTCTAAGGAAAAACATTTGGTTAAATATGTAAAACATTACATAAGCATTTATGAAAAACTAAATTAATAAAGTTTTTAAAAAATTAACGTATTATTATCAGCAGCAGCAGTGTTATATAAGTTCATCTCACCAACAGCCACATAGGTACAGTAAAAAACTGGTCCATGGTACAAGCGTAACCACAGCACATAGTGAACATGAAACAGAACGTAAATAAGTACTGAATTGTTCCATCTACGATATTACTCCTCTTACCATCTCTCGTTTTTTTTTCCAAACGAGTTTGCTTGTACCATCATCATCAGCATTGTATAAAAAAAGTAATAGCAACATCATTATAAGAGCTCATCTCCATTATTATTTTACCCTAGCGCTTCTATCATTTAGTGAAATGCGAAGCCACATAACCGAAACTGAATTTTACGTAATTATGGTAACAGGATTCTTGTGCTAAATATGAAGCAGCACTATTATAATAAGCTAATATTAACACTAAAAATAGTATGAAAAATTTAAATTACATTATATTATATTTTTTTTATATAATATATATATATTATATATATATAATAAATATATATATATATATATTTTTATTTTTATATATTAAATATATATATATAAATAGTCGGACTTGAGTCCTGGAAATGGGAAGTACAATACCTGCACTTAAAAGGGGGGGTTTGGGGGATATTGGCAGTTTGGAGGGATATGTTGTGTATCTTTATACGTATATGCTTTCTAAGCTGTTTGTATTCAGAGCACCTCTGCAAAAGCGTGATAATGTGTGAGGTGGGTGAAAGTGTTGAATGAGATGAAAAATATTTTCTTTTTGGGGGTTTTCTTTCTTTTTTGGGTCCCCTGCCTCGGTGGGAGACGGCCGATTGTTGAAAAAAAAAAAAAAAAAAATTATATATATATATATATATTTATTTTTTATATATTTATATATTAAAAATTTAATAAAAATTTTAATATAAAAAAAATTTTAAAAATAAATTATTTATTAAATTTCAAGGAACCTTTTTTGATAAGGGTTTTCCCCAGCCCTTGAACCCTAAATTTTCATTTCCCCAAAAAATTTAATTTAAAAATTTTTCAATTAAAAAATTATTGTTTTACATTTTAAATAATAAAATCCAAAGTAAAAAATGACCAAATTTTCATTTTAAAAAAAGGACGAACCCCCAAAAATTTAAAACAAAGGTTGGAAATTAAATTCCCAAAAAACCTACGTAGACGTGGGCATAAACTAAAAAAAAAAAATTTTGTCTGAGGACATTGTGGCTTCATTTTTTGCTGTAAATAATGAATACAAAAAAAAAATGAGTGTTGTGGTAAGAAAAGTATGTAAGATTTTAAGACGATTTGGTTATATAGACAATATGAATCACTACAGTGAATGTCAGGAAATGGCTGGAAAAGTTTGCCAGGTAGAAGGTGAGGAGCACCCAGCAGGCATGTGTTAGCGTGTTATATTACTGTAAGTGGATGACCAAAGTGCTTTTGAAGAAATGACGAAGCTGTTCGAGTGTAGACCAAGATGATATCAGTGAAGGGATCTCGTGGGAGCGAAATCGGTATGCTGGACCTTAATTCTGGACGTAAGTTACTGTGCAGGCACTTAATAATAATAATAATAATAATATTAATAATTAATAATAATAATAATTTTATTTACTAATAAATACATGTACATGGTTACAGGCCTAGATGACATCAAAAAATGATGTATACTACATAGAAAGCCCCTTGATTATGCAGAGCCATTTCGGGGCCAAATTAGGTCCAGTTATGTCCCGGGTGCGACCCCCACACCAATCAACTAACACCAAGGTTCCCATTTTGCTAAATGGTGATCACAGACAATCGGTTGTGTAAGGAAACACGTCCGATGTTTCCATCCCTTCGCGGGAATCGAACCCTGGGACCCTCCACCGTGTGAAGCAAGAGGTTTTGCCACCGGCCACTGGGTGCGCCCTATCTAAAGTTGGGTGGGGAGGGAGGAGATTGCGGTTGGGTGAGTATTGAATCATGGTTTTTGAACTTTGCCCCGAAAAAAACTGCTAACCCCCCCGCAAGTTATGGTTAAAGTATGTTCTAGAAAATAAAATAAAATAACAATATAATATTTACTACTCCCCGCATCCCTGTCTCCTGCCATGCAGACAGCACCAATGGACGTTGATTTCCCAAAACATACTCAGCTTTTACCAATTTTACGCCCTCTTATTTATATATATCTACAGGCTCGTGTTGTATATTCTACATACTAGAATATCATAACATTTTTCTTCTAAAATTTTTAATGTTGTACTGAAGTAGGGTCATATCCATATCGGTCTTCGTAGCCTAGTTAATAAATTCCGTAACCTATTTTACGAACGAAATATGTTCTACCCATTACTGAAAGGATGCGATATTCCTAATCAGTAGCATAAGCAATAATAATTTATATATAAAAAAATATATCACTATCTATACCACAACCATTATCCAATGTTCTTTTGGGCAATAGGAAAACCAGAGACGTAATAAATGGTCATCTCTGATTTTATTTTGGGGAGTGGAGTGGTGTTTTTCAGAATTTCGACGCTGAAGCGTTTTATGTGAGGATTATCTTCATTGTATGGATTTTGGTTGTATCATTTAAAAAAAAATTTACCTTAAAAACTAGCATGCCAAGTGTCAAGTATCTAAGGTAATGAATTAGCGTAGAGTAAGTCTCGCATTTCAAATTCATTACTCTCATGATATGATATACGCTCTACGCACCACGCAATGTTTAAACATGCGATACTTGGAAAATATATATTGTAAATTGCAGCTAATATAAATATCAGCCTCGTTAAAGCACGTTGGTGTGGCTAGTAACTGAAGAGTACTTTTACTAGGGACACTTCTTAATTATGGGAACTCGATAACTCCAACACCAGCATGGGTATTCCATATAATAATACAGTAAGTTATTTAGGAGACGTAGCCAGTGAAGGTTATCAGGTATATGCACATGTTTCCTTTCATCAATGAGCTTACGTCACATGATTAAGAAAGAAATGTGAAAAAGTAACTCGCAGCATTTCTAGCAAAATGTTATGCAGATTATCTATTTACATACATCTAATGTGCTGATACCAAACACGCGTTACATTTAACTGTGAAGAACATAAGAGAATAAAAGGAAAACCCACTGCAGTACAATGGCCATACTTGGCAGGTCTTTCTCAAACCTAACCCATCTCACTCATTTATTAGTTCAACATATTTATTGGAAACGACCCGAGGAACTAAAACCATTAATAGCCACATAGAAGTATTCTAGTCTCAATAAAAATGTTATTATTATTATTGTTGTTGTAACAAAAAAAGCACCGAACCTTGACTAGGTGAGGGCTTGACATTCAGAATAAACTTCACCAGTCTAAACTGGTGGAAAAAAAGAAACTCAATGCAATACGGAGGCGATCCTTTACGACAACGTTCGCAACACAATGGACTTTATAGTCACAAACAGTATCTAACTAACCTAGTATCTGTCTGACGTCTCATAAAGCCTGTTGTGGCGACGAAAAGTTGTGTCAATAAAGGATCACAGATACAGGCATTTGCTTCTTTTCTATCGTGTAGATAATGGTGTGAACCGTGTCGGTGTTTTTATATCTTTCTCTCCTTTCTCTAAACAGGAATGGACAATGAGGCCCACCGTTATCCCAGATTATATTTTAATATTTTTATCTATTTAAAATCACACCAACGAGGATGCCCCTTCTAAGTTATCTTTGGAAATTATTAATATATCAATGCAGTCAAGGTTTAATGACTATTATGGCTATTACATAATTAAGGTATCATACGTTATGCGACATAGTCATGCACGTACGTTTATATGCAACCATGATGTATGTTTTTTTCCTCATACTGTACCGTCGGTAGTACTTTAATATATTTAATATTTAATTTGGTTAAATACAGTGTATTATTTGTCAATCGGATTACAACACAGAATGTGTCCCCTTCACTATCTTCAACTACAATGATGATTAAAGATGAACAGGAGTAAAGTGTTGATACAGGTTACTTTCTAATTTCTTAAAATTCATTGGGAATTTGGGGGGAGTGAAGGGAAGAATGGAGGTAAATTTTCCGGATGATCCAAGTGTCTGGTTGGAAGTTACAAGTTGCAGATTGTATCTACCATATACAAGAAATATTGATATGATACATTATGGATTTCATGTAGCAGCTAGCAAGTTCAAAGTTTGTTTTGATGTCGGGCTTAAAACTGAAGCTTTTTTTCTGAACTTTAAATGAAGCTGCAAGTGTCCAGTGGTAAATACAAATGCGAAACATTTCATTATAAAAATACTAGGTTTGTCTGTTGCGGTTTCATGTTGAAGACACTGCGTGTATCGTTGCAAAGTAGTGTATACACATTCAACATGATGCTCCATGTTTTAAACATTTACATTCTGTAGTACAACTCAATACAAGCACCTTTTTAACGTTTTTTTTTTTAATTTTCTGATTTCAACGCTTAGTTCTCGAATTTTTAAATGTCTAAATGATCAATAGATCAATAGAGTATTATCGGCTGGAAAGTTTGCAAACTCACAATTAGAAGTTAATGCCGTCCGAACTGCTTCGATTCCTTGGTTTTTCCATTTAATCCCATGTTTACAATTTGCTCTCCTGACGTCGATTTCTCTAAAACTATCTAGATTTATTAGTGGACTGGCCACTGGTGTCCACAACTACCACTATAGGACCAGGGACAAGGTCTGGTTGCTGGCCACGACACCTCACATACTGACTCGCTCAGTTTTCCACTCGCTGCTGTCTCATTGATTACTCCAAAGTGGGACACGCAAATCCTTTCTGTTTCTGCAACTTACATGGAAAATTACATTCCTCTATATGTGCAGATAACATGACATGAGATTTTATTTTTTAATTTGGGGGGCAATAACACAAATGCGCCTGGAAATGTAAGGAATTGGTTCGATCCATGAATTGACAGTCCAGTTTCTGGATCCAGAGCCCTCAACGCCATGAAGGCACCTTATATGGATAAGACATGACACGTCAATCACAAATATTCTTGGGGTTTAATCCTGGTCTGGTGTGTAGTTGTTAAGAGGGATGTAAGAGAATTACGCTGCCGCCATTCTCACTACACTGCCAGACGGCTGACTCTGGCACTCTACCACACCATCATCCTTTGAGGTGGAAATTACACACATCACAAACAAAAGGCTAGCAACCAAGTTTTCATTTATGTAGTAGCCAACCAGGAGGAGCGCGAGCCAACTCGCGTCATCGAGGACTGTTTATATCGATACAACAAGAGCACTCCAACCACCGCCCACTTCAAACAAGGTCCCCCAACATTTTCCAAGAATCGTGGGAGATCATGCGGTGTCAGGTTATAAAAGCCATCACTCGTGTAGTCAGGTGGGCATTCTGTTATGAGTTAACAGGGAACACGAAACACGTAGATCGTCAAACCACTTGCTTACAGGCAGTTCGACGCCACACTGAGAGACATAGTCTCCATCTTACACCGTACCTTCCATCCCCCCACACGACCACTACACCACGTCACCTCTCTACTTATCCCTCTGAGACTCCAACCCCCCCTTACATAACCACACTTCTGCCTACATCAGTTCTCCTGTTCCTATCCCTTATTTAAAAAAATCTTGAACCATTCCTGGGTTTCAGCTCCTCTAGACACCAAACGCTGTAGTTATGAATAACGAACCATTACAAAAATGTACGAATATTATGAAATAACCGACATTCACCCAGCTTCTGGCGATCTTCGGGTGTATGAGGCGGCCAGCGTGTTGCACATGTTGTTACTCTTCCTTATACAAGCTGTAGACATTTTTTTTATGAATGACATTGCAGTCAATTATTGCGTACATAACTATGTCAGTTTTTTGTAAAAGTTTATTGTAAAAATCCTCATAACATGTGATATGCAAACGACACGGTTTATACACCGGTGACACGATCCGTCACGCCAAACACAAAATCGAAATTAGTAACTAATTAACCTTCAATAATTGCATTATAACATAAATATCACCACAAATACAGATATATGAAAAAAATTAGAAATTGATTCACGGGCAACAATTTGACCGACTGATATCGGCTCTGAATATCGAAAATAAAAGTATACTATCGCAAAATTAATCTGGGAAGAATCGTGACGCGGCGGTTTTGAGGAGCTCTTGATCCAATGAAACTGAACCTAACCTAATCTTCCTTGATCGATCTGATTAACTCCTATTGTCCCCAGGCACTTATGACCCTAGGATTTATGCTCACATGAATATAATACTAATGCAGTAATACTCGATCATTAATACGGGCAGTGTTATTGTAATTTTCATACATAATATTAGGCTACCTAATACTAGTTAATAACTATTTTTAATAATGAAAATTTGGTAAATTTTGGACTTGTAGTTAGAAAGAACAAAATCATAAGCCACAATTCTCCTCCTTCAACTATACCTTTATAATATATATATATATATTTATATATATTATATATATAGATATATATATATATATTTATATTATATATAATATATATATATATATATATATATTTGCTGTCTCCGGCTGATAGTTGAGCCAAGACGGCGCTTTACTAAGTACAACCGCCATTATCTGCCTGTTAACCCCATTCAACTCGATCTAACATAGCATTTATACCTCATCCTGAGGAGGGAGGCACATTCAACAGTCTGTAATCAGCCACAAACTTGAACAAATATCGCTGTCACTATGTAACAAAAAATAGATGAGTAGAAATAAATGTTTTCACACAGGGAAACAATGACGTTAAAGAGTATATGCCGAGTTACAATTCCTTTACTGACAAGTGGTTATAAACCTGGAACAGTCAAGCAAGGACGATGTCTAGCTCTAATTACAGTGACATGGTAGACCATTCTTATTCTGCAGAATATACTCCATTTAACAAAAAACAGTAGAGAATATAAATTAACAGACTAAGATGGCAAGATTCACCTTGGAAATGGGTCCAAGAGAACATGTAGGCCATGATGCATTACAGTAGCTGATTCAATGCTTGTCGTAGCATACAGATTAAATCAACCACGTATACCAAATTGCTCACAATCAGTGATCACAATATCTGCTGGAAATTTTGTCAAGGTTAGGAACCACATCGTTTGATGTTAGGGTGAGTGACACAATTTTGTTTGACCCAACTGGAGGTTGCCACCAGGCCTCAAAACTCTTGTAATGCAGTGATAAAGGGACTAATGTATTATCTACATGACATTAAAAGCCAGGTCTTGATGAAAAATAATTAAGACAGATTCAAAGAATATCTATAAACGAATCTGAAGAGATGGATGTTGATTCTTGTACTGTTAAATGTTTCACAAATGACTTATATCGATCAGATGTTAATTTTTTGTTTAATTAACTTCGATCTCTTGTGAAAATTAACTCTGTTGTGACTTTACTGAGTTATCCTTGGTTAATTCTTATGCAAATGTAATTTTATGTGCCTGTATAAACGTTGTGTGCCCTCATTTGCTAACTGTAAAAAATGGTTGGCTAGTACCAAAGGCTTAAATAAAAAACTAATAAACAGGGTCTGATCGTAGTTTAAAGCTTATCATCTGCACGTGCGTGTGAAGGTGAAAATTTCCCTGTGCCATTTACAACATTCATGGGGGAGTTAAGGATTTTACGGCACGGTGCAAGGTAATGGTGTGGTTGCAGACGTGTTACTCGACTGGGGGGATTTTCACGTTTTTTGTTTCACATTTAAATCAGTGCATGATGCCATGTCAATTCTTGGCCTGTGGTGTGAATGTTTTAGTGACCTTCCTGGTGACATATTTATGAGTGGTTTAGAGAGTTTTTTCTACTCTGTAGTCTAGCCTGTGGAGACAGACGTCTGTTCTCTGTTTTCACCCTGGAAATATTGCTGTTCGCGGCCTGCGTCCCATATATATATTATATATATATATATATATATATATATATAATATTATATATATATATATATAGATATTTTATATATATATATAATTTATTTCATTTGTTTGTGTGTGTGTCGTTTAGTGAGCGGCCTGGGAGGACTGTTGCGCGGGTCAACGCTCCTGCGTTGACCCCGCGAGGTTGATCAACCAGGTTGTTGCTCTCGCAGGCATGCACATGAAACGACATACGAACTACAGCCTGGCTGTCAGGATAATGACTTTAGGTGTTTGTCCAGCGCCTTCTTGAAGACAGCCAGGGGTTATTGGTTGTACTCACCTAATTGTACCCACCTAATTTGGCTGCAGGGGTCGAGACTCGCTCTGGCCACGCCTCTTCACCGAACGCTACTAGGTCCTTTCTCTCCCTGCTCCATGGCTTATCTTACTCGTCTTAATGCTATGTATGGTTCTGCCCTACCTACTCACTCGCAGACTGTTCCACTTTCTGACTACTCTATGCTGAAGAATCTTACTAAACATTCCATTTGACTCAGATGACGTCTTCAGCTTCAAGTGTGACCCCTTGTTTCTGTGTCCTCTCCCTGGAACATCTGTCTCTCGTCTACCTGGAGTTTACCTGGAGAGAGTCCAGGGGTCAAAACGCCCCGCGGCCCAGTCTGTGACAGGCCTCCTGGTGGTATCAGAGCCTGATCAACAGGTGTTACTGTGGGCTGCACGCAATCCTAGTACGAGCCCAATCCAGGCTGGTTTAGGTACCGACTTTAGGTTGCTTGTCAGTGCCTTCTTGATGACGGCCAGGGGTCTATTGGTAATCCCCCTTATGTGTGCTGGAGGCAGTTGAACAATCTCGGGCCCTGACACTTATAGTATGTCTCTTAACGTGCTAGTGACACCCCTGCTTTTCATTGGGTGATGTTGGCTCGTCTGCCGAGTCTTTTGCTTTTCGTTGATGAGTGATTTTCGTGTGTGCAAGTTCGGTAATAGTCCCTCTAGGATTTTCCAGGTGAATATAATCATGTATCTCTCTCACTGCGATCCAGGTGTACAGGTTCAGGAACTTCAAGCGCTCCCAGTTAATTGAGGTGTTTTATCTCCGTTATTGCGCGCCGTGAGGTTCCCAGTACATTTTATAGGTCAGCAATTTCTCCTGCCTTGAAAGGTGCGTTAGTGTGCAAGCCCCCCCCCCCAAAATTTTTTTTTTATTCCAGGCCTAGATAGAACAAGCGACCTGAAGGAGTGTCAGCCTAGTTTGAAGGTTCTCATTAGCCATCCTGTCATTTTTCTAGCAGATGCGATGATAAAATCTTATGGTCCTTGAAGGTGAAGGATCCTCCGGACATGATCACTCCAGGTCTTTGACGTTGGTCTTTTCGCTCTATTTTGTGGAAGGGAATTTATTTTGTACTCTGATGAAGTTTAATTTCCTCATGTTTTACCATATCGGAGTAATTTGAAATTTCTCATCGTTGACCTTCATATTGTTTCTGCAGCCCACTGAAAGGTTTGGTTGATGTCCGCCTGGAGCCGTTGCAGTGTTCTGCAATGGGAAGTCACTTGTCATGCCAGATTCAGGGTGTCCTCTGCCAAAGGAAGACACGGTGCTGTGGCGACATCCTTGTCTATGTCAAATATGAGGATGAGATACAAGATGGGAGCGAGTACTGTGCTTGTGGAAACAGAGCTTTCACCGTAGCCGCCTCAGACTTTAATCTGTTGACACTACTCTTTGTGTTCTGTTCGTGAGGAAATTATAGAATCCATTACCAACTTTTCCTGTTTTCCTTTAGCACGCATTTTGTGCGCTATTACGCCAGGTCACACTTGATAAATTAGGCACATAGTGCAAATCCTTTGGGTATCTTTATTGAGGATACGTTTCGCACACAGTGGCTTCATCAGTCCATACAAAGGAGAATCTTGAAGAACAGGACGGAGTTCTTCAAGATCTCTTTGTATTGGACTAATGACCACTGTGTGGCGAAAACGTTTCTCAATAAAGATACCCAAGAGTTGCACATGTGTCTAATTTATCAACATGTCGGTTCTCTGAACCATTCATTCTACACAAATGGTCACACTTGTTGAAGGCTTTTGCAAAGATTCTGTATATATTACATCTGCATTTTTTTGTCTTCTGTGGATCTAGGACCTTGTCGTATTGACCTTTTTTTTTTTACCAGTAGCTGTGACAGACAGGAGGCACGACCTGTTCTAAACCCCCCCCCCCCCCAAATTTTGTTTTTATTACCCTGGGTTGTGTAACTGATGGGTATCTTGCTTCTTAGGCCCTTTCAAAGATTTTTATTGATTGGGATGTTGTGCTATCGGTCTTTAGTTCTTTGCTATTGCTTATTACTGCCCCCTTTGTGAAGTGGGTGGGCTATGTCTGTTGTTTTAGTAACTGTGGGGACGACCCCGTGTCCTTGCTCCCACTCCATAAGATGGTAAAAGCTCGTGTGGGGCTTCTTGCGTTCTTGATGAACACGGAGTTCCATGACGTCTGGCCCTAGGGCAGAGTGCATGGATGTCATTTTCGCCTGTACGAAGTCATTGGGTGTTCGGATATATCAGATAGCTTGTGTTAAACAAAATCTGTGGCTCTCTCATAAAAATTAATTTTGATATTTGACTCTCAGGTCTGGTTAGCGGTTGCGAAAAACTGTGTTTCCATATTGGGACTAAGAGTAGCTCATTTCCTTGTTGTCATCTGTGTTAACGGACCCATATTGTTAAGTAGGGGCCCAATACTGGATGTTGTTCTCGACATTCGATTTGGCATACGAAAAGAAATCTTTGGGTTTCTATCGGTTTTCATTAATGGCTTTTAGTTCTTCCGCGATTCCTGGACTCCTATAAGATTCCTTTAGCTTAAGTTCGATATTGCTATTCTCTGACCAGCTGGGCTCCCTACGCATTTCAGATATATTGGCCTCCTTTTAGCCGGCTAGTTTTTCTTTTCTTTCGCCTGTAAAGGGAGCCGCTTGTCTCTTTATTTTACAATCTACTCCTTTTCTTAAAGGGAATTAGCCTTGAGATATCGAGTGCCACCGAGTTGTACTATTCCACGCCACTATTTTGCATGTGGTTATCATGTCTTCCCCGATTTTCCTTAACCTTCTTCGTAGGGCATTCCCCTTAGCTTCTGGAACTAACCTTGTTGCAAACCTTTGCATTTTCTCTAATTTCTTAAACGGGCTTGGACCAGGTGCGGGTTCCAATGGTGTTGCATACTCCAGTATGGGCCTGAAATACACGGTGTTAAAGTGTCTTGAAAGATTCTTACTTAGAGTATCGGAATGCTTTTTTTCACAGGTTTTGCCAGCGCCATATGCTGCAGCAGTTACCTGATTATTGTGCTTCTGCGGCGTGCTCGGTGTATATTCACCCAAGATCTTTTTTTTGAGCGAGGTTTGCAGTCTTTGGCCCCTAGCCCTATGCTCTGTCTGGCGGTCTTCTTTGCCTTCCCCGAGAGCCAGGTGCTGGACCAGGTTGTCCCACTGTCCAGGTCTTTTTTGTAGGTCCTGCTTGATCTCATCTGATCTAATTCGCCTCATTAACTTCATTCATCTGCGAACAGGGACACTTCTGAAGTCTATCCTGTTCCATCATGTCATTCACGTATACCAAAAAATAGCCACTGGTCCTAGGACCGACCCTCTGTAGGACCCCGCTCGTCAACATGAGCCCATTGTGATACCTCATCGCGTACATGACTCGTTGTTGCCTCCCTGTAGGCTATTCTCTTGATCCATTGCGTGCCCTTCCGTTATATACGCCTGATCACTCACGCTTCTGCACTAATCTCGTGTGAGGAACGTGTCGAAGGCCATCTTGCAGTCAAGAAAGTGTAATAAACCCACCCCTATCTCTGTGTCTTCTGTTACTTTATCATAAAACTCCAGAAGGTTTGTGACAAGGATTTGCTCTTCCAGTGAATCGTGTGTGTACTCACCTAATTGTACTCACCTAACTGTGGTTTGGGCAGGGGTCTCGAGACTCAGCTCCTGGCCCAGCCTTCTTCACTGATCGCTACTAGGTCCTCTCTCTCTTGCCTCCTGAGCATCGTCATACTCGTCTTTAAAACTATGCCTCCGCTCATCACTGCTAGGCTATTCCACTCATGACGGACTTTATGCTGAAGAAATCTTCCTACATCCCTGTGATCGTCTGAGTCTTAAAGCTTCCAATTGTGACCCCTTGTTTCTGTGTCTCCTCTCTGAATTATCTTGTCTGTCCTCCTTATATATTCCACGCAGTATTTTGTATGTCGTTATCATGGTCTCCCCTCACCCTCCTGTCCTCCAGTGTCGTCAGGCCGATTTCCCTAAACTTTCTTTCGTAGGACATTCTCTGAGCTCCGGACTGTTACCACCTAATTGTGGTTGCATGGGTCGAGACTCAGCTCGTGTGTGTGTGGTGTGTTGTGTTGTGTGTGTGTGGTAGTGAAGTGCTGTGTGTGTGTGTGGTAGTGTGTGTGGTGTTGTTGTGTGTGTGTGTGTGTGTTTGGTGTTTGTGTGTGTGCGTTTAAAAAATTACACGTGTATAATATGTAAGTGAATATATTTGATTTGACTCCATACCCACATACACACACCTAAGCATATTTTATTTTTGCTACACCGAAATTTATGACTATCCACCACTATTCATTTAGCGTGCATTGACTGAGGAGCGTGGCTGGAATATAGAATATGGGAATACCTTTTCGGATCGCGAAGCGATCGAAAACATCTCGTTGTATACAAAAGAAACATGGAGGAAGCTCAGATGAAATTCATCACACACATTGAGCTATTAAAATCTCTGCACCAAATTCACCTAAACCAGCAAATAATAGAGCCTACAAGACGAGAAATACCACTGGACCCTCATTTTCACTAACCATTGACGATCTGATACGCAATATAACCCGTATCAAAGTGTCTTTGATACGGTTATATTGCCGGTCAGAATCACAAATATAATAGAGGTGCAGACATGTATGCACAGGATCCTGACCAGCAAAATGTGATCAGTATGGGGGGGGTAATAAGAGTGTCTTCACAAAAAATTAAATTTTCAATGACAAAAATATACAATGGGAACAAGTCCAACTATATCCTAATTGAAAACAAGCTGGGAAGATATCTAAAACAACACAGATCCGAACCTTTGCCTAGAAAAAATAAAATGTGGTTCCTTGAGAATGCTCAAGGACATTCATTAAGAAAAGAGGTGTAAACTAGAAAGAGAGGAGAGGATGCTCCCTATACAGACGAAGGCCGAGTCACAAAGCGGATGAGAGGGTCCAATATATCTGAAAATACGAAGGGAGGATGGTTCAATGAAAATGTTAAAATATCGAATTAAGTTGACAGCAATATACAGGGAGACAGAATCGCAGGGGGAAGTACTAAAGCCGTTAAGGAAAATTGAAAAAAAAATAAAAAATACTTCTTCTCTTATTGCCAAAATCTAATGGAAAAACAACATCCAGTACTGGGTCCTGGCTTAGGCGGAATGGAACATACACACTTGGCAGCCAAGAAATGATGAGAGATAACTAAAGTCCCAATATGACCCAGTGTTCAGCAAGCCGCCTGCCCAAAAACTAAGGGTCGACAATCAAATGAATCTTTATTGAACGAGGCCAAAAATTTGGTTATCTCAAAAATCTCGGATATTATTAAAACACCATAAGACTTCGAAAGGCACTCTGACCCCAGGCCCAGGACTCATGGATACTCCGTGTTCATCAAGGACTGCAAGAAGCCCTGTCGCGTACCTTCAGCATTCCATGAGAGGGAGCATGAACACAGGGTCAATTTTCCCACACTCACTAAAAACAACAGATATAGCCCCACTCTATAAAAAGTGACAGTAAAGCAAATTGAATGCAACTACAGACGAAAACACTACCTCCATATCATAAAAATCATTGAAAAGGGTTACTTAGATAGCGAGATCGCCAAACCACTTAGTACCCATCAATTACACAACCATGGCAGCATGGGTTAGCAGGTTCGCTCCTGCTGTCCTAGTACTGGTCCGGTCCTGGATGAGGTAGAGGATAAAGAAAATTACAGATCTAGTATACACAGACTTGCAAAAGCTTTCGACAAGTGTGACCACGGTGTTTGTTAATAGCGGCACAAAATGCGGGATATAAAGGAATAACAGGAGAAGTTGGTAGATGGATTTATAACTTTCTGAGGCAGCTACGGTGAAAAGCTTGTTCACAAGGCACGTACTCGCTCCATTTTATTCCTCGTCCTCATATCTGACATAGACAGAGACGTAAGCCATAGCTCCGTGTCTTCCTTTGCTGATGAAACCGGATTGCCGTTGATGTGGACTCCATCGAAAACACCGCCGGAGACTCCAATGTGGACATCAACCCAAATCTTCAAAGGCCCATTCAAAAAACAATATGAAGTCAAACGAGGAGAAAATTTCATACTACTCAAGATATGGGAAAACTTGAGAAATTAATACTAACATCAGGGTATACGACAAATTTAACCATTCAATAGAGCGGAAATTGTAATGCTGAAGGACCTGTTAGTGATGTCAGAGGATCTCCTTGTCTTCAGAGACCGCAACAATGTAACTACCGCATCTGCTAAGATAATGATAGGAGGGATAATGAGAACTTCAAAACAAGGGATGCCAAGCACATGATGATTCTCTTCAAATCGCTTGTTTTCCTCTCTAGGCTGGAATACTGCTGTGCATAACTGCCCCTTCAAGGCAGGCTACAATTGCTGACCTGGAGAGTATACCACAAGAACTTTCACTGCACACATCAGTTTACGATAAGGCAACTAAATTTTGGGAACGTTCAAGGCCCTCGATTTGTATTCCCTGGAAGGAAGGCGAGAGAGGGAGGAATGATAATATACACTTGGAAAATCCTAGAGGGATTAGTACCAAACTTTACACACTAAAGCACTCCCATTTGAAAGCAAAAAACTCGGCAGGAGATGCAAACATCCCCACTAAAAAGCAGGGGCGCACGAGTACACTGAGAGACAACACAGTAATTGTCCGGGTCCCAAGACTGTTCAACTGCCTCCCAGCTTACATAAGGGATTACCAATAGACCTTTGGCAGTCTTCAAGAAAGCAGATGGACAGGCACCTAATGTCAGTACCTGACCAGCCGGGCTGTGGTTTCGTACGTCAGTTTGCATGCGGGCAGCTGCTTGACAGCCAGACTGATCAGACCCTGATCCACCAGGAGGGCCTGGTCTCAGGACCGAGCCGCGGGGGCCGGTTCGATCCCGAAACCCTCTCCAGATATGCGCTGGCTGCTGGACAAGTATGAGTGACCTGTGGCGCTTGATGTTAATGCAAAGTGATCTAACTTCAAAATATTTATATATTTAATATATATATATATATTAATATATATATATATATATATATATATATATATATATATATATATATATATATATGCAATAAGATCACAGTAAACAGGTGATTTTTCGGAATATGCAAAACAACCACTCTGAAAAATTAGAGAAAAATTCCAAGCGCTTTTCGTGACTACTCCACCATTATCAAGGAACTATGAAGTAAAGGCATACAAGGGAAGCTATATAAGGGGTTCAGGCCAGCACTCACTATCAAGATCCCACACTGTTAAACACCTGTACGCGCGCCTGACCCAACTTGGATAGGTTTCCTTTGCACACTCACCCCCACAACTATTCGACCCAAGAAAATTTAAAAATTATTTGTCCAGTGTATTATTAAATTCTTCCCAAATTCTATTAATTATAAATGGATCTAATTTATATAAACCAAAGAAATATTCATATTATTGTCAAAACTGCTTTTTATGAAACAAAGATTCAATTATATTCCTATCGACCATGGGACTTGCTTGATAATATTTTCTCAACTTTTTGAAAAATCAATTGGAAGGTTAATCTCTTACATGATTAAATTAGAGCATTGGAGTCTTGTCCAGTTCTAATGCCTATATTTATGTTGTTTTTTTAATTTAAGTTCGAGATTTTTACCAGTTTGAACCGTAATAAACTTTATCGCAAATTTACAAGGAATCTATAGGACAATCCATCAGCATTTTTGGGGGGAATTCTTTATCAATAGTTTTTTTTACTGTATCAAGATTTTTTAATACAACTTTATTTTTATAAAGTCTTAAGAACAGAGAGGCATATCACCAAGTTTTCATGTAAGGGAGAAGACCAACATATTTTTAGTTGAATAACGGCTGGTTGTCCCTTTTTGCATTGTAAAAAGTATTTTCTAGCAACTATTATAATATTATATATTTATATATATATATATCTATATATATATATATATTATATATATCTATATATATATATTTATATATATATATATGTGTTGTGTGTGTGTGTAGTGTGTGTGTGTGTGTGTGTGTGTGTGTGTGTGTGTGTGTGTCGGTGTGTGTGTGTGTGTGTCTGTGTTTCTGTGTGTCTGTGTGTGTGTTGTGATGTGTGTTAGCTTACCATTCTGTCCTGGCACATGTCGATTATTAGACACAAGGCCCTGCTGTATATGCATGCGGTGTGTGTGTGTGTTGTGTGTGTGTGCTGTGTGTGAGTTGTGTGTGTGTGTGTGTGTGTGTGTGTGTGTTGTGTTGTGTGTGTGTGTTTTGTGTGTGTATGTGTGTGTATGTGTGTGTGTATTTTGGGTTTTTGTGGGTAGATGTGTGTGTATGTGTGCTACCTTGTTGTACTCACCTAGTTGAGGTTTGCGGGGTCGGTCCGAGCTCCTGGCCCCGCCTCTCACTGATCGTACTAGGATCACTCTCCCTGAGCCGTGAGCTTTATTGTACCTCTGCTTAAGAACCACTATGTATGGATCCTGCTCCACTACATCGCTTCCCAAACTATTCCAACTTACTGACTACTCTGTGGCTGAAGAATACTTCCTAACATCCCTGTGATTCATCTGTGTCTTTACTTCCAAACTGTGGTCCCTTGTTACTGTGTCCAATCTCTGGGAACATCCTGTTTTTTGTCCACCTTGTCAATTCCTCTCAGTCACCCTGCCTCGGTGGGAGACGGCACCCGGACCTTGTTGAAAAAAAAAAAAAAAAAAATTATATATACTATATATATATCCTTATATTTATATATTCTATATATATGCAATAAGATCACAGTAAAACAGGTCCGGATTTGAATATGCCAAAAAAACCACTCTGAAAGAATGAGAAATTCCAAGCGCTTTCGTGACTACTCACATTATCAAGGAACATATGATAATGTGAGTAGTCACGAAAGCGCTTGGAATTTCTCTATTCTTTCAGTGGTTGTTTTGCTATATATATATAATATATATATATATACTATATATAATATATAATAAATGGTTCAATTGACCATTTTAAGGTGATCGAATGAGTATCCATGTTCACCTGACCTGAATATCTCATTTTCCTCCACCAAAATATATGTAACGTTAAACCAGAATTGTGTACAATACAAATGTATTGTTGTATCTCTACATTAAATAATAACAACGCCTTAAGTGAACCATATGCCACTCAAAGTTTTGCATTAAAAAAGCCAGACGCAAATTCCCCAAAACTAATATCCCCCAAGGGTTATGGAATTCAAAGAGAGTCCTCAAAACCTACGTAGACGTGCTTATACTAAAAAGAAAAAATTCTTGTCTGAGGACATTGTGTCTTCATATTTTATGCTGTAAATAATGAATACAAAATGAAAATGAGTGTTGTGGTAAGAAAAGTATGTAAGATTTTAAGACGATTTGGTTATATAGACAATATGAATCACTACAGTGAATGTCAGGAAATGGCTGGAAAAGTTTGCCAGGTAGAAGGTGAGGAGCACCCAGCAGGCATGTGTTAGCGTGTTATATTACTGTAAGTGGATGACCAAAGTGCTTTTGAAGAAATGACGAAGCTGTTCGAGTGTAGACCAAGATGATATCAGTGAAGGGATCTCGTGGGAGCGAAATCGGTATGCTGGACCTTAATTCTGGACGTAAGTTACTGTGCAGGCACTTAATAATAATAATAATAATAATATTAATAATTAATAATAATAATAATTTTATTTACTAATAAATACATGTACATGGTTACAGGCCTAGATGACATCAAAAAATGATGTATACTACATAGAAAGCCCCTTGATTATGCAGAGCCATTTCGGGGCCAAATTAGGTCCAGTTATGTCCCGGGTGCGACCCCCACACCAATCAACTAACACCAAGGTTCCCATTTTGCTAAATGGTGATCACAGACAATCGGTTGTGTAAGGAAACACGTCCGATGTTTCCATCCCTTCGCGGGAATCGAACCCTGGGACCCTCCACCGTGTGAAGCAAGAGGTTTTGCCACCGGCCACTGGGTGCGCCCTATCTAAAGTTGGGTGGGGAGGGAGGAGATTGCGGTTGGGTGAGTATTGAATCATGGTTTTTGAACTTTGCCCCGAAAAAAACTGCTAACCCCCCCGCAAGTTATGGTTAAAGTATGTTCTAGAAAATAAAATAAAATAACAATATAATATTTACTACTCCCCGCATCCCTGTCTCCTGCCATGCAGACAGCACCAATGGACGTTGATTTCCCAAAACATACTCAGCTTTTACCAATTTTACGCCCTCTTATTTATATATATCTACAGGCTCGTGTTGTATATTCTACATACTAGAATATCATAACATTTTTCTTCTAAAATTTTTAATGTTGTACTGAAGTAGGGTCATATCCATATCGGTCTTCGTAGCCTAGTTAATAAATTCCGTAACCTATTTTACGAACGAAATATGTTCTACCCATTACTGAAAGGATGCGATATTCCTAATCAGTAGCATAAGCAATAATAATTTATATATAAAAAAATATATCACTATCTATACCACAACCATTATCCAATGTTCTTTTGGGCAATAGGAAAACCAGAGACGTAATAAATGGTCATCTCTGATTTTATTTTGGGGAGTGGAGTGGTGTTTTTCAGAATTTCGACGCTGAAGCGTTTTATGTGAGGATTATCTTCATTGTATGGATTTTGGTTGTATCATTTAAAAAAAAATTTACCTTAAAAACTAGCATGCCAAGTGTCAAGTATCTAAGGTAATGAATTAGCGTAGAGTAAGTCTCGCATTTCAAATTCATTACTCTCATGATATGATATACGCTCTACGCACCACGCAATGTTTAAACATGCGATACTTGGAAAATATATATTGTAAATTGCAGCTAATATAAATATCAGCCTCGTTAAAGCACGTTGGTGTGGCTAGTAACTGAAGAGTACTTTTACTAGGGACACTTCTTAATTATGGGAACTCGATAACTCCAACACCAGCATGGGTATTCCATATAATAATACAGTAAGTTATTTAGGAGACGTAGCCAGTGAAGGTTATCAGGTATATGCACATGTTTCCTTTCATCAATGAGCTTACGTCACATGATTAAGAAAGAAATGTGAAAAAGTAACTCGCAGCATTTCTAGCAAAATGTTATGCAGATTATCTATTTACATACATCTAATGTGCTGATACCAAACACGCGTTACATTTAACTGTGAAGAACATAAGAGAATAAAAGGAAAACCCACTGCAGTACAATGGCCATACTTGGCAGGTCTTTCTCAAACCTAACCCATCTCACTCATTTATTAGTTCAACATATTTATTGGAAACGACCCGAGGAACTAAAACCATTAATAGCCACATAGAAGTATTCTAGTCTCAATAAAAATGTTATTATTATTATTGTTGTTGTAACAAAAAAAGCACCGAACCTTGACTAGGTGAGGGCTTGACATTCAGAATAAACTTCACCAGTCTAAACTGGTGGAAAAAAAGAAACTCAATGCAATACGGAGGCGATCCTTTACGACAACGTTCGCAACACAATGGACTTTATAGTCACAAACAGTATCTAACTAACCTAGTATCTGTCTGACGTCTCATAAAGCCTGTTGTGGCGACGAAAAGTTGTGTCAATAAAGGATCACAGATACAGGCATTTGCTTCTTTTCTATCGTGTAGATAATGGTGTGAACCGTGTCGGTGTTTTTATATCTTTCTCTCCTTTCTCTAAACAGGAATGGACAATGAGGCCCACCGTTATCCCAGATTATATTTTAATATTTTTATCTATTTAAAATCACACCAACGAGGATGCCCCTTCTAAGTTATCTTTGGAAATTATTAATATATCAATGCAGTCAAGGTTTAATGACTATTATGGCTATTACATAATTAAGGTATCATACGTTATGCGACATAGTCATGCACGTACGTTTATATGCAACCATGATGTATGTTTTTTTCCTCATACTGTACCGTCGGTAGTACTTTAATATATTTAATATTTAATTTGGTTAAATACAGTGTATTATTTGTCAATCGGATTACAACACAGAATGTGTCCCCTTCACTATCTTCAACTACAATGATGATTAAAGATGAACAGGAGTAAAGTGTTGATACAGGTTACTTTCTAATTTCTTAAAATTCATTGGGAATTTGGGGGGAGTGAAGGGAAGAATGGAGGTAAATTTTCCGGATGATCCAAGTGTCTGGTTGGAAGTTACAAGTTGCAGATTGTATCTACCATATACAAGAAATATTGATATGATACATTATGGATTTCATGTAGCAGCTAGCAAGTTCAAAGTTTGTTTTGATGTCGGGCTTAAAACTGAAGCTTTTTTTCTGAACTTTAAATGAAGCTGCAAGTGTCCAGTGGTAAATACAAATGCGAAACATTTCATTATAAAAATACTAGGTTTGTCTGTTGCGGTTTCATGTTGAAGACACTGCGTGTATCGTTGCAAAGTAGTGTATACACATTCAACATGATGCTCCATGTTTTAAACATTTACATTCTGTAGTACAACTCAATACAAGCACCTTTTTAACGTTTTTTTTTTTAATTTTCTGATTTCAACGCTTAGTTCTCGAATTTTTAAATGTCTAAATGATCAATAGATCAATAGAGTATTATCGGCTGGAAAGTTTGCAAACTCACAATTAGAAGTTAATGCCGTCCGAACTGCTTCGATTCCTTGGTTTTTCCATTTAATCCCATGTTTACAATTTGCTCTCCTGACGTCGATTTCTCTAAAACTATCTAGATTTATTAGTGGACTGGCCACTGGTGTCCACAACTACCACTATAGGACCAGGGACAAGGTCTGGTTGCTGGCCACGACACCTCACATACTGACTCGCTCAGTTTTCCACTCGCTGCTGTCTCATTGATTACTCCAAAGTGGGACACGCAAATCCTTTCTGTTTCTGCAACTTACATGGAAAATTACATTCCTCTATATGTGCAGATAACATGACATGAGATTTTATTTTTTAATTTGGGGGGCAATAACACAAATGCGCCTGGAAATGTAAGGAATTGGTTCGATCCATGAATTGACAGTCCAGTTTCTGGATCCAGAGCCCTCAACGCCATGAAGGCACCTTATATGGATAAGACATGACACGTCAATCACAAATATTCTTGGGGTTTAATCCTGGTCTGGTGTGTAGTTGTTAAGAGGGATGTAAGAGAATTACGCTGCCGCCATTCTCACTACACTGCCAGACGGCTGACTCTGGCACTCTACCACACCATCATCCTTTGAGGTGGAAATTACACACATCACAAACAAAAGGCTAGCAACCAAGTTTTCATTTATGTAGTAGCCAACCAGGAGGAGCGCGAGCCAACTCGCGTCATCGAGGACTGTTTATATCGATACAACAAGAGCACTCCAACCACCGCCCACTTCAAACAAGGTCCCCCAACATTTTCCAAGAATCGTGGGAGATCATGCGGTGTCAGGTTATAAAAGCCATCACTCGTGTAGTCAGGTGGGCATTCTGTTATGAGTTAACAGGGAACACGAAACACGTAGATCGTCAAACCACTTGCTTACAGGCAGTTCGACGCCACACTGAGAGACATAGTCTCCATCTTACACCGTACCTTCCATCCCCCCACACGACCACTACACCACGTCACCTCTCTACTTATCCCTCTGAGACTCCAACCCCCCCTTACATAACCACACTTCTGCCTACATCAGTTCTCCTGTTCCTATCCCTTATTTAAAAAAATCTTGAACCATTCCTGGGTTTCAGCTCCTCTAGACACCAAACGCTGTAGTTATGAATAACGAACCATTACAAAAATGTACGAATATTATGAAATAACCGACATTCACCCAGCTTCTGGCGATCTTCGGGTGTATGAGGCGGCCAGCGTGTTGCACATGTTGTTACTCTTCCTTATACAAGCTGTAGACATTTTTTTTATGAATGACATTGCAGTCAATTATTGCGTACATAACTATGTCAGTTTTTTGTAAAAGTTTATTGTAAAAATCCTCATAACATGTGATATGCAAACGACACGGTTTATACACCGGTGACACGATCCGTCACGCCAAACACAAAATCGAAATTAGTAACTAATTAACCTTCAATAATTGCATTATAACATAAATATCACCACAAATACAGATATATGAAAAAAATTAGAAATTGATTCACGGGCAACAATTTGACCGACTGATATCGGCTCTGAATATCGAAAATAAAAGTATACTATCGCAAAATTAATCTGGGAAGAATCGTGACGCGGCGGTTTTGAGGAGCTCTTGATCCAATGAAACTGAACCTAACCTAATCTTCCTTGATCGATCTGATTAACTCCTATTGTCCCCAGGCACTTATGACCCTAGGATTTATGCTCACATGAATATAATACTAATGCAGTAATACTCGATCATTAATACGGGCAGTGTTATTGTAATTTTCATACATAATATTAGGCTACCTAATACTAGTTAATAACTATTTTTAATAATGAAAATTTGGTAAATTTTGGACTTGTAGTTAGAAAGAACAAAATCATAAGCCACAATTCTCCTCCTTCAACTATACCTTTATAATATATATATATATATTTATATATATTATATATATAGATATATATATATATATTTATATTATATATAATATATATATATATATATATATATTTGCTGTCTCCGGCTGATAGTTGAGCCAAGACGGCGCTTTACTAAGTACAACCGCCATTATCTGCCTGTTAACCCCATTCAACTCGATCTAACATAGCATTTATACCTCATCCTGAGGAGGGAGGCACATTCAACAGTCTGTAATCAGCCACAAACTTGAACAAATATCGCTGTCACTATGTAACAAAAAATAGATGAGTAGAAATAAATGTTTTCACACAGGGAAACAATGACGTTAAAGAGTATATGCCGAGTTACAATTCCTTTACTGACAAGTGGTTATAAACCTGGAACAGTCAAGCAAGGACGATGTCTAGCTCTAATTACAGTGACATGGTAGACCATTCTTATTCTGCAGAATATACTCCATTTAACAAAAAACAGTAGAGAATATAAATTAACAGACTAAGATGGCAAGATTCACCTTGGAAATGGGTCCAAGAGAACATGTAGGCCATGATGCATTACAGTAGCTGATTCAATGCTTGTCGTAGCATACAGATTAAATCAACCACGTATACCAAATTGCTCACAATCAGTGATCACAATATCTGCTGGAAATTTTGTCAAGGTTAGGAACCACATCGTTTGATGTTAGGGTGAGTGACACAATTTTGTTTGACCCAACTGGAGGTTGCCACCAGGCCTCAAAACTCTTGTAATGCAGTGATAAAGGGACTAATGTATTATCTACATGACATTAAAAGCCAGGTCTTGATGAAAAATAATTAAGACAGATTCAAAGAATATCTATAAACGAATCTGAAGAGATGGATGTTGATTCTTGTACTGTTAAATGTTTCACAAATGACTTATATCGATCAGATGTTAATTTTTTGTTTAATTAACTTCGATCTCTTGTGAAAATTAACTCTGTTGTGACTTTACTGAGTTATCCTTGGTTAATTCTTATGCAAATGTAATTTTATGTGCCTGTATAAACGTTGTGTGCCCTCATTTGCTAACTGTAAAAAATGGTTGGCTAGTACCAAAGGCTTAAATAAAAAACTAATAAACAGGGTCTGATCGTAGTTTAAAGCTTATCATCTGCACGTGCGTGTGAAGGTGAAAATTTCCCTGTGCCATTTACAACATTCATGGGGGAGTTAAGGATTTTACGGCACGGTGCAAGGTAATGGTGTGGTTGCAGACGTGTTACTCGACTGGGGGGATTTTCACGTTTTTTGTTTCACATTTAAATCAGTGCATGATGCCATGTCAATTCTTGGCCTGTGGTGTGAATGTTTTAGTGACCTTCCTGGTGACATATTTATGAGTGGTTTAGAGAGTTTTTTCTACTCTGTAGTCTAGCCTGTGGAGACAGACGTCTGTTCTCTGTTTTCACCCTGGAAATATTGCTGTTCGCGGCCTGCGTCCCATATATATATTATATATATATATATATATATATATATATAATATTATATATATATATATATAGATATTTTATATATATATATAATTTATTTCATTTGTTTGTGTGTGTGTCGTTTAGTGAGCGGCCTGGGAGGACTGTTGCGCGGGTCAACGCTCCTGCGTTGACCCCGCGAGGTTGATCAACCAGGTTGTTGCTCTCGCAGGCATGCACATGAAACGACATACGAACTACAGCCTGGCTGTCAGGATAATGACTTTAGGTGTTTGTCCAGCGCCTTCTTGAAGACAGCCAGGGGTTATTGGTTGTACTCACCTGCAGCGCTCATAGAAGTAAATAAAAAAATTTACAAAAAAAAAAAAGTGAACGATACGGGCATCAACTCTGGGTAAATCCTCTTTTATAATAACGACAGAAGTCCTTAGCGTGTATAGCTTCTGTAAGCCTAGGCTGTATCTCGGTAATCACCCAACCAGTTGCTAGTCTAAAATAATGTACAGAGTGATGAAGTATTATCTGGGGAGAAGCTAAACCCGTTAATGGGAGGTAATCAAGCTCGATTTCAGGAAGGGGAAGGTAGCTAAAACTCCTTGGATCAAGAACCTTCACAAGCTTCTGTATGCAATAATTTGTTAGGTTTATGGACTATTGACTACACGTGAACCATAAGACCGTAATTCGTATGTACACTATCATGAAAAATACTTTGAACTCCTAAAAAATGCACTAAAACAAATTCTCATCGAATATACACAAACCGATATGCACATCTAAGTATTGTTACATTAAGTATATATACTCTTGAGAAATACTGTACATCTCTCATATATACTCAAATACCTCTCTCGGTGTTACCTTAATGGGAAGCGAATATCATCCCCGTGTGATGTGTATATAGATTATGGTAATTTCCTGTTATAATTACGCTGGTGGATGACAAGTGTTGGAAGAACTATTCTAGGTAAGAGATAAGGCCTAGTTTCCTTGGTCTCCTTCATGAATCCAACCCAATTACCGTCCATTCCCTAAATTTTGTGTACACACACACATCCACGCTCCATAATTAATACCCTGGCTCCATCTTCTCTTCCTCTGCAAAATCATGCCCATGAAGCTCTGTTCTCTACTAGTTTCCACATAACGTACACTTGCTAGAATATCTTGCTGTGATCGTGATTTGACTTACTATTTAGGAATTATGTAGCTGCCTTCGACACTCTCACGTGTTGCAAGATTAGTGATTATTACTCAAAGTCTAGATATTCAGTTTTTTAATTCAGAATAATTACGCATGCAACACGCACACGAGTATGATGCACAAGCACTCACATATACAATACTCATATGTCCTCTGGAATGGGTGTGATGAAACAAATAAATCCAGCAAAAAAAAAAAAAAAAAAAAGTTGCCGGTTTGGGACCGGGACCCGGGGGCGTTGGCCATCGACAACTTCCTTCAGCTATTCTTCAGGTATTTTAATCAATCAGTGGAAAAATTAGCGATAAAATGAAACGTCTGAGTTGCTTTAAACACTGGGTCTCTAAAAAATATTTGTTTCTGTTTTCACAAATCAAGGTTAAGTCACGTCAATTTCGTATACCTGACTGATCATAACAATGAGACTGATGAATGTGCTGTGTTACTTCTATTGATTAGCACTTTTAAGTCGTCTTTAAATATCATTTATTAATCTATATGTAATACGTAAAATGATTCATTTCTCAATATAAATTACTTATATGAACTATATCTTTAATGTGACTAATCTAAATAAATATACAAATAAGCACTTGTTTGATACTGTCAATTTTGCCAAGCATGGTAATGTAGGTAGAACTGAGGTCACTAGCAACTTGTTTCAAACACATGGACCATCTATGACGTCTCATTGATCTAATTTATTGTTATTTTATTGACAAGAAAGTGCTTAATCCGATATGTTTCATACAGCGGGAGAAAGTCATCAAAGAGCAAAAAGGAAAGTCAAAGTTAGTGTAGTAAGCCAGTTTTGTATAAGAAATTATGCTGAGAAACTGTGTTGAAGGCGAGACTGTCTAAGAGGAGAAAAGGCAGGTGTCCGGGGGTCCTTTAATAAACGGAACAATCGATCAGACCACTAGGCTGTCAAAGAGTCGGCAAATTTCAAAGAGATGTAGGTGTTATTGTCTCTTCATAATGTGCTCAGTAGTGTAGAATGAACCTAGGTTAGATTCTCTGGCCTGGCGAAATGTATTTCAAGGTCTCCTTACACATAAGAAAGAGGGAGCACCTATTGTCCCTGTTTACTAGCAGTTAGTTGGTACTGGATTAGCTGACTGAT
>NC_069435.1:518363-567478 GCF_026875155.1 Cherax quadricarinatus | reverse complement strand
TGAAGGGTTTCCCAAAAATAGACGAGAAAAAAATAAAAAAATGTTTTTTATTGGCAACACCTTGGAAAAATTTGTGCAGTTGTTAATGTTTGGATTTTACAGTTGCCTTTAAAAACAAAATGAAGCGATTGATTGGAATTGAACGACTCATTATTTTTTGTTCCCAAATAATTTTTTTTTTTGGGGGGGGTTTTTTAAAAGTAAACAAACGGTAAAGGCTTTTCAAATTTCCCCTTCATGGGTTTGTAAACCAAGATTCCTTTTTTCCAAAGTTTTCCCTCTTTGACCTTTCCCCTCACTGATCGTCGTTAAAAAAACGTCACAGTACTTACCCTCACCTCACTTCATTCAAGCATTGTAGCATCGTCAATCATCACTGGTGGGAGCCCGGGCTCGATTCCCGGCGTGGGTAAAAACATTGGACGTATTTCGTTCAGGGGTTTGTTATTTTCCCCATCAGTAAAAGTTGGGTAAGGGAGTTGGTGATGGTGGGGTCGCATCATGGGGAAAAAAATTGACCAAATTTGCCGAAATGCTCTGCAAACAAGCAGTTTCTTTATACAATTATGTCATTGATGTCAGACCTTATACCTTGTAATGTATTGTACAAATATTAATAATAATAATAAAAAAAATAATAATAATAAAAATATTTTGTTTCTAAAAAAAATTATAAAAAATAATAATCGTGAAAAAATTTAAATAATCAAAATAAATGAAATAAGTAATTAAAAATTTTTATTATTAATAGCCTGAGTTGTACCATCGGCTCATAAGACTGCCATCCCACGAGCCCCTTTGAGGGGGGGGGTAGATGGCAGCCGGGGGCCCAGCTTCTCCCTCGAGCCCCGTGAGGGCGGGGAATGTGGTTTGGCCCTGGGGACACTTGGCCCAAAACGATGAGGAGGTATTGCCCTCCCCCCAGGGGAGATTTAAGTCTCGAGACACCCCAGTAGGGAGCCAAGGCCCGGGTCCCCACTTTTTGGAAAGACCGGGCCCGGGAATTCCGGCGAAAAAAAATTATTTTAAAAATTAATATTAATTTTTAATATAATAAAAAACTATTTGGTATGTAAAAAGTGGGGGTTTCTCACAAGGGAGAGCTGGGAAAGGCGGGAGACAGTTCTAACGTTGTGCGCACCCTTTTTGCACCCTCGGCCACCCCCCCTGCTTACACTAAAAAACCCCAGTCCCCCCCTAAAACGTCCCCTTATAAATCTCCACTGTCACCCCCCTTACCATGACTTCCCATTTCCTGCCTTCCACCCTTACTCTTGCCTCTGAAATTTTCCCCCGGGGCCGCCCCTTCACAACAACTTTCCCAACCAAAAATTTACCCCCACAATTTCATCGATTCCCTCACGGCCACCGCTCACACCCATACCATTTCCCTCCATCCCCCATTCTCTCAGGCCATTATCCATTTTACCCCAACCACACCCTTATGACCTTTTATCCTAACATTCCATCCACACACCTAATTACTTGTTATTACCAATCTTACTGTGTAGAAAAGGCGTATCTGTGGGTTATGATTGGTTTGGGTAGTGTTCCCGTCAACTTTTGTGAAATTTAGCCCCGAAACCCGCCATTATTTTCTTACTGAAAATTTTTTTCTTCTAGTTTTAAAAAGGGGAGTTGTGTTAAGACGGTTGCAATGCTGTTTTTGAGGGGTGTTCGAGACCCCAAAATGCTTCCAAAGTACCCGGCATGTGCATTCAATGAAAATACTTATATACTTACTTGGAGCGTGGGGGCGCGTAGGCCCTGGGGGACTTAGATACGTATGAGTCACGTGTAACCCCCTGTAGCGAGTGCCCTTTTGCAGTGAAATTTATTTAAAATTTTGGGTCGTAAATTTTTTATCGAAAGTTTAAAATATTCAGCACAAGGGCCCGTGTTTACTTTCTTAGTTTTTGTATGCTAGATGAGGTAGGCAAGGCCGGCACTTACCCCGAGGGGGCGCTGGCGGGGAGTGTTACTGGTAAAATTGTGGGGTTTGGGAGGTGATAAAGATATTAACATGTCTAACTCTGTTTTTAGTTAATCATCATATACATTGCTAGGGGGGCTTCTTTTATCGATTGTTTACAAATTATGAGTGTTGAATGGGGAAAACCCGGAGGGCATACGGGGGGGAGTCGTCCCCACCTTTTCCCCAATTGGGGGGGTTTTTTAATGGTTGGGAAATCAAAGGGCCCTACATGTTTTTCCCAAAATTTCCAACAGCAAAGACCTTTCACTCACACTACCCATTTTCCCACAGTTCAAGCCCCATGGCCCCCCCCATAAAAGTTTACCCATGTTTAAAGGCCCACCAATATCTACCCCCTGCTTTTTTAAAATTTCATCCCAACACCTTCCAAAACCAAATCTAGGTTGTTGAAAACAAAAAATGATTTAAATTAGGGTTCGCTACTATCCTGGGTTTTTCGTATCCGCGGCAGGTCTTGTCACTTTCCCCCAGCCAAAACGGGTTCCGGGGTTCCCTGGAGGTTATTCCGGGGATAAACGCCCCGGGGCCCCGGCCCCTGCCAGGCCCCCCGATGGATCGGGCCCTGATAACTAGGCTGTTACTGCTGGCGCACGCAGTCCAAGTAGGCCCAAGCCGGGTGATCCGGCACGATTTTAGGTATCGTCCAGCTCTCTTTAAAGGCGCCAGGGGTTTATGGCAATTCCCCTAATGCTTGATGGGGGTGTTGAACATTTTTTGGGCCCCGGACACTTATGGTGTTTTTCTTAGTTACCAGGGCCCCTACTTTTTTTTGGGGGCCCCCATTTGCATCGTGCCCGTTTTTTACTTTCTAGGGAGTGATTTTGTGTCAGATTTGGGGGCCATTCTTCCCAAAATTTTCCAAGTGTGATTATGAATATCTCTCCCTCCGCGTTCCCAAAGAGTACAAGTCAAGTGCTTCCAAACGTTCCAGTTGTTAAAGGTGCTTGAAGAACTTATACGGCATAAAGGATCTCTGTACACTTCTAGATCTCGGGGTTTCACCCGCTTTTAATGGGATGTTAGTACAGCAGTATTCCAGCCTAGAGAGAACAAGTGATTTGAAAAGGTCATCATGGGGTTGGCATCTCTCGTTTTGAAAGTTTCATTATCCATCCCCATTTTCTTTGCACGTGCGTCGTGGCATGTTGTGATCCTTGAAAGTGAGACCTCAGGGCTTATAGTCCGGTCCCTTACATTATTTTTTTCCCCTTATTGTTGGCGGAGTCAGTAGATACTCTGTTCAGTTATTATCTCCTCAGTTTTTCCTAACGGAGTAGTTTGGGAAATTTTTTTCCCCATTTAACATATATTGTTTCCGTTGCCCACTGGAAAAACTTTGTTTTTTCTTTTGGAGGTTTAACCGCGTCCCCGCGTGACGCCTCTGCGATCCCAGTTCATCCGCAAAGGATGATACGGGTTGTGGGTTATTTATTTATTTATTTATTTTTTTTATTTAAAAATTTTAGCACACATACAGAGGTCAACAAATACAGGTAAAAGCGTATGCCAAAACCACTTATATTGCATGCTTAGGGCTGGCTTAAAATTAACTTAAGTTAACTAAGCAATGATGAAATCAGTATAAAACATTAAAGAAAAACAGGTTTAATAAAGCAAAAGTAGTTTTTAAAAGACAGGTCTAGGTTGGTGCATTGTGTACATTAGTAGAATGGAGTTTTCTGTTAGGTAGTGTTTTTAAAAAATAATAAAGTTAGATTGGGTTTTAGGTTAATTTTTATGGATATAATTGTGAAAAAACATTTAAGATAACAATTTATAAGGTTCAGTTATTTAGTATTATTTTGGTTTTGGGGAGTAAGTGATCTTTTGAGAAAAAGGGTTGAATTTATAAAAAAGGTAGTGTTTCTTTTATATTTACAGGTAATGAATTCAGATTTTTGGGCCTTTTATGTGCTTTTGGGTTTTTACATAGTGTGGATGGAACGGGAACATCAAAGAGTGCTGTGCCTTGTGTTTGGTATGTGTTCCCGTTTGGGTTTGGCAAGGAGATGTTTGAGGGGAGGGGTTTTTAAAACAGAGTTAAGTGTTTATGTAGAATAGGTGCCGTAGTAAGTTTGGTTTTTGTTGGTGAGGGGTTTAGTGTATTAATATTGGTGGAGTGTGCTGCCTTAGTGAGAATTTGTTTTCATTCTAAATGCAGCCTTTTGTTGGGTAATTAGTGGTTGAGATGGTTATTGTTGTTGAGCCCCTCAAAAATTCCCATGGTGAGTAGGGGTAAAAAGGAGTGAATGGGCCCGGAGGGCTGACTGTGGGCATGTACCTTATCTTCGTAGTATCCCACAGTTTGGGAAAATTTTCTTAGAAATTTGTTGTTATGTGTATAAAATTTTGAGTCTTTATCAGGTGGATTCCTAAAAATTTTCCCCTTGTTGCTTTGTGATAGGTGATCCGTTTTCATTAGTTAAGAGGGAATCTGTAGTCTGTTCCCCAAACTGAATGAAGTAGGTTTTGTCAATGTTTGTGAATTTTGTTGTTTACCCAGGTAGTATTTTCTGTAATTCGGTATTTACAGTATTGGCTGGTGACTGGGCTGGGTGGGGGGAAAGACGTATGTAGGTATCGAAAAATAGTGGGGGTTTTGAGTTTTGGAACATTTGGTAGGCTTTAGTTTGGGAGAGAGAAGAGGGCCGGACATTCCCGTGGGACACCAACTTAATTGTTTTTGCAGAAGAGTTTGTCCCTTTTTGCGTACAATATTGGCTTTTTTGCTGAGGTATGATTGGGGGTAGTTGAGGGAGTCCCCTTATCATGTTGCATTTTACGTGGGCAAGTCATGGTCAACTGTTAAAAAAGTTTTGAAAGTCTGATTGAGGAAAAGGAATAGATGGGGGGAGTATGTGCCTTGTGGAACAGAACTCTTCATTTGGGCCCCTCCGATTTAACCTGTTGACCTACTTTTTGTGTTGATTTGTTAGGAAGTTGAAGACCTCCCCATTTTCCCGTTATTCCTTTGCAGTTTTTAGGGGGCTATTGCCATGATCGCATTTGTAAAAATGTTTTGCAAATTTGTGTATTTTTCTCTGCTTTGATTTTTTCCAGTGCACCAAGGCTGTCATAGTGATCCAGTAGTTGTGAGGGGCGGGAGCGCCTGCCCTGAACCCTTTTGCCCTGGATTGTGCAGATTTTGGGAATCCAGGTGTTTGCACCCTGCTTTTTAGCACTCTTTCAAAGTTTTTAAGATGTGGGAGTAGAGTTTGGTCTATAGTTCTTAGCTATGCTTTGCGCCCCCTTTTATGGAGGGGGGCTAACCCGTTGTTTTAAGTGCTGGGGAATTACCCCCATGTCAAGTCCTCCCCCATAGTGTATTAGGGGCGCGGGTTTTTTGGGCCCTTTAAAAACAGGCCCACGAGTTGGGCCCGGGGTGAGGCTGGGCTGTTGTCAATGGTTTTTCGAAATCTATCGGAGTTGGGGGAAAATGTGGAAAATCGGCTCATTTAGGAGTTTTTGGGCTCATTCATGAAAAAAAAATCATTTGGGTCGGATCCTCAGCCGTTAGGGGTTCATAAACACGAGTGTATGGGATTTAAAATTTTTCCTCTTTTCCCTTTTTGTCTCTGGGTAAGTCCCATCCTGTCTGGTAAGGGCCCGTACAGATGTGGTTTTCCCTTTTTTGGCATATGAAAAGAAATTTTTTAAATTTCTTTAAAATTTCACTAATAGTTTTAAGCTCCTCCTGCCTCCCGGGTTTCCCTGTAAGAGTCATTTAGCTTAAGTTCGTTTTTTCCCCACTTCCCTGGTCAGTGCCCCTTTGGTTTCAGATTTCTGCACCCCTAGGGCTCGTGACCTATCGTCTTCTGTAGGGGGGCGTTTTTTCTTCCGTTTACTCCTGCCCCCTCTTTCTTGGGGGAATTGCCTGAACATGTTCGGTCCCAGGAATTGACCTTTTTCAAGCACTTTTTTGGGGATCCATGTCATTTAGACATCTTCCCAACATTTTTTCGTTTAGGACTGGTTTTCCTGGTCCAGTTGATTTTCTTTTTGTTGAAATTGTTTTTGTAAAGACCCCTTCAAGGTACAGCATTTCCCTGTTCAGGCCCCCTATGCGTACGTCTGGTTTGATTAGATTGTGATGGGAAATTTATTTGTTTTTGATATTTTATGTCTCTTACAGGTCCTATTTTTTGTAAAGAAAAGGTCAAGTTGTTTTTTAATCTTTTGGCCCAAAATTGCTGGTTTAAAGGGTTTGTGTTTTTCGCAGAGTAGAGTTTGTGTGGTGACCTTTCATCTGTGCTACCCCCGGGGATTGTTTCAGCTATAACATTATTTGACATTTTTCCTTTTGTATGCCTTGGTTAAAAACCCCCAAAAAGCAGTAAGATTTTTGGGGGAGGAGTGGAAGGTTTTTCCCAAACAGAAAATCGATTTTCAGTAGTTTCCCTTAAACTGTTGTGAGGTTGATCGGGTGGTTGTATAAAACCCAATGACTAGGTTTTGGTTTGTTTTTATTGATGAACTTCAATTCCTCATTTGTGGTGTTCGCAACTCGTGCAGAAAAGGGACTCTTTGACATACAGGCCAACCCCCCCCTTGTTGCTGTTTTTTCTGTCGATCTAAAAAGGTTGTAACCACTTATCCATTTTTCATGTCAAAGGATCTTTTGTGGGTCTTGTGAAGGCTGAAAACATTGCATTAGCTCCATAGAAGTCCATGAAAAAAGGTATTTTTTGTGGGTGGATGGTTTAAAGGCCCCTGTATATTAGCAATATGAACGGGTTGTATTCTGTGTTTGTTGGGGGGTTTTGTTAGGGATCAGTAGTTGTAATTCTGGAGGGCCATGGGTGGCACGGGTGCGCCCCCAGTCCAACAAGGCTCCAAGGGGGGATATTTTTTTTTTCCCTTCCATTTTTTTTTTTCGTTTCCTGCCACAAAAAAATCCCTGGAGTTGGGTTGTTAGTACTTTTTTGTCTTGGGGGTCTGTGCCTCTGGTCCCTTTTAGATGGATGCGGGGCACTCGTGTTGTAACATGTTCGGGGGGGACCGAGGGTGGAAAAAATTTTTTTGGGTGAAAGAAAGTACAGGAAAGAAGAACGACACCCCTCCTTTAGACAGGGGGGTCCCTACATTTTTGGGGGGGTAAAAGTTTTTTTGTCCCATTTTTTCCCTGTTTTCCATTGTTTTTACAGTGCCCCCAAGCAATAAATTTACAAATTAATTTGGTTAAATTGTTGGGAGGTGTGTTTCAATTTCTCGGTTTTTGGGATCACATAATTCTTTTATCCAAAAAATTTTTTTTTTATTACTTTCCCAGTAAAAAAATTTCCCCTTTTTTTTGTTTTTTTTTTATTTTTTTTTTTTTTTTATTTTTTTTTTTTTTTATTTTTTTTAAAAATTTTTTTTTTTTTTTTTTTGTGCTTGATGGGGGGACCCCTGGGCCGGGCCCCAGCACTGGGGGTATTGTGTTTTGGGACGGGGGGATGGGTCTGTTTTACCCCCATTGGGTGCTAGATTTTTCGAGTCATTTTTGTGGTATGGACATTCGCTTTTTTTTGAGCACTATTCTGTTTCCCATTTTTATTTTTTTTGGGTGGGGATACCAAGGGTCACCCTTGTTTTTTTGATTTTTTTTTATCATTTATTACTCTCCTTATACCTTTTGTTACCTCCCCAAAAAGTTCTACTCTTTATTGCACAACCCGAAGACCTTGCTAGGTTTGTGTCTTTTTTTTGGGGTTATTTTGTCTGTACAAGAGATATGGGGGTTTTTTGGGAAGAGCATAGGTTGCATGTGATTTTGGGTTTCTTCAAAGGGTTTTTTTCATTTCCCCCGAAGGGTGTTTCTGACTCCTGTCTGTATCCTACTACACTGTAGGGACAGAAGAAAAGGGTTTCCCCTTTACTTTTTCTTGCTGGTGCCCCGTAAAATGCAAGTGTATTTATACGAACCCAAATTTGCAGTATGGGGTGGTGGGGTAGGGTGGGTGTAGGGTGGGTGGTGGGTGTGGGTGGGCAGTGGTGGTGCAGGGTGGGCAGTTTTTTTTTTTGGGGCAGGGTGGGTTGGGGGGGGGGCAGGGTGGGGGGTTGGTGGGGGCGGGTGGGGTGTAGCGGCGATTTCCCACACTGCCCCACTTCACTTTTTCTTTTTTTTAAAACTATTTTTATTACTATTTAAATTCCTTTTATGTAGTGCTGTACACTGTTTATTCAAGGATTAAATGTATTCTTTCAAAATTTCCCTTTTCACTGCGTTATACGGGATCTTGTTTTATTGTTTCCCCCAGGCCACGTAACTTCCCCCCACCTTCTAAGGAAAAAGGGTTTTTTCCTGTTAGTAGAGGTAACGGGTTTAATGCTCAATTTTTGTATGCTGTGATTCCCTGACCCAATGCTACCCTCACTCGTTTCATATTTATGACTGTGTAGTTATTATCCGTTATTAAATTCATGGACCTCTGCCGTCGTTGTAAGAATTCCCCCTTTACACTATATATTGTTCGTTATTGGGGTTTTAATTTTTGATTTTTCCCCTTTTCTACAAATTTTGTTTCCCTATGCATGCACATTTATCCTTGTCACTCACTATATTTTATAGAAAAATTTGATATTCGTTTATTTCCACTGTGTCGACACCGGCAATAATTATAGTGGGTCAGGTCTATTTTCCCCCGGTAACCCTTTCTCCCCCGGCACTCTCTATGTGAATATAAACCATATTTTCCCATTTTTGGTTCATGTATTCCTTTTTTGTTTGTTCAAAGGAGATATGCATTTTGGTTGCACCGTTTTTTCCCGCTTTGTTCCTTCTACTATATCAAGCAGCAGTTTTTTACGGGCCAAACGGCGCGACTGTCCCCTCACGCCCCTTTGCCTCAGGGGCCCCATTATTTTAAAAAAAAGGATCCCGAAAATATTTTCAGATATATTTGGTATTTTATGAAATTATTTATAATGAGCGTTTGTGAATGAAGTTTTGAGTCGTGTGGGCCACGTGTGTAATAAATAGTTTATGTGTCAGGAACAAATAAGAACAGTACACTTTTGGTGACTACAATTAGCATTCCTTTTATTATTTTTATTACAATCAGAACTTTGCGCTAAACCCCCAAAGGGTTTAGACGTGTGGATGTATTAATTTCCCCTTTTTTAAATACTGTACCTATTGGTAAGGAGAGAGCTTTGCTTGTGGGTTCGTCTTTAATGCTTTGTTTATCAACAGACTTGTCTGTTACCTTCCCCCCTCAAAAGTCGTTGGGAGTGCAGGATGCTGGTTTCAGAAAAGTAAGGTTAAATATTGGGATCTCAAAGGGCCGTGTTGTCGCTTGTATGGTCTCTCAACTATTTAAAGTCTGTCCCTTTGAACCATTAGCACTGGGGCCAAGACGAGTGATCGGGGGTCCTGGAGGTAATAATTATGGGCTGAATAGGAATTCACAAAAAGTGGAAATAAGTACTTTTGACTTTTTTTTGGGTTTCCCCAGGGAAATTTTTACATGTTACAATGTACAATAAAATTTAATTCATTGGTCAACAACAACAACAAAATTTCATTGCCAAAAATATTTTAAAGTATTTACGGGATTTTGAGGTTTCTGAATTGAAAATGGGGCGTTTTTAGATTTTTAAGAATTGCATTCTTACCCCAGTTCAGGAACTTAGCAAGTGTGTATATGAGATTAGTGCAATTTGATTTGCAAATAGTTTTTAAAAAATAAAGATTAGAATTATATTTTTAATGATTTAATGGAAAATAAAAAATCCATTGCCAAACACGTTTCCAACATCTTTTCCATACCTCATTCCAAGTATTACCCCAAACCCGACCATAAAGGACATTACATGTGACAGGACAAGTTCCCCCCTCTGGGGGGGGTATAATAATCCCTTGTAATGACTGCAAAAAACTATAGGTGGGCGAAACTAAAGGGACCTCCAAAAGTATTTCAAAACACCAATACGCAAGATTTGCGACACAAGGGAATGTTTGTTTTCAACACCGTAATTCAACAACCCACTTGATAAACTACAAAAATCAAACTTATCCCCACGGAAGAAAACACTCAATACCAAAGAATCCTGAAATCATCATTATTTCTATATCGACTTAAACCCAAAAATAGTGGCTTCTAAAAACATAGCTGAACCACTTGCCAAGAAACTTCTTCATCGCTTCCCCATAAAAACCAGGTGGAAAGAACATGTAGAAGGTTGCTCACAAACTTATTGAATCCCTTTCCAAGCTACCCAAGATTTTAGATCTAAAACCCCAAAATCGGTACATCATCAGATGCAGATTCCCCACCTGCCCTCAGCATTCTGAACCTGACTATAAATACTCGCGTCGTTCCCCCCCAGGTAGTTAGTCTTTTTGTGATTTAAAAAAACCCCACTATGTGGGCGAAACGTGTCAAAAAAAGGATAATTTATGCATTTTGTTTATATTTCCTTTTGTGTCGGTATTTTATGCCTTTTATTTTAAAAAATGATTAATATTTAAGAAAGGATTTTATATCAACAAGACCACGTGAAAATAACTGTAGCCATTTTTTTTTAAATTTCAAGTAAACATGAGTTCTTCACGAAGGTCTGCTTAAACAATTCAATCCCTTTTTGTTGATTTGTGGTAAACATCATTGCAAAAAACAAAGAAAAATCACAGATTTTTTAAACAAGCTTTTCTTCTTTTTTTGTGAGAGTGACGCCTGAGAACAAGACAGGTTTGGGTCTCTATTGGTTTGTAAAACCTTTGTAAAATACTTCAACAGTGGAAAAATAGGCAAAGGAAAAATTTTTAAACTTTATTTTCCTTGAAGTTTTTAAATGTGTTTTTGCACGTGGAAACCCAATATGCATCTCTTCCAATTGTCACTGAACAAAATTTGCTGATGCCCAAAATTTAAATTGTGGTTCTGAATTATGTTTAAAATTAAAATCTGTTCTTAAAAATTGAATGAAGTGTGCCAATATGTATTACATGATTTGTGCATGGTCAAAAAAATAATTTCAAGCCTTTGTAATTACCCCCCTGAAAATATATTCTTCACCTTTTATTTCTTCCAGGGAACCAAATTTATCAAAACTGAGCAAATCAAGAAAAGCCGATGACATATTAGGAACAGCCCAAAAAATTTCCCCTAAAATCGGTGAAATTTTGACCAGAAAAAAAATGTTGCCCCGTGATTTGTGAAAACTCTATTTGTATTAATACCTAAAAACTTAAGGGAAACCCTCAGAAAAAAATATTCATTCGCAATGGGGTCACACCCAGGTGGGTTAGAGCCCATAATTGAGGTAGGTTCCCTTTTGTGTGTGAAGGGCTCTTGATAAAGGAATTGGATCTGTGCTCCGGTTTCTTTGAACGGGCCCTAAGTGCCTTTCACCCCCCTTTTCAGGTGCTGTTAATCCTAGGGTTTCACTTCCCTAAAAATCATAATAATAATATAGTAATGGTTCCAATAATGTTTCGTTATTTACTATTTTCTTCGGGGTTTTATGACCTAACAATATATTCAAAATTATTGTAAGCTTCTAGTATTTAATGGGATTCAAATCCCCCCGGAAATTTTAATAAGCCCCAAAATTTCCCCTAAAAAGTGGATTTTTTAGTTAAGGGTTTTCTAACTTAGAAGGGTAACTCACCTTAACAGGCTCAACAAAGATAAGTAGTTAATATTTACTTCCGTGGTTGGGGTTTGGGCATTTGACAAAATTTTTCCCCAAACGGTGGCCCGTGGCTTGGGGGGCAACAGCTTTCTTTTCAACGAAAGGGGTCCGGGTTCGATTCCCGGCGAAGGGGGGAAAAAGGGGACGGGGTTTCCTTTAAACCCCGGGTTTTTCTATGTTCACCCATCGGTAAAATGGGACCGGGGTTTGTTGGGTGAGGGGGTGGGGTCGCATCCTAGGACAAAATGCCCAAATTTTGCCGAAATGTTCCCAAAACCGGGGGCCCTTTTCTATTTGTAGTATGTATTGGTGTCAGCTAGGCCCTGTATACCTTGTATTGTACTTGTAGAAAATAAAGATTTTAAAATACTGCCCTCTTGTCCTCGGGTAAAAGGGAGTAACGTGAGAGTGGCTGTGATGGTGGTGGGGTTGGTGGGGGCATGTTGGGGCAGGGGCAGTACTGCCGGTAGGAACACGGGAAGGCGGATCTCGGCTCAAGGAATTTTCCTCAATGGGCTGCCTTCTACCCCCTAAGGTCCATCCCCTTTGCCAGCCCCCTGTTGGGACCTGAGATTCAAGGGGAGGGGGACTTTGAATCGCAGACCGGGATCATTAGAATTCAATTTTGGTAGACCTGGGACGTGAGATTAAAGGGTTTTGGCGGGGAATGAGGTAAATCGGGGACCTGAGATTAAGGTTTTATGTAGACCGGGGGCCTGGATCAAGGTAGGGTGACCTGAGTTTTGGGGAATGGTAACCGGGGACTGGGATTCAAGTTATGTAAAACATGGGTTAGATCTGGGACTGAGTTCAAGGTATGGCTAGAACTGAGGTGACCTGGGCCGAGATTCGAGTTATGGCGAGAACTGAGGGAACCTGGGAAAATAAGAAAATAAGAAGAAGGAACACTGCAAAAAGGCCCACTGACCCATGCGAAAGAGGTCCCTGCCACCCCCCCCCTAGAACAATGCCACCTAGTCAGGTCACTTCCACTTAGGAAGGGCACGGCCCCAGACCTGGGAGCCCCGTAGTAAAGGGCCAACTCACCCCACCCCCAACCCCTCTGTATTTATCCCAACCCTTTTTTTAAACTCACAACGTTCAGCCTCTATAATTAATTGGGGGTTTGTTCCCCCTCATCACAACTCTGTACCAAACCGTGTTTTCTATATTTTTCCTGAATCTTACTTTTCTACTTTTAAGCCATTTCCGCGAGTCCTTTTTGGCTAGATATTTCAGCCCCTATTACACCCTTTTTTATTCTTGTTTTCCATTTATACACTTCAATTTTCCCCCTAAATTTTACGCCTTTTAGAGAGTGCAGATTCGGGGGCCCCAGTCTATCCCCCTTTGGGAAAATTTTGATACTGGGATCAACTTTGTCATCCCCCTCTGTACGTTTTCCAGTGCATTTCATCCATTCTGTAATTGGTGACCGAAAGTGGCATAATTTAAAAGAGGCTAACCAAGGATATATAGAGGGAAAAAACAACCCGAGGACTTTTATTTTTTATATTCTTGATACGATGCCAAGGATTCTGTTAGCTTTTTGCGAACCTTATCCCCTGTTTTCTTGGTTTCAGATTATGCTAAACAGAAATCCTAAATCCTTTTTTCCAAACGTAGTTTTAAGTCTTGCTATTCAGTTTATAAGTGGCTGGTTATTGTCCCGGTTTCCAACTTTTTGCACTTTGCATTTGCTATATTTTAAAAGATGCCTTTCTCCGACCCCGCATCAGTCTATTTAAATCATCCTGGGTGCACTAATGTCCTCAATAGAATGAATTGGACGGCCTTTTTGGGGTCATCAGCAATTTGTTAGTCGCTATTTATTCCCCCATCTTTCGTTTATGTAAAATTTTGGAACAAAAAGGGGCCCCCCACTGACCCCCGTGGAACACTGCTTGTGCGGCCCCCCCTTTGATTTCTCCCATTTATGCAAATTGTTTTTGGCATTTGTCAAACCCCCCCCTCTACCCCGGAAAAAATTTCTCCCTATTGCGGGTGCCTTAAATTTCTCAAAAAATCTCTGTTGTGGAACCTTTTCTAAAGCCTTCGAAGCTCATTTAAAAACAAATCATTTCCAGTCTACCTCCTCAAAACCCTTGCGAAAAAAAATTTGTAAATTTGTTAAAAAAGGAACGCCCCCTTAGTAAACCGTGTTGAGATTTCATTTATCAGTTTATGCCTGTCAAGATGGGACGAAATTTCCTCGGCAAATTTTTGTTCCCCAAAATTTTCCCCCTATGGAGGTAAGGCTTTTTGGTCTTAGTTCGAGCCCCAAAGGGCCCGTCACCAGCTTGTAAAAAGGTTTTTATTTGCCTTTTCCCCTTATCAGGCCTATGCCAGTTTGTAGGAAAAATGTTTTTAAAAGATTAGCCAAAGGTTATTAAATTCCTCTTTACATTACTTAACACCCTTGCAAACAATTCATCGGGCGGGGATTTTTCAGCCTTTAAAAATTTTTATTTGTTGAGGACCGTGTCACTAGTTACTGCAATCTGCATAGTTTTTTATCGTTCTTTTTAATAATTTATTATTTTTGGAAATTTTGTAGTATCTTCCCGAGTAAAAGAGGGAAGTAAGAACTGAAAAAATTTTCCCCATATCCTTATCACTGTCAGTGATCACTGAGTTACTCTTAAGTGGGCGTCTTGTCCCTAACTTTTTCTGTATACCTGAAAGAAACCTTTTGGGTTAGTCTTGGAATCCCCTTTCAACCCTTTGCCTATAATCCTTTTTTCTTTCTTATTCCTTTTTTTTTTTTTTCTTTTAATGATTTTAATTTATTTCTTAAAATGCCCATCTCCTCTTTTGATAGCCCTTTATGCCCCTTTTTGACCCAAAGGATGTTTTTAATTTTTGTTCATCCATTTGGATCATTTTTATTTGATCTAATTTTCCCCATCGGAACAAAAGTTTAGCAGTGGAAAAATTTCATATTTTGGGAAACCAAAACCAGCTACCTGACCCATAGCCAGGACATCCCAATTTAGCCCACCCAGGAAATTTTTCAGTCCCAGGAAATCAGCCAATCGAAAGTCTGGGACAGAGACTTGATTGCAGTTTACTGGGTAATTCCATAATATATTGAAAGTAAGAGATTTGTGATCACTTTCACCAAGCTCATCATTAACTTTAAGATTATTAATTATTGAATCTTTGTTGGCAAGAACCAAGTCAAGCAGATTGTTTCCTCTAGTTGGTTCTGTCACAAACTGTTTTAAAAAGCATTCCTGAACTGTATCAAGAAAGTCACTAGACTCAAGATTTCAAGGTTTGGGGGCCTATATATCACACCCAAAATTAATTTTTTCATACCCCTCGAGAAACTGTAGCCAAACAGATTCTGTGTCCGATGTTTCTGTTCTTATATCATGTTTAACACAACAAGTTAAATTATCTCTGACTTACATCGCCACTCCACCACCCTTCCTGTTGACCTTATCAGTGTGGAATAGTTTATAACCCTTTATGTTGCATTCAGAAGGCATTTCTCTATCTTTCAGGTTGAACCAGGTCTCAGTTATAGCAATAATATCTATATTACCTGCACTTGCAAGTAATCTTAGCTCATCTATCTTATTTCTTAGACTCCTACTATTTGTATAGTAAACCACAAGGGAGCTAGTCACTCGTTGTCCTCTACTATCTCTCTTTGTTGTTAGTTGCTTTGTCTTTATTAGGAACTTTATTTGAATATTGTCTTTTTAAACATATCCCTGTGAGGTATCCTGGTAATATCTGCTGTTTCTAACAATAATACTACAGCCTGATTGTTTCCCACAAACACCCATACCTCTATAATCTATCAGATTAAAGTCCTAGACAAATCATCAATGACCCCCTTCAATCGAATTGGCTAATGTAACTACTCCAACCCCAGAAAGATGAATCCCATCCCTTGCATACATATCACGTTTGCCATAGAATTTGTCCCAGTTATCAATAAATGGGATTGCAAGTTACTTGCAGTACCTGTCTAGCCAGCGATTTATACCAGTTGCCCTAGACGTCCATTCATTGCCCACTCCCTTTCTAGGCATGATGCTACATATGATAGGGATCCCTCCCTTAGACCTAACTACTTCTATGGCTGACCTGTACTTATCCAGCAGCTCCTCTCTCCTGCCCTTCCCAATGTCATTACCCCCAGCACTAAGACAGATAATGGGCTTGTTCCCATTACTTGCCATAATATTATCCAACCTGCTGACTATGTCACCAACACCAGCTCCTGGGAGACACACTCTCTGTCTGACTTTTCTATCTCTGTTACAAAAAGCACGGTCCATATATCTTACCTGAGAGTTTCCCACAATCAGAATATTCTTTATTTGCAGGGGAGTCAGAGGAACCTTTAACCTCACTAACCACTGAAGTACACTCGTCCTGGAGAACAGAGAATCGATTTCCTACTTTCACATCTTCTTTATTAACCCTCCTTATCTTCCTTCTTCCTGAACTGTGAACCACTTGCCATTTAGAGCGGCTGCCATTCTCACTGGTGGTAAGCATTTCTTCCTTACCAGCACCATCTATTTCACACTCACTGCCAAACACATCTAGGCGAAGATTCAGCCTCCTATTTTCCTCCTGAAGAAGTAGAACCTCCTTCTCCAACACTTTAACCTGAGATTCTAAAACACTACAAGAAGCCATGGTGCTTGGTAACAGCCCACGCTAGTAACCAGACACCTCAGGACAGGTATGACCACACGTGAATATGAGGTACACCTGGCACCTGAGATTCAAGGTATAGCTATAACATGAGGTAGACCTGGGACCTGAGATTAAGTATGGCGAAAACCTGAGGTAGACCTGGGACCTGAGATTCAAGGTATGGCGAGAACAATAGGTTGACCTGGGACCTGAGATTCAAGGTATGGCGGGGACATGAGGTAAACCTAGGATCTGAGATTCAATGTATGGTAGACCTGGGACCTGAGATTCAAGGTATGGTGGGGGACATGAGGTAAACCTAGGATCTGAGATTCAATGTATGGTGACTGGGACCTGAGATTCAAGGTATGGTGGAGACATGAGGTAAACCTAGGATCTGAGATTCAATGTATGGTAGACCTGGGACCTGAGATTCAAGGTATGGCTATAACATGAGGTAGACCTGGGACCTGAGATTTAAGTTATGGCGAGAATATGAGGTAGACCTGGCACCTGAGATTCAAGGTATGGCGAGAACAATAGGTAGACCTGGGACCTAAGAGTCAAGGTATGGCGGGTACATGAGGTAAACCTAGGGTCTGAGATTCACGGTATGGTAGACCTAGGACCTGAGATTCAAAGTATAGCTATAACATGAGGTAGACCTGGGACCTGAGATTCAAGGTATGGCGAGAAGATGAGGTATACCTGGGACCTGAGATTCAAGGTTTGGCGAGAGCATGAGGTAGACCAGGGACCTGAGATTCAAGGTATGGCGAGAACATGAGGTAGACCAGGGACCTGAGGTTCAAGGTATGGCAAGAAACATGAGGTAAACCGGGACCTGAGATTCAAGATGTGACTATATAACAATAGGTAGACCCGGGACCTAAGATTCAAGGTATGCCGGGGACATGAGGTAAACCTGGGACCTGAGATTCCCAAATATGCCGGGACATGATGTAAAACCCGGGACCCTGAGATTCAAGGTATGCCGGGGACATGAGGTAAAACCTGGGACCTGAGATTCAAGGTATGCCGGGGACATGAAGTTTGACCTGGGACCTGAGATTCAAGGTATGCCGGGGACATGAGGTAAACCTGGGACCTGAGATTCAAGGTATGCCGGGACATGAAGTAGACCCTGGGACCTGAGATACAAGGTATGGCCGGGGGCATGAGGTAAACCTGGGACCTGAGATTCAAGGTATCCGGGGACATGTTGTAAACCTGGGACCTGAGATTCAAGGTATGCCGGGACATGAGGTAAACCTGGGACCTGAGATTAAAAGGTATGCCGGGGACATGAAGTAGACCTGGACCTGAGATTCAAGGTATGCCGGGACATGAGGTAAACCTGGGACCTGAATTCAAGTATGCCGGGGACATGAAGTAGACCGGGGACCTGAGATTCAAAGTATGCCGGGGAACATGAGGTAAACCTGGGCCCTAAATTCAAGATATCCCGGGGACATGATGTAAACCTGGAACCTGAGATTCAAGGTATGCCGGGGACATGAGGTAAACCTGGGCCCTTTGAGATTCAAGGTATGGCCGGGGACATGAAGTAGACCTGGGACCTGAGATACAAGGTATGGCTATAACATGAGGTAGACCTGGGACCTGAGATTCAAAGTATGCCGGGACATGAGGTAAACCTGGGACCGAGATTCAAGTATGGCGAGAACATAAAGGTAAACCTGGACCTGAGATTCAAGGTATGGCGAGAACATGAGGTAGACCTGGGACCTGAGTTTCCCAAAAAAGCCGGGACATGAGGTAAACCTGGGCCCTGAGATTCAAGGTATGGCGAGAACATGAGGTAGACCTGGGACCTGAGATTCAAGGTATGGCGAGAACAATAGGTAACCTGGGACCTGAGATTCAAGGTTATGGCGAGAACATGAGTAGACCTGGACCTGAGATTCAAGGTATGGCGAGAACATGAGGTAGACCTGGACCTGAGTTTCAAGGTATGCGAGAACAATAGGTAGACCTGGGACCTGAGATTAAAGGTATGGCGAGAACATGAGGTAGACCTGGACCTGAGATACAAGGTATGGCGAAAAACATGAGGTAGACCGGGGACCTGAGATTGAAGGTATCGTAGATCTGGGACCTGAGATTCAAGATATGGCCGGGACATGAGGTAAATCTGAGTCCTGAGATTCCAAGATATGGTAAACCTGGGACCTGAGATACAAGGTATGGCGAGAAAAATGAGGTAGCCCAGGGGACCTGAGATTCTAAGTATGCACGTTTCTGTTTTCCAAGTCTATCAGTTATGATAATTTTCTTCTTTCATTATATGGTAGTCAGAAAAAAAATTCTCCGGCCAAACTGTAAATAAACATCACGGTTATAAGTGAGACACATTGTGAACAGTTAGTAAGTGTATTCCGAAACGTTTCCGTCTCCACAGAAAGGCTTCTTCAGTCGAGTACAGAGGAGGAGCAGAAGCAGTAGAGATGTAAAGACAATAAACACGAGTCCTCACCCTTGAAGACGTAGTTATTGAGGGGGGTCAGTCCTTCAGCCTGGAAGAGGGTTAGGGGCTGACCACCTTAAAACTACGTCTACAAGGGTGAAGGAACAGATTACATCGTCTCTACATCTCTACTGCTTTGCTGCCTCCTCTCTACTTGACTGAAGAAGCCTACTGTGTAGGCGAAACGTTTCGGAATAAAGTTACCTAACTGTTGCACATGTGTCTTATTTATCAACTTCTTAAAATTGTATACCATTTTTCATATTTAAGTATCACAGTAAAATGAAAAACACACTGATCTTCCAGCTTATTCTTACATGCATATGTCCAAGAAACTAAACTCCGCTAGGTTACTGACTTACCTATCTCTGACTACGTTCATTTACAGTCTGTTTATCCCTACCCTGATATTTTCTACAATGTAAGGGCACTTCTGATGCTCACTGAGGTTCTCTATACCAGACTCTTTATCTGTACTCCAATTATTATAACGTGACCTGTGTTTATTTAAATAAGTTGTACAGAGTTTATTTTCTTGTTATATATAGTATATAGGTGTGTGCAAATAGGAAACGTGTCTGACTCGCACTCAGCAGACGGAGGATCGAGCCTCTACCACGTTTTGAACAGAATGACTCGCATGGATTTAGCGCTTATTCGCTAAACATGAATTAACTTAAAAAGTTATCTTTATCGCCTTGGATGTTGTACTCGCTACCCAAGGACACGATGGTGTGGATAACTCTAGGCTAATTTCATTCTAGTCCCTGTTTGGTGTACACTCGTTCGTGGTCACAATAATATAAGTACTGCTCGTTGTACTAGTACACCAAACAGGGACTAGAATGAAATTAGCCTAGAGTTATCCACACCATCGTGTGTCCTTGGGTAGCGAGTAAAACATCCAGTTCCGCTGGACGCCCTACTCTTAGGATCGTATGGTCCAGTGGATTAGGGCGTCATGTGTTTTCGCCCACCATAAGGCAGGCCAAAGCAGCATGGGTTCGAGTCCTTGGGTAGTGTTTGTGTTCTTATTGATCAATACCACTCGTTCGTGGTTACAATAATATATATATATATATATTATATATATATATTATATATATATATATATATATATATAAAATGTGTGTGTGTGTGTGTGTCGTGCCGAATAGGCAGAACTTGCCATCTTGGCTTAAATAGCAACGTTCATCTTGCCATATAGGACAAGTGAAAATTTGTGTATGCAATAATTTCTCCAAAATCATTCTGAACCTAACGAAAAAAATATATTTGATTGTTTGTTTAGTATTAAATTATTGTAAACAAATCTAAAATATATTTAGTTGGGTTAGGCTAAAATAAATTGTTATTGTTATAATAAGGTTAGGTAAGTTTTCTAAGATTCTTTTGAAGCAAATTAAAAATTTTTTACATTAACGTTAATGAAAAAAATATATCTTTAAAACGTATAAGAGAAAATTTTCGATAGGACTTAATTTTAAATGAGTTCTTGCTAATTGACCAGTTTTACATATTCGGCACCGACATATATATATATATATATATATATATATATATATATATATATATATATATATATATATATATATATATATATAAGATATATTATATATATTATATATATATATATTATTATATATATATATATTATATATATATATATATATTATATTTTATATATATATATATATATTATATATATATTAATAATTATATATATATATATATATATATATTATATATATATATATATATATATTATATATATATATATATATAATATTATATATATATATATATATATATATAATATATATATATATATAATATATATATATATATAATATATATATATATATATAGATAGATAGATAATGTCGTGCTGAATACGTAAAACTTGGTCAATTAGCAAGAACTCATTTAAAATTAAATCCTTTCTAAAAATTCTCTTACACGTTTGTTATTGCTTACTGATCCACCTCGTTCAATAATGAAAATCTCATCTAAGGTTTTAATGTACTATGCTTTTCTATACCTTTGTGCTCTGAGATAAAGTAACTTCTTTCTGCAGGCACCCGTGGCCAGTCCCAGGTGGGACGGTGTTCGGGATGGCTCGTCCTGAACCCCACTTTGCTTACAAACCGGACTTCGGAAACATGTTAACAAAACCGAAAGAACTGCACGGCTCTGAGGATTGTCTCTACCTCAATGTGTTTACGCCCTCGGTGAGTTCAGTCTATCTTCATGACCTTGGTGCAAGTATACCATGTACGCAACGTTCATGGTTCTCAGGGGAGGCGGAACCTAGTGTCTTTTTACGTTACTATAATTAACACCATGCGTACTTCACACACACACACACACACACACACACACACACACACACACACACACACACACACACACACCACACACACACACACAACACACACACACACACACACATACACACACATACACACACACACACACACACACACACACACACACACACACACACACAGAAATAACTGTTGCAGCATACGGGTTCCTGGCAAACCTAACAATAGCGTTTCGATACCTTTGTAAGGAATCGTTTAAGACACCCCTATACCGTGTACGTCAGGGGACATGATAACAACATATAAAATACTGAGAGGAATCGAAAAGGTGGACAGGGACAAGATGTTTCAGAGATGGGACAAATCAACACGGGGTCACAATTGAAAGTTGAAGATTCAGATGAGTCACAGAAAGGTTAGGAAGTATTTTGTCAGGCACAGAATTGCAGGAAGTGGAAAGTGCCTGGAAAGGGAGGCGGTGGAGGCAGGATCCATACATAACTTTAAGAAGAGGTATGATAAAGCTCGCAGAGCAGGGAGGGAGTGACCTAGTAGCGACCAGTGAAGAGGCGGGGCCAGGAGCTATTGTCGTAGGGGGTTCGGTGATGGATTTGGAGAAATAAACACACCTGTTGGTTAACTGTGGTAGCGTGTATTAAATGAGATAACCGAGAGCCTTGCCTGTCTTTGTCTGCTCCTGGATTATCTATTGCTCTCCGACTGCTGACCTGCCCTGGGGCACAGCGGTTCAAAGGGACTCGTGACGTCACATAGCAGTAACTCACATAACGGTCAGTGATTCACCAACGGTTTTAATGAAATCACGTAGTCAGGGAGGCGGTGGCTGTAATGGTTACTGGTATGAGTAGACAGTACTACTGACACTCTGACTCGACCCTACAACCACAATTAATTGAGTACACACACACACACACACACACGCACACACAGAGAGGGTGTAGCAGAGAGGCCAAAACTAAATGCGCTAGAGAATGGAGGAAGCATTGGAGGCAAAGGACCCAGGAGAATAAGGAGAGTAGTCGAAGAGCCAGAAATGAATATGCACACGTAAATAGGGAGGCCAACTACAAAAGGAAAATGACATAGCAGCGAAGCCAAGTCCGACCCATAGCTGTTGCAGAGTCAGGTCAGGAGGAAAGCAGTCAAGGACCAGGTAATCAGGCTGAAGAAAGGCAAATAAATGACCGAGAAGTGTGAGGAGCTCAATATGAAATTAAAGAAGTATTCACAGTGGAGACAGAAAAGACTCCTGAAACATGGAGGGGTGAGGGTACACCACCAAGTGCTAGACACAATACATACAACCGAGGAAGAGGTGAGAAGGCTGCTAAGCAAACTAGATACCTTGAGGGAGCAGAGGCACACCTCTGTGTACCACTAATAATCTTCAACACATCCATCGAGAAAGGCAGCTCCCTGAGGTATGGAAGACAGAAATGTAATCCCAATTTTTAAAAAAGGAGATAGACATGCAGCATTAAACTACAGACCAGTATCACTGACATGAATAGTATGCAAAATCATGGAGAGATTATCAGGTGAAGAGTAGTGGAGCACCTAGAAAAGAATGAGCTTATCAACGGCAACCAGCGTGGAGTCAAGGACGAGAAATCCTGTGTCATAAACGTACTGGAGTTCTATGACAAGGTAACAGCAGTAAGACAAGAGAGAGAGAGAGAGAGAGAAGGGTGGGTAGACTGCATTTTCTTGGACTGTAAGAAGGCTTTTGACACAGTTCCACACAAAATATTAGTACAAAAACTGGAGAACCAGGCATGTATAACAGGAAAGGCACTGCAATGGATCAGAGAATACCTGACAGGAAGGTAGCAGCGAATTATGGTGAGCAACGAGGTGTCGGAGTGAGCACCTGTAACGAGTGGGGTTCCACAGGGGTCAGTCCTAGGGTCGGTGCTGTTTCTGGTATATGTGAATGACATGACAGAAGGAATAGACTCCAAAGTGTCTCTGTTTGCAGACGTATGTCAAGTTATGAGGAGAATTCAATCGCAGGAGGACCAGGCAGGAATACAGAGGATCTGGACAGGCTACAGGCCTGGTCTAGCAAATGGCTCCTGCAGTTTAACCCACCAGTGTGGAGTTATGAAGATTGGGGAAAGTCAAAGAAGACCGGAGACAGAATGCAATCTAGGGACCAAAGACTACAAACCTCACTCAAGGAAAAGGATCTTGGGGTGAGTATAACATGGAACACATCTGAGGCGCACATCAGCCAAATAACTGCTGCGGCATACGTGGCGACTAGCAGACCTAAGAATAGCATTCTGACACCTCAGTAAGGAGTCGTTCAGGGCTCTGTACACCGTGTACATCACACCCATATTGGAGTATGCAACAGCAGCTTGGAACCCACACCTGGCCAAGCACATCAAGAAATTAGAGTAAGTGCAAAGATTTTGCAATGCGACTAGTCTCGGAGTTAAAGGGCATGTCCTACGAGGAGAAGTTAAGGGAAGTCGACCTGACGACACAGGAGGACAGGAGGGACATGGGGAACATGATAACAACATATAAAATTCTGAGAGGAATCGCCAAGGTGGACAGGGACAAGATGTTTCAGAGATGGGACGCACTAACAAGGGGTCACAATTGAAGTTGAAGACTAAGATGAGTCACATGGATGTGTTTCTTCAGTCATAGAGTTGTCAGGAAGTGGAATAGTCTGGAAAGGGAAGTGGTGGAGGCAGGATACATACATAGCTTTAAGAAGAGGTATGATAAAGCTCACGGAGCAGGGAGAGTGAGCTTGTAGTGACCCAGTGAAGAGGCGGGGGCAGGAGCTATGAATCGACTCCTGCAACCACAATAGTTGAGTACACACACACACAACACACACACACACACGCACACACACGCACACACACCACACACACGCACACACACGCACACCACCAGCACACACACACACACACACACACAACACACCACACACACACACACACACACACACACACACATACACACACACGCTGGTTGCTCCTAGTAGCGACCAGCGATGAGGCGGGACCAGGAGTTGTGACTTGACCCCTGCAACCACTAATAGGTGAGTATATACACAATTCTGCACAAGAGATTAGTGCAAAAGCTAGAGGAGCATGTAGGAGTAACACGAAAGGCACTGCAATGGATCAGAGAATACCTGACAGGAGGGAAACAGCGAGTGATTGTACATGGACGAGGCGTCAGAGGGGCGCATGTGACGAGTGGGCTCCACAAGGGTCAGTCCTAGGGTCAGTGCTGTTTCTGGTACATGTGAATGACATGACGGAAGCATTGATTCAAAATTATCCCTGTTTGTAGACGATCTGGAGCTATTGCGGAGATTTCTAGCGGACGAGGATCAGGCAGGAATACAAAGGGATGTAGCAGGCTGCAAGCCTGGTCCAACAATTGGCTTCTGGAGTTTAAACCCCCCAAGTGCAGAGTCATTAAGATTGGGGAAGGTCAAAGAAGACCGCAAATGAAAAACACGTTAGGAGGCCAAAGGCTGGGAAACCTCAATCAATGAAAAAGGATCTTGGAGTGAGTATCATACCGAGTACATCTCCTGGGAAAACACATCAACCAAATAACTGCTGCAGCATATGAGCGCCTGGTAAACCTAAAAATAGCATTTTTGATACCTAAGAATGGTATCATCAAGATAGTGAGCACTGTGTAAAGTCAAGGCCCATATTGGAGTATATTGGAGTATATTGGAGTATATAGCACCAGTACGGTGCTAATATACTCCAAAGGTTTTCAGCAAGATTAGTTCCAGAACTTTTTTTTTTTTTATATATTTTATTGAGAGAAATTCTATACAGCTTTTTAATAAATAGTAAACAAAACTTTTGAAACAAAAATACAAAAATAAATTATCACAACGCACACGTTTTTGGACAAAAGGGAGAAGAAAACCCGTCCAGACAACGAACAAAAAAGACCAAAAGCACTAAGAACTAAGGGGTATGCCCACGAGGCGATGTTAAGGGAATCAACCTGATACACTGGGGGAAGGGGGAAAAAAAATTTTAAATAAAATAGGGAGAGGAATTGAAAAGGTGGAAGGGACAGGATGCCCAAAGGAGGGGACACAGAAACAAGAGGCAAAATTTGGAAAACAAAACTCGAGATACAGGGATGTTGGGAATATTTCTTCAGTCTTTAAGTTGTCGGGAAAAGTGGAACAATCTGGAGAGTGTGTAGTAGAGGCAGGCCCCATACATAGCTTTAAAAAAGGTATGATAAGGGTCAGGAAGTAGGGAGGGAGTGGACCTAGTACCACCAGTGAAGAGGGGGGGGGAGCTATGAATCGCCCCTGCAACCAAAATTTTGGGTGGGGTGAGTACACACAATACACACACACACACACACACACGTATGTGGGTTTTCGATACGGGGATATTAAGAAATACCACGTAGGTGGTAGTACGAAATATATAACGGGAAGTAGGGAAAACGCCAACACCGACCTGCCTTCTCGCCTCTATTTTGTCCCCATGAGTCCCTTTTGGGTGAGGATGTTTAAAATCCTGCATGGTCAGCGAAAATATAATACTCAGTGATTCATCAGAGGACGGTTGGTGGGAGTCATCATGGTACACGGGTTAGGGAAACTGGTTACTGGGAACTGTTACTACTACTGAGAGCTCGGCGAGAAACAATTCTCCCGACTACAACTAAACAAACTGAGACAGTAGGTGTACGGTTTGGGGCTGATTCATACAATTCAAAGTACACAACAATTGAACATATAAAAAACATAAGTAAAACTTTGGGAATGGAAGTTTAAACATAACTGAAACTGTAATGAAACAAGGTATAATATAGCAAAACCCTTTCAATGAAACTCAACGTTGAGTTACACAATAGAAGTGTAAAAAACAATTTGATCGATCGATCTTATTCATGTGATCTACGGATTCGAGGAAGGAATTATACAAAGAAAGAAGTGTTTAACAGAAAGGATTTTGGGGTGCACTCAAATCTGATGAAAAACTTCAGAATTCGGAGAGAACGTGAACACAACAAAAAAATTCTTGAATACTGATAAGTTGATACTAAAAATTTTTCATCTAAAAGGTTTTTTACATTTAACCCCAACTCATAGATAAGACACATGTGCAACATCGGGGTATCTTTTTTGTAGACGTTTCCCCCATCCAGGGCTTTATCAATAAAAATTTCTAGGACATAACTTGAAGACAGTAAACAGTACACAACCCCCAACTCTGCGGGTGAGTTTTGATGTATGCAAAAGGGGGTTCATCTCTGGGGGGATCAAACCTGTTGCACGGCAATCATGCTGTTTTGAGGCAATCTAAATTGGTATTTAAAAATGATATTTGAGGATTTCTCAATACCTGTCGTGTACTGGGGAAAACGCATTCAGGTTGATTGTCTGACTAGTTTCGAAAAGAGAGTACAGGACAGGAGGTTTGTCAAGTCGTCACATTAGTCGGGTTGAACATCTTATTCACTACAACTTCAAAGATCAAATGCGATTCTTTATATGACCATACAAATTCTCAAACCCAAACTTATTAAACCAGTGATTTTTTCAACTACTCGATAAGACCACAAATTTTGATCAAGCTTAGGCATTGAAACGTTTTTTTAAAAGTTTCACATAAACTCGACCTATTTTGTTTGGGGGTGGCTTTGCTCGGTTTTTTGCGATCTTGAAATTTTGCGTTGATTTATAAAGTGTTTCACGGATTTTCTAAAAACACTTTGAGCTAAGCTGGTACGTTTGCTATGAAATCTCGGGGGTTGTTTTTGGGTTTTGGGATTAAAATAACAACTCTAACAAACGTTTATCTACACCGTACAATCATAATGTGGGGTCACCTAGGGAAACATTGTAAGCAGAATTTATAGCCCCCTTGCACATCAGGTAAACTTCACCCAAGTTTCACTGTGGGATTGATAGTGGTTCAAGACATCAGTACTTTTTTATTGGTTCGTTCCGCTAACCCATTTGTGGCGGGGATGAGAGGAACAATGGTGGTTTTAGAATTCTTTAAAAGGGTCCCAAAATTTTTAAGAATTCATTCAAAATTTTCACCCCCCATTATCTGTTACTAGGACTTAGGGGTGGTATGCCTGCAGATAATGCGTTCTTAAACGTTTTAGCTACTGTCGGGGAAATCTTATCTGCAATGGGAAAAAACTAAAATATCTGGGAATGATCTACCATAAAAAATAATGTTTGTTGCCCTGGAGGGAACATTGGAAAAATTGTTAACAAATCTAGCGCAACTTTTTCCCCAGGGTTCGCTAGTAGTTGGATACATTTGGGATTGGATTAGGACCATTAGCATTCCCTTTTATTTTGAAATGCGAACTACATTTTTAAAACTCAGAAATACAGTTCCAACGAGGCCAAAAGATTTCAATTGGTTGTTTTATTTAACGACCCATACCAGGGGTGCGCAACACCGGAAAATCGTAAACTGCTGTAAGGTTTAATTCAAGTGACTGTGGAATTACTAACTGGAAAACTCTTTCTAGGGTCCCCCAACTGGGCTGTTCGATACAGAATTCTTGGTTCATGACAAAGTCACTGTGGGTGCGGTGGCTTCACAGTCAGAATAAGTCTTCCGGAGCAGGAACGAATCACACCAGCCCACAGGATCTGTTCGTTGAGCATTCTTTACATCTTCAACGAAATGGAGGGTCGCAGTTACTATACTAAAGTCGTGATAAAGCTCTGCGACTACATTTGACTTCCCAGGTAAGTGTTCAAAGGGGGATTGAACGTTTGGGATGAAAAGGTCCTCTGGAAAACCTTTCCCAAAAGGGTTTTTTTTGTTCGGGAAATAAAGGATCAGTGGAGCGGGGTTTCTGTCGACATGAACAAGTACTGATAAAAAATGTCTGGGGAAGGCTTTAAAGCCATACATTGTAAAGCTTTTGCTCAGTTACTGTAAAATTTATGTTCAGCTTGTAAGGCCCGGGCTAGCAAATGCAACTGCTTGTATTGCCATCATTTCGGCTATAGGGCACCTATGCCAATAGAACTAGCATCAGTTGTCTGATGAAGGCTTAGAAAAATTGGAAATTTCAAAATTGGAGAGATGTTAGCTTTTCTTTTAATTTTGGGAAGCTCTTTTTTGAGGGAAGGCCCAAACAAAAGGAGCATCTTTCTTAAGCAACTCAGTTAAGGAGAGCGGGAAGAAAAATTGGCAATAAAAATGTATAAAACCTGCTAAGCCCAAAAAGGATCTTACGGCTCAGCATTTTTGGGGGTTGGAAAATTTAGTACTGCAGTTACTTTGGTCATCATAACCCCTCTAGGAGTGATACGTGACCAAAAAACTTGTTTTTCTTATCTAAAAATTGACTTTTAAAAGTTTGATTTTTTAAATTTGGCTTCTTCAACCTACCAATACTAAAACAAGTCTTTTAAAGTGTGTATCCACGTTTTAACAACATTATGTCATCTAAGTACAATTTTAAGTGCATTACTAGAGACCTCAAACGATATTACCTGACCTTGAGAAGTGATAGGGGAGGATCAAAACCCAACGCTACGGGGGGAAAGGAAATGCCCTGTAGGAGTGGGGGAAGCATTTAGCTCGGGGCTGTCCTCGTGAAGAGGGACTTGAAAAACCCTTGTAAAAAAAATCCAGGGTTAAAAAACTTTGTTATCTCGTGTTTACTAAAAGATCACCCGTAAGGGATGGGAAGCGTCTGGAATATTTTTCCCACTTTTAACTTCCTAAAGTCAATCACGGGGCCCCAAAAGTAAAAACCTTCTTGGGTACTGGGATCAAGGGCGCATTCCAAGGTGAATTCTAGGTGCAATAACTCCATCTAAAAGCATTTGATTGATCAATTTTTTGCGCGCAACTTGGAATGAGGCATTCTGAACGCAGGTATAAAATGGGTCTAGTACCGGTTAAATGGAATACGATGGACAATAATTTTATACCCATCTTCCTCGGGAAAGGCAATGCTTTACGAGTTTGTTCAACAGAGTCAACAAACCTTTACTCATTTTGGGAAGTAGGGGGAGCTAAGCTTTCTCCTCAACTGGGAACGATTGACCCGGGGAATTTGGATGAGGTCTCCCTGGTAAAAATAGCCCGACCCACTGGTCAGGTGACAACCATCCTCTACCGAACAGGGTAAGGATAGTGAACAAGGTCAACGTTGGTTTTCTCTGAGACAAACCTGTGACCAGAGTTTAGCTGGGGAAGAAATGGATTTACATCTCTTACAACAGAAGGATGGTTCAACAAATAACCTTTTATTTTGCGGGAATCACTGTAAACTGGACGTTATCCCCACGGAACACTGGGAACAACAACAGACACCTTGAGGGCACTATTGTGACAGAAAGCTTTCTGCAACGGCATGTGACTCAACAAGAGTGGCATTACTGTTGAAAGTAATTGTTTTCCGACAAGGGCCCCGGGAGAACTACTACTTGAACTACAAATTGCAGGGATGGTCGCATCAAGGTAGTCAGAGCGCCAGGACACTTGAGGTAAATGGACATATCTTGCAAGTCTGAAGTTGCGGAACACGACAGGAATGACGGATCATAGTGCCTACGCTTGGTAGCTATGGAAAAGCACTGGCCTGTAAGGATTAATTCGAATGTCTACTCTGCGGGGTATGGGAGATCTGGATCCAAGCTGGGAACCCCAAAAAGGGGACGATCAAGTCTCAATTTTGGGGATGCCATGAAAGGGTAGGGAAAAGCGTAAGTTCCCCCATGGAAATAAATCCAGTAAAGGTCACCAGGGAAAGTAATTGGTCGAAACAAAGGAAGGAAGCAGTGAAAACCTACCTTTGAAAAAAAGTGGGGAATCCGACTCGGAACGCGGGGGAGAACCACTATCCACTAAGGGGGGGACAATGGCGGTTCTACAGAAGGCATTCGTAACTGCTTTCCCTAAACAAACAACCTGATAATATTGCTTGCGCACCAGAGTCCAGAACAAATGAACGGGCCATTATAAAAAATGTTGCACTAAGGGGGCCCATGGTTTTATTGAAGTTATGTGCAAAAAAAAAGGTGGATTTTCCCCAAAAGATTTTTTAAATTCATCCCCCCCCAAAAAACATCTACGCAGGACGTGGAAGAAAAACATCAGCAGGATTGTCATTCTCGAGACTGCTTAAGGTTTAAAGGAATTGGAACGGGGATGGTGTACCCTTATCCCACTGTACCAGGGACGGTTTGACTTGGGGCGCTCGAATTCCCCCCAATTGGGAAAAAATGAGCCGGTTCTGGGTTTTTTTTGGGAACCACGATGTCTGTTTCTCTACGGGGTTTTGCGGTTGGAACGGTCACGGAAAGACTTTGAGATTGAAAGGGTTTTAAGAGCATTGCACCGATGTTCTGTCCATGTATCAGAAAATACAGTAGGGAAGATCTGACTGGTACCAAAATCAGCAGACGCCTTAGGGGGACTATGGACAATTGCAAATGGGCCCCGGAAACCAAAGTGTAACAAGTCCCCCTGACATGGTTACTGAAAAAACTATGAATTAAAAGAGGTTTTAAGACTCTGTACACTGGCCTTGGGGATCGCTGGGGATGGTTGACGACCCGATTTTTTCCTTGTGACGCAAACAAGAGGGGGGTGCAGACTGAGGCATAGGTGTGAAAATTTCTTTTGATACATGGAAAGTACCCGGGGGCACAAGGAATTACAGTTTAGGGCTGAAGGGGTTCCATCGTCACAGTGGGGGTTACCTCATAACACACACGGAACAGGCACATTAGTTTTTTGATTGCTCCCCAAAAGCTGCTTTTTGCAAAAAGGCAAAATTTGGGTGGTTTATCCTTTCAGGGACAAAAGCTGGGACGACAGAATTTATAAATGTGATAAAAATTGTCTAAATTTAAAAGCAAATCCTCAACGATTCATTATCATGGGTTACATTCACTAGTTCCCTAAGAAAGACATATGGATCACTGTTTTTTACGGGACGAGGAAGAAAAACAGTTCCTCATATTGTGCCACTTAGTAAGATTCCTGAAGTCTCGATAAAGGAGAAACAACGTGAACAGCAGCGGGGGCGATGGGAAAAACTTTTTTCGCAAGTCTGATAAACTTCCTTTGAAAGGCCTTTAACTAGGCATTAACACGAGAACGAAGGCGTAAACCCTGCTTTAAATAGTACATGGCCATTGAATAAAGGAAAAGCATCAAGGAATCCGAGTAAACTAAGTGTCTCAGTGTCTGGGTCGGTCTGTCAGTCCTAAGGAACTGGAATGATGACAGGGGCAGCAGTGCCCGAGGTGTGGTTCGACATTCACTAAAGTATCACTTGAAGGTATGTGAGACATAATGGCAAAGAAGTTGCACAAGAAAAAATAAAACAAAAATAATGAACAATAAAAAAAGATACAAAAAAGAAAATAAAAAAAAAGAGAGAAAAATAATTTTTGCAAAGTAAAAAAAAAATGTCTAAAAAACACCCAGTGGGAAGAGAAGAACAGCTCAATGAAAGGACTGCTGGACAAGATAAAAAAAAAAATTACATTGAAAATTTTCAAGTAAAAAAAATTTTCTGGAGACTGAATTAAATGCAAAATGAGCTGTCTTACCCCTTTCTAATAAAAAATTAATTAAAAAAAATTGTAATTCAATATAAAAAGTATAAAAAAAAATCACTAAAATTTTATGCAAAGAGAATAATGGGAATTTAAATATTTTCTAAGAAAGCATAAACAAAATTAAAACATAAAACAAAAAACAACATGAGGAAAAATAATAAAATGAAAAACAAGACTCAAAAAAAAATGAAAAGAGAAAATAAAGTCAATAAAAGAAAATTCACTGCAGAACAAGGCAAAAAAATAAGACGGAAATAATCACTGCAGTAAAAAAAGTTACACTGGGGGAAAAAGTTGATTAAAAAAAAAAAATAAAATATGAAGAAAAAATGACGAAAAAACTTTAACTCTTAATTTTAAATTAGACAAAAAAAAATTTTCTCAGGTAAGAAAAAAAACTTTTCGTTAAAAAAAAAGAAAATTTCACTAAGAGTGAATTTGTTTAAAGAAATAAAAAATTAATAAAAATAAAACAAAAAACAAAACTGGAAGTGTAACACTTTCAAGTCAGGGCCACAACACTTACAAGTGGGGGGGGAAAAAACACTTAAATGGCGGGGACCAACACTTCAAGTGGCGGGGGGACACAAAATTACAATGGGGGGCACACAACACTTACAAGTGCGGGGCCCCAACACTTACAAGTGGCGGGGGCACAAAACTTACAAAGGGGGGGCACCAACATTTCAAGTGGGGGGCACCAACACTTACAAGTGGTGGGCACACAACACACAAGTGGGAGGGCACAAACACTTACAAGGGTTTGGGGGACACAACACTTAAAAGGGGGGGGGCAACAAACATTACAAGTGGGGGGGCCACAACACTTACAATGGGAGGGCACACACAACATATTTACTTTTCATTTTTTTTTTTGATCTTCAACAAAATCTTGCTGTGACTGATACACAAAAAAATTTCTGGCAATAATAATGGTACACAAGTCTGCGAAAAGTCAGGGAATGAGACACTGCTGGTGTACGAAAAAAAAAAACACAGAAATAAATGGATAATTTTGGTAATGGGGTGAATATCATGCATGAACTACAAGACAAATCGGGGAATACAATGGAAAATACAAAAAAAAATGAATGAATTTTTCACACGGGGTGATAATGGTAACTACACAAAAATAATTACTACGCAGAGAGAAAACAAAAAAAAAACACAGAAAAAAAAAATATATTGGGGGACGATAACACGAAAAAAAAATTGCAAAAAAAAAAATGAGTCAAAGAAAAAATGATCTACACTGAAAAAACAAGGCTTTGAGTACACAAGAAATTCACTGTAAATGTCCCCAAAAAACCCCAACAAATGTCTTTGCAAGAAAAAGTCTCTAAACAGAAAATTACACTGAAGTCTGAGTGGGGACGTGACGGTGACAAGTGATGAGGGGAACTTGTCCTAGCGGGGGAAAGAAGCCCACCTCACACTGTCGCGGAAGAAATGGGTTTCTCGGGGAACCACATAACTGGGTTTTTTGGCGCTCAGCTACAACTCTTGACCAAATTTGTAGCCAAAACAGTACTAGGACCCGGGAAAGGGGCAAAACCACAGGAGATGGTAAGAGTGTGTGGGGGGTGGGGGGCGGGTGGTGGGGGATTTGGGAACAAGCTGGGGCCCCTTTCGCTCTCACTGCCACGCACTTCTCACCCCACACAAGGGCTTAAAATAAAATCAAAATGCCACAGGGGGTGTGAAGACCACTCTACCACATCCAAGCCAAGCATATATGAAAAATACTTCAGAGGAACTTTCGTGGTTCTTCCTTTTTTCAGTGGGTTTGAAGTGGGGTTTACTGACTGGCTTAACCCACGAGAATGGGGGAAAAGACGGTAGATGACACAAATTAAAGGGGCAGGTGGGTGACAGGAGACAGGCTGGATGGTAGGTGAGGGGGCTGACTAGCGTTCACTTTTCCCCACTGGCTTTCTGACTGGCTTTTTTTGCAAAACCGGGTCAAACCCCCCGGGGATTGAAGCAAATTCCACGAACAAAACCAGGGAAACTTGAAAAACGGCTCAACAGGCTTGCAGGCTGGTACCGGGGGGAGAAGAGTGAGGGTAGTGGGTGGAGGTGGCACGGTTTTACCCTGACCGCCGGGAACCCCAAAAGTCTTTCTAAAAAAGTTTATACCCTTAAATCCACGCCCACACCGGGGCCACCCTTTTTCAGGGGTTTTTGATACGTGGATAGGGTAAAAAATCATGTAGGCTGGTAGTACGTATAATATAAACGGGGGTATGGAAAGCACCAACACCCACCTCATCTCTTGCTCTCTACTTGACTGACCCCTGAGTGCCTATGGTGAGGGATTTTGAAAACCGAGGCACAGCAAATGAATACAGTCATGATTCACGCAGGGCGGGTAGTGGTCTCTACTGGTTTCACTGGTTACTTTAATGGTACTAGGAACTGGGGGGGGGGGGGGGATACTACGAGCACCCCACACAACCACACACACACCCCACACCAAAACACACCACAAAACACACACAACCAACCCCCCACTCACCAACACACGGTGACTTTAATCACAAAGAAATCGAGGAGTGAAAGCAAACTGACCCAAACAACAAAAGTCAAAAACCCGGTAATCGTGGTAGGAAGGAACGGAGGGAAATTTTCCCAAAAAACACCTTGAAGTTGTGAGGAGCTAACTGAGATTCAAAAAAGTAATCCAGTGGAGACAAAAAGGACTCCCAAAAAAACGGAAAAGGGGGATACACCACAAGTATAATAAAATACAAAACCCAGGAGGGGGGGAAAAAGGCTGCTGAGTGACTAGAATCTAAGGACGGTGGGGCCGGATAGGTCCTCGTTTGGGCCGAAGTTGTTGCTGTTGTTGTAGGGGTTTGCCGGCTTGTCCTCCCCCGGGTCTTTTCCAATGGTGACCCCCCGGGGTCCCGAGGAGGAAGCAATGCACCTGTGTACCACTGGGAACAATCTTCAACCCTACTATAAAACAGTTGACTACCCGGGGATGGAAGAGCAAAAGTCCAATTTTAAAAACAGAGACACCGCAGCATTAAACTAACTACAGACCAGTGTCATGACGTGTATGCAAAGTCGTGAAGAAGATTATCAGGAGAAGAGTGGGGACCACCTAGAATGGAATGGGGCTTTTATATAGACGATGGCCAGCATGGTTTCAGAAACGGACGTCCTGTGTCACAGGCCTACTGGAGTTCTATGAAGGGGGGGATAGCAATGAGACAAGAGAGAGAGGGGTGCATGGAGTGCGTTTTCTTGGACTGTGGGAGGGCTTCTGACATAGTTCTACACAGGAGATTAATGCAAAAACTAGAGGACGAGGCAGGTATAAAGGGAGGGGAACTACAATGGGGTCGGAAGGGAAGATATCAGGAGTCATGATATAAAGAGGTGTCAGAGTTGGCGCCCGTGACGAGCGGGGTTCCAAGGGGTCAGTCCAGGACCGTTTGCTGTTTCTGGTATTATTTTGAACGACCTGACGGAAGGAATAGACTCCAAAGCGTCTCTGTTTGCAGATGAAAGTGAAGTTGATGAGAAGAATTCAATTGGACGGTGACCAGGAAGAACCACAAAGGGATCTGGACAGGCTGCAAGCCTGTCCAGCAACTGGCTCTTGGAGTTTAACCCACCAAGTGCAAAGTCATGAAGACTGGGGAAGGGCAAAGAAGACTGCAGACGGAGTATAGTCTAGGGGGCCAGTGAAACTAGAGAAAATGCAAGGTTTGCAACTAGATGATCCGGAGCTAAGGGATATTTCCTATGAGGGGAGGTTAAAAGAAATCGATCTGACGACACTGGAGGACAGGAGAGATAAAGGGGGATATGATAACGACATACAAATTACTGAGAGGAATCGAGAAGGTGGACAGAGACTGGATTTCCAGAGATGGGACACAGCAACAAGGGGTCACAGTTGGAAGTTGAAGAATCAGATGAATCACAGGGATGTTAGGAAGTATTTCTTCAGTCACAGAGTTGTCGGAAAGTGGAATAGTCGGGGAAGTGATGTAGTGGAGGCAGGATCCATACATTGCTTTAAGAACAGGTATGACAAAGCTCATGGAGGGGAAAAAGTGACCCAGTAGCGGCCAGCGAAGAGGCGGGGTCAGGAACTGCGACTCGACCCTGCAACCACAACTAGGGGGAGTACAATTAGGGGAGTACACACACACACAACACACACACACACACACACACACACAACACACACACACACACACACACACAACACACACACACACAAGAAGGCCTTCGACACAGTTCCTCACAAGAGATTAGTGCAGAACTAGAGGATCAGGCGCGTATGACAGGAGAGCACTGCAATGGATCAGAGAATACCCGACAGGGAGGCAACAACGAGTCATGGTACGGGATGAGGTATCACAGTGGGCACCTGTTACGAGCGGGTCCCACAGGGGTCGGTCCAGGACCAGTGCTATTTTTGGCATATGTGAATGACATTATGGAAGGGATAGTCTCAGAGGTGTCCCTGTTCGCAGATGATGTGAAGTTAATGAGGATAATTAAATCAGATGAGGATCAGGCAGGACTTGAAAGAGACCTGGACAGGCGGGACACGTGGTCCAGCAACTGGCTTCTTGAATACAACCCTGACAAATGCAAAGTCATGAAGATCGGAGAAAGGCAAAGAAGATCGCAGATAGAGTATAGGCTAGGTGGCCAAAGACTGCAAAACCTCGCTCAAGGGAGAAAGATCTTGGGGTGACCATAACACGAGCATGTGTCCGTGGCACAACATCAACCAGATAAACTGCTGCAGCTTATGGGCGCCTGGAAAAACCTGAGAAAGCGTTCCGATACCTTAGTAAGGAATCGTTCAAGATACTGTACACTGTGTACATCAGGCCGATACTGGAGTATGCAGCACCAGTTTGGAAGCCCCACCTGGTCAAGCACGTTAAGAAATTAAAGAAAATGCAAGGTTTGCAACAAGGCTAGTTCCGGAGCCCCAGGGGTATGTCCTACGAAGAAAGGTTGAGGGAAATCGGATTTGGGCGACACTGGAGGACAGGAGGGTCAGGGGGGACATGATAACGGCATACAAAATACTGCTTGGAATAGATAAGGTGGACAGAGATAGGTTGGGTTTCCCGGAGATGGGACACAGAAACAAGGGGTCAAACTGGAAGCTGAAGGCTCAGACGAGTCACAGGGATGTTAGGAAGTATTTCTTCAGTCATAGAGTCGTCAGGAAGTAGAATAGCCTATCAAGTGATGTAGTGGAGGCAAGAACCATACGTAGCTTTAAGACGAGGTATGACAAAGCTCAGCAAGTAGAGAGAGAGGACCTAGTAGCGATCAATGGGGAGACGGGGCTAGGAGTTGAGTCTCGACCCCTACAACCACAATTAGGTGAGTACAATTAGGCGAGTACACACCCCACCCCACACACACACACACACACACCACACACACACACACACACACACAACACCACACACACACACACACACACACACACACACGCACGCACGTAAAAACACACACACACCACGCACGCACATATAATCTCACATCAACCTCAGTTAAGAATCATATATAATGTAAATGACTTGAGTTAGCACTGTCGTAGAGTACAAAAACACCAACATGGAGTCTCGCTGGAGAAAAACACTTTCAGTTTACAATGAGGATGACCCCCTGATATGAGAGTCTTTTGTACTATGACAAACTTTCATAATTCAAGGACCACAATAAAAGTCACTTCGTCTTAAGTAACTACACATATGCTGCTATGTATGATAATTTATGTAAAATGTGCTTATGTGTGTCTATACCTGAATAAACTTACAATTGGCAACTTTGGAAGATGTGACAACGGTGTACAAGGGGGGCGCAGAGGTTCGAAACAGCAGTCAAGGACAGTTTTTCAGTGCCTGGCACAGTATCGAGTTGGCAAAACCTAGGTAGATAATATGAATAGAGATGAGTGGTAAAGGTATGGAATGAGATTGATGAGGTGATGGTGGCAGTCTTACATATTTTCCAGAATAGGTACGCAAGGGATCAGGAAGCCATAAACAAGTACATGCTGGCCATTTTTAGAGGTTTGAGAGGCTTTGGCCAGGAGCTGAGTTTCGACATTTGCAAACATATTTTGGGAAGAGGACAACTCTGATACACACAAACACACACACACACACACACATGAGCGTGCACACACACACGCACCTCATACACACACGCACACACAAAATGCAAGGAAGTAGAGGAGAGGTTCTTTCCCCAAGGGGGAAACAGAAAAAAAATGGAAGACAAAAACAAGCCCTTGGTTCGCCCAAAGGTGTGGTGAGGCCAAAATTAAGTGTGCTGGAGAATGGAAAAGGTACAGAAGACAAAAGGGAAAATAGGGAAAAAAATAGATTAGTTGACGAACCAGAAAAAGGAATATGCACAGATAAAGAGGGAGGCCCATCGGCAATAGGAAAACGACATAGCATCGAGTCAGAGAGTCATAAAACTCCAGACCAATGCGTTAGCCACTGGGCCAGAAAACCACAATAAGATTCATCGAACTAGGTATATTTATACACCATATGAAGGTTAGCATAATCAAGGACCAGATAATCATGCTGAGGAAGGCGGGGAGTTCCCAAGAAACGACCGAGAAGTACATGAAGAGCTCAACATGATGTTTAAAGAATTGTTTTCAGTCAAGATAGAAAGGACTCTAGAAAACCAGAATGGTAGGGTACACTAACAAGTGTTGGACACAATAAATAGAACCGAGGAGAATGTGAAGAGGCTGATAGGTGAACTAGATACCTCAAAGATAGTGGGACCGGATATCTCTCCGTGGGTCCTCAGAGAGGGAGCAGAGGAGCTGTGTGTTCCCCTAACAACAGTCTTCAATGCATCCACTGAAAATGGGCAGTTACCTGAGGTGCAAATGTAGTCCCCTTTTTTAAAAAAGGAAAGACAAAAACCTTTGGCTTTAAAACAATAAAACCATTCACTGACGGGTTTGTAGTATTTAAAGTCATGGGGGGAAGTTAAACAGGAGGAGAAGGGGGCACCGAAAAAGGGAACAAGCTTTTTATATGACAACCACATTTGTTTCGGGGGAAAGGGGAAACCCTATCACAACCTACTGGATTTTTTATGACAAGGGAGGGGAATAAAAAAAAAAAGAGAGGGGGGAAGTTTTGCTTTTTTCTTGTATAAAAAAAGGGGGTTTTGCCACTTTCCCACACAAGAGATTATGAAAAAAAGCTAGAGGATAAAAAGCATGCATAACAAAAAAAACAATGCAAGGGTTTTCAGAGAATACCTGCCCGGAATTCAACACTGAGTCAGGGTACAAAACGAGGTGTCAGAGTGGAGGGCCTGTGAAAACCCCGGGGTTTCCCCACGGGGGGTCAGTCCAAACTGGGGGCTGTTTCTGGTTATTTTAAATTGATATGAGGGAAAGGGGAACAGACTCAGAAGTTTTAATGTTTGCAGCAGGGAAGCTAATGACGAAAAATCAGCCCAGATAAGGATCAGGCAGGACTACAAAGGGTCGGAAAAGGCGGGAAAGCCTAGTTCAGCAACGGTTCCGGATTTTAAACCCCCATCAATTTCAAAGCGTGAAGATGGGGAAAGGGGCAAAAAAAAAAAAAAAAAACTGCAAAAAAAAAATTTCAGGAAAGGGGGGAAAAAAGACCCCAAAAACCTTACCAAAAAAAAGGGACCTTGGGGGAGTATAATCCCAAAAACACTTCTCATGAGGACAATAAACCCAAAATTTAATTGCTGCATTTTTTTGGGGCCCACCTAGCAAGCCTAAGAATAGAAATTCCCAAAATCTCAGTAGCAATTGTTCAAAAATCTGTCCCCCCCCCACTTGTAAATCGGGGCCCATATTGGAAAAAAGCAGCACCGGGGGGGAACCCCCCTCTGGTCAAGCCATAAATAAATTAAGAAAGTGCAAAAAATTTTGCAACAAGACAAGCCCTTTTAGCAAGGGGGGATGTTCAGGGAAATGGTTAAGGGGAAAAATCAAAACTGACACACTGGAGGACAGGAGGTAGAGGGGGCATGAAAAAGACATATAAAATACGGGAGGGAAATTTTGACAGGGTGGATGGAGACGAAATGTTTCAGAGAGGGGCCCACCCCAAAAATTGGGTCACAATTGGGGGAAAGATTCAGATGACCAAAAGGGAAAATGTTATGAAGTATTTTTTCAGTTATAGAGTTGCGGAAATTTGGAATATTCTGCAAAGTGAGTTAGTGGAGGCAGGACCCCATACAAAACCTTAGAGAAGAGGTATGAAAAAGCTAGGGGAGGGGAAAAGAGGCCCTTACTATCGCCCAGTAAAAATAGGTGGGGGCGGGGAGCTGTGACTCCCCCCCTTGAAAACCCCCCAATAAAAGGTGAGTACAAACCAAAAACCAACCAACACACACATACACACACACCCCACACACCCCAAACACACAAAATCAAAAAACACACACAAAACACACCACCACACACCCACACACACACCCCACACACACACACACACACACACGTACACACAAAAAACATACATACACGATGCAGAAACGGGAAATCCCCCAAGAGAAACCACATTTTTGAAGGTTCGGCAGCAAAAAGGGGGTTTTTTCCTAGACCGAGACAGAAAAAAAAACAAAAACGGAGCTGGTTTAAAGAAAACCAAGGGGGGGGGGACAGAATCAGCAGGGGGAAAAACCCAAAGCAGGGCAGAGCAACAAGGGGCAAGAACACAAAAAACCCAAACCCCAAAACCCCACAACCAATCACACTATCCCAACACATCCCGGGCCAACCACATTCATAGCCCCCCCCACACTATGCGTCAATCCCACAGACACGCCATTTCCCCCCCTCACAAAACCCCCAAAAAAACACAGTGCGGGAAAAGGGAAAAACTGAAGGTATGGTACACCAACACTGATGGAATAACAAAAATTGGGAGGAGGGGCCGAAAGAGTCAAAGGGGGCCCCCCAACCGGAAATAGCAATCACAAAAATCAAGCTCACAGGGATAACAGATGCCATCTTTTCAATGGGAAAAACAGACCCTGAGGAAAGACGGGGGAAACAGAGGGGGTGGGGGGGCACGCTGATCAAAAACCGATGGGATTTTTGAAGCTGGAGGAGGAACAGGGGAGAAGCAAGAGATTACATATTACTAACGCTTCAGCTGGGGGGGCCCCAAAGGTGCTAATTGCTGGATTTAAAACCTGAAATAGAACAGAAGGAAGCCAAGGCAAGAGTATGAGATAAGAAATAAAAGTGATGGTTGACACACTGGCTGAAGTGGCCGGGAAGAGCTCATGTTAGCAGGGAAAAAGGGTACTGATCAGGGGGTGATTTCAACCAAGGGGAAAATTTTTTTTGGGAAAAATTTGGGATCCACAGGGGGGCCAAAGGGAAACTTTTGGAAAGGGCTAAAAAAGATGGGGTGGTACTGGGAAACCAATTTCCCAAAACTTTTTTAAGGGACCCCCCCCAGGGAGGGGAAAGAGGATAAACCCAAGCGAACTGGACCAATTTTCCCCTTGAGTATGCTGATATTGGGGAAACATAAACAAATGAAAGACCTTAGGGCCAGTGACCCAGGGGGTTTTTTAACTTCAAATACATAGTAATTTAAACAAGGGAAGGGGAAGCAGGAAGGGCTGGACGAATGAACCCAAAAAATAAAAAAAAGGGGAAAACTACCAAGCATGAAGAATTTCCCTTTTCAACGGGGGTTCAGGGGGACAGAAAAATGGCGGGAAAGTCAGGGGACGAGATACTAAAATATTTTTACAAAAAATATTTAAAAAAAAAAATTTGAGAGGATTGTACCCAGGGGAAACAGGAAAAATGAAAAACCAGGTTGACCTTTGGGGGTTCACCCAAAGGTGAAGGGGGGCCAAAAACCCCGGAGGGGTGCTAGGGAAGGGAAGAAGTATGAAGGAAAAGGGCCCCCAGGGGGAAAAAAGGAGACTAGTTGTAGTTCGAAGAAATGACAGCAGGTAAGCCCGGAGGCCCAAAGGCAATAGGGAAAAGACATAAGAAAAAAACCCAAACCCGGGCCCAAAACTGTTGAAACAGCCCACACAGGAGGAAAACGACAGTAAAGGGACCCGGGTTTAATTTCAGGCGGGGAAAGGGAAAGGGAAAGGGGAGGTCACCAAAAACGACTGTGAAGAAATTTTGGGACCCTCAACAAAAAATTTTAAAAGAATTTGTTCACGGAGGGGGAAAAAGGGCCCCCCAGAAAGGCAGAGAGGTGGGGTACCCAACAAATGTTGGACCAATACATACAACCGAGGGAAAAAGTGAAGGGTTTTAAGGGGAGGCAGATACCTCAAAAAGGGAAAAGGGCCCGATAACATCTCTCCATGGGTCCGAGAGAGGGAGGGAGAGGCGCTTTTGGGTAACCCTTAACAACTTTTTCTTTTAACACATCTATCGAAACAGAAAAGACCCACTGGGAAATATGAAAGAAAAAGGGAAAAGTAGTCCCCAATTTTTTTTAAAAAAAAAGGGGTCAGACCCCGAAGCCCTTAAAATACAGGGCCAGTGTTTAATGTTTGTAAAAGTATGCAAGGTCAGGAGAAGGTTATAAGGAGGGAAAAGGGTTGGTGGAAACAACCAGAAAAAGGGTTTTGGGTTAACAAACCTGAATTGTTTCAGGGATGGGGAAAACTTGCAACACAAACCTACTGGAGTTCTTTTGACAGGGGATGGGGAGTCCCAAAAAGAGAGAGGAAGGGGGGTTTTGCATTTTTTTTGGCTGTAAAAAAAGCGTTTGACACAGTTCCACCACAAGAGGGTTTTGTGCGGAAAACGGGGGGAACCCGGCAGGGATAACGGGAAGGCCCCCCGTGGGTCAAAAGAAAACCTGTCAGGAAGACAGCAGCGAGTCCCTGGGACATGGCGAGGTGTCAGAGTGGGCCCCCAGTAACGAGCGGGGGGCCCAGGGGTCAGTCTTAGGACCGGTGCTTTTGTTTCTGGTATTTGTGAAGAAAGAAAAAGGAAAAAGACTCCGAAAGTGTCCCGTTTGGAGTGATTGAAGTTGTTAGAAGAATTCGTCGGACGAAGACCCCGGCAGAACTACGAGAGAGAGATCTGGAAAAGGGCTTTCAGGCCCTGTTCCGAAACTTCTCCCGGGGTTTTTAACCCCCCCAAATGCAAAGTATGAAGATTGGGGAAAAGGGTAAAAAAGACCTCAGAGGGGAGTACAGTCTAGGGGGCCCCCGCCTAAAAAAACCTCATCAAGGGAAAAAGGGTCTTGGTGTGAGTAAAAACCCGGGGAAAATCTCCTGAGGGGCAAACAAACCCAAAAAACTGCTGTGGCATACGGGCGCCCGGGAAACCTAAGAACAGCATTCTGACATCTAAATAAGGATTCATTCATGCCCCTAAAACTGTGTACGTTAGGCCCAAGCAATATCACGCCATTTTTAAAACCCCCACCTAAAACAAACATTTAAAAACCCCCCAAAAAATTTTCAAAAGTTTGAAACCCAGTCCCGGAAGGGTAAGAGGTAATTCCCAAATAATTTTTTTAAAAAGGGAAATCGGCCGACCCAAAACCCCTAAAAACCAAAGAGCCTTTGGGATTATAACGGGCCAAAAAAAACCCCCAAGGTTAAGACAAGGTTTGGGCAGGGGACAGTAAATTCCAAGATTGGGCCAGCAGCCAAAGGGGGCCCAGTTGGAAGCTGAAAACCCCAAAATGAACCACAGGGATGTTGGAAAAGGTTTTTCTTAGTTACAAAAGTTGTCAGGAAGTGGAATTTCCTGGGTTTTGATGTAGTGGAGGGGAATTTAAACATGCTTCAAGAAAAGGAAATGAAAAAAATCACGGAGCGGGAAGAGTGAAACCCGGGACGGTCAGTTGAAGAGGGGTGCCAGGAAACTGTGACCCCAAACCCCCCCAAATAAACCCAAAGGGGAGTACATACACACAAAACCCACAACCAAAAACACCCAAAAAACCCCACCAAACCCCCAACCCCACACACAGTTTTTCACCCCACAAAACCCCACAAACAAAAACCACACACACAACCCCCCCAAAAAACAAAAATCCCCCACCCCACACACAAAACAAAACACACACACAAACAACCCCCACCACCACAAACACCACACACCCCAAAAACCACCCCATATACATGCACGCATAAACAACAGGCCTAAAGTCTAACGACATGTGCCCAAGGCAAAATGGGTTTAAAAATAACACACAAACCCCCCCATTAAACCCGTTTTTAAGCTTTATTAAAATATTGTAAAAAATCTTTAAAACCCCCCCTTAAGAATAAAAAAAAAAATATTCTCGTTTGGGCCCGTGTGTTTTTTCTTTGGGGAGAAAAATGTGGTGTTTGGGAGGAGCCTGGTAGCGGCAGGAGGGAAATTTGGGCCTGGGATGGTCCTTTCATCCACGGGGGGCCTTTTTCTGCGGGGAGCGGCCCGCGACCCCCGGTCCCCAAAGTCCCTTTTTCTCCACGGGCATGATACTGGTGTGATGCCTTTCGTTTGGGAAATGCTAGGGAGGGGTTTTTTTTTTGTTGGGGGTTTTTGCTAGGGGAAAGGGTTTTAAATTTTGTGGGGCTGTAATTCCAAATGCAGGGGGCTAGGTGAAATCTGCTGGTCTGGGTGCAAATACCATCTGGGAAAACTAAAAGAGGGCCCTTTTGCTGGTGGTGCTGGAAACACCGCTGGGAGACTAAATGAGGCCTTTGCGGGGGGTGCTCCTGCGCCCAACCCGGAAGACTAAATTTAACACCCCCGTTGTTGGTGCTGCACACCATCTGGGAAAAACTAAATGGAGGCCTTCTGCTGGTTTTTGGGCTCCAGTGCCATCTGGGGGTGTTAGGGAGACCCGCTGCTGGTGCTTTCCCGTGCCATCTAGGATAAGTAAGAGAATGCTTTGGTTTGGGACTACCCTAACCTTCTGGTGATGCCCAGGGGGGACCTTAAAGATGGTGCTACAAATGTCATCTGGGGGTGCTAAAAAAAAGTCCTGTTAGTGGTGCAAAAGAATCATTGGTGGTTTAGGAGAGACCTGTTAGTTTGGGGCTTCAGTACCATTGAGGGTTTTAAAGGGGAAAGGGTTTCCTGTGGGGGGTACAGGGGTATCTGGGGGACTTTTAAAGAAGCCGTCTTCTGGGGGTGCTGCAGTAAACCCTCTGATGGTGGGTAGGGGGAGACCTTTCGGTTTGTGCTACAAAAGCCAATTGGGGGGTGCTAGCGTTTTCCCCAAAAATGGAAGTGTTTGTGTTGACGGAAAGGGTTTACTTTTAGGTTGGGGGTTTGAGATGAAGTAGTGGTGCAGGGGGTTCTTAACCGGGGAGGGGGGGGGGTTTGAAGCTCGCTTTTCCCCATTGGGGCGTGAGTAATTTCTAGGGGGCAGAGGGGAAAAAGGGGGACGAAAATTTTTGGGGAAAAAATAAGGAATGGTTTTTCAACATTTAAGCCGTGTAAAAAAAAAAAAAAAACTCCCCTAAATGGTTTCCCCCATTTAAGGGGCTATATTTTTCGAGTTGCTTCCCTTTAAACCCGACTTTTGAACCCCTAAAACTAAAGAGTTAAGAATTTTCCTCCCTTTTAATAAGGTGGAATTTTTTAAATTTTTTTATTTAGAAGATTATATAAGGGAAAGGGTGGACTTTTTTTAAATTTTTATATTTTTGAAGATTATTTGAAGGAAAGATGGGGGCTTGGGGAAGGGATCATGACCCAAATGCCCATAGGGGCCCCCCAAAATAAATCTAGGGGTTATAAAGGGGCTCTTTTGCTCTTTAAAATTTTTTTCAGGGAGGAATAAACAAGTTTTTAAAAGAAAAAAAGTTAATAAACGAAAACAGCATTATTAAAAAGGGAAAAAGGGCAAAATGTGTAACATTTTTTTTTTTCGACAATAAAAAATTACAATCAGTTGCCCCATGGTTTGGCGTTCTACCTAAAATATTGTTTTTGGGAAAATTTTAAAAAACCCTTTTTACAGCATCAGAAAAAAGGGTTGTCCTTTAGGTTTTTATAGCCCGCTGCCACTGTCTCAACCAAAATGCGAAAATGGGGCCACCCACAAAAGGTTTTGGGGGTGTAGATGAAATCTTTTGCCCCTTTTTAAAAATTTTCAAGGAGGAAAATCAAGTTCGTATAAGAAAACAAAAAAGTAAAAGAAAACGGTATTAGTAAAAAGGTAAAAAGGGCACATGTACAACTAATGCGGGCATTTTATTGTTTCAACCAAAAAAAATATCAAAAATTTGTTTCACAGGTTTCGTTTTTTACCTAAAATGTTGGTAATTTTATCAAAATTATTACAGCAAAGTTAATTTGTTCCCCCACAGGTTCTGAAGTAGCTGCCACTGTTCTATCACCAGGCTTTCCTCCCCACGGGGGGACGGGCGAAAATCCCCCGGCAACTTCGGGGCGCTGGACCAAAGGTTCCCGGCACTGCATTGGTTGCAAAGGAACATCCAAACCCCTTTGGTGGGGAAACCCCAGAAGGTCACCTCTTCGGAGAGAAACGCCGGCCGCTTCCCCTCAGCTAACCCCTGTCCCCCAAGTCCCAATCCGGCCCCCCCCCGTTTTTTAACCCCACACCCCCCCCCCACCCCACCCCCCCCCCAAAAAAACATTAACCCCAAAAAAACCCCCAACTTTTCCCCCCCCCCAACTTCTTTAAAATTTATTTAAAAAAAATTGGCCCAATTTCCCCTACCTTTTTTAATTTTTTTTTGGGCCCCCCCATTGAACGTGGTTTTAAAATTTTACTTTATTAAAAAGAAATCAACCCTGAAAAGGGCCAATTTTTTTTCCCAAAAGGGTGTAAAGACCCTTTGGGTTAAACGCAACCCCCATGAAATAATAATTTTGCAAAATAACTTCTCACCTTCTCTGTGACTTTCCACCGTAAATTCCCCTACTCCCGGGCCAAATTTTCAGTCTGGGCCCCGCCCCCAAAACCGTGGGGGCACCCAGTCTGCGGGATTGGCCCTTTTTCGCCGGTCGGGCCGTAGGATGTGGGGAAACTGGAGGCCCGTCACGCCCCGGGCTGTTTTTCCAGGGGCCGACGCAGACCCCCCCCTTCTGTTCTGCTTGACTTTTTTTGTAAGCTGTGGCATTTTGGGTATTGTTGTTATTTTTATTGCGTTCTCTCTTGTATTGATTTTTAATCGAATGCAGATTTGAAATTTTAAATGTAATCAAAGGGAGGGGTTTTGATTTTTCATTGTAATTTTAAAAATCTTGATACAGTTAAAAACTTATTTTAAAAAAAATCCCCCAAAAAGGGGGGCCCCGCCCCGGTTCCTTTTAGATTCCTTTTCAATTTTGTATAAAGTTTATTTTCCGTCAAAAATGGTAAAAATCTCGAAATAAGGTTAAAAACAAAAAAATATAGCCTTAGAAACCCGGCCCAAAAAATTTTAATGGGTTTTGGTTTTCCCCCTTGGGAAAAATTTTAAACCTTTCCCCTTTATTTTTAAAAGTCGAGGGGAAAATTTAAAATCAAGGCAAAGGGGCCCATGGGCGACACCATTTTAAAAAATCATGTTTCATAAAAAAATAAATTTTGAAAATAAAAATTTTTTTTTTTGGGTTTTAAAAAAAAGGGATTCATTTATAAGTAATAAAAAATTGGGGAAGAATTTAAGAAAAATGGAAAAAATTTTTTGGGCCCGAATATAAGTGTGTTTACGATCATGACAAACCCACCTCATCATTAAAAAAATGTCAGGGTTTGGTTTGGGGGCAGTGAGGGTAGTCCCCGTCCTTAAATTTCCTTCCGTTAACCTTATTTTTTTTAAAGTTGTTATTTTAGTTTGGGTTAGTCTAAATAAATTGTGGGTTGTTATTATAAATTAGGTAAATTTTTAAAGGGTTTTTTTGGGTTTCAAAAATTTTTAATTTTTTTTTCATTAAATAAAATACTTTTTTAAACAATATAAGAAATTTTCCCGAAAGGGGTTTAAAATTTTTAAAAACTTCCCCCCTAATTTAAAACCCGTTTTTTCCTATTTTGCACAAATATACAATTTTTTTAAAAATTTTTATATATATTTAAAAATATATATATATATATATATATATATATATATATTTTATATATATATACATAATGTATATTTATAATGTATATATATGTATATCGAGAAAATGGGTATATTGGTGGGGTGAATGATACTTTTCAGAGGTGACATGTTACTTTATTGGGTTCTTGAATATAGGCAATGTATTTAAACTTGCCCTGGGGGCAGTCAGAGCCCCAGCCGCGAGGGAGAGAGAAGAAGAACCTGTTGTCTGTAGGCTACTTTGTGAGAGTGAGGACCATACAGCATCTCACGGACTGAAGCTAGGCCTAAGGGCCCGCTAGATGGCAGCACTGGCATGGTGTGAAATATAAACCAACAGGATATACATCGCTCGGATCGACCGGTCGACCTCTACCGTGTCAAGTGACTGAATAAAATTGGTCTCCTCTCTCTCTGGCAGGAACAGGGCACAAGCACATGGACAAAACGTGAATAAAAAACTTCCTTCAGGAATATAAAAAGTGGGGTTTGCTTAAAACATCCTGTGTCAACACAGTGATCCTCGGTGGGTTCACTGCATGCCTTCCTGCGTCTGGACAGATACTGAAACACATCTAGAGACATTGCTGTGGCTGAGCTGCGGAACAGGGTACGATCTCATTTGGAACGGTGAGGCAATCATCATGGGGTAATCGCTCTTAGGGTTAACTCAACCCGGGGCACAACCTGAGGTGCTCTCGAGTGAAAGTATCGTCAAACTCGGCAGGACTTCTGGCCAGCGACTCATGAGGATTTTCTCGACTGGTACTATCGCAGAGGCAGTCACTGTGTCATGTGGGGGTTCGAACGTGGATTGGGTAAGAAACACCCCACGTAGGCGTTAAGTACGTATAATTGGATGGATATATGGGGAGCACCAAGCCTGACCTTCCGCCTTCTAACGCCTCTACTTGAACTGGCTTGCTGAGTGCCACAGAGGGGAAGCGGCATTCAAAATCAAGCTAGGGTCAGCGGTAACAGTGAATAACAAGTGATTCACACAAACGGTAGGTAGTGATCACTAAAGAGACTAGTAACTGGTTACTACTGAGAACTGCCGGAACCTCCGCACAGCACAGCTTAGTGGTGCTTGCATGAAGGAGAGGGGGAGTCGTAGCAGGGACGACTCTGACGTGATATCTTCGAAAGCGGTGAGCATATTTACTTTCAAAACAAAGTGCTCAACGACTCACGTATATGACGCCTGAACTGACTAGTGTCAGTTGTCGAATGGTCACATCAGGGTGACATGCAACACGATGTTACAATGGTCTGGGCTCAGATCACACTGTGTTCTACACACTGATCTGGGGTCAGGCTATCTCATCGGGTTATTATTATTATAATCAAGGGGGGAAGGGGGTAAAC
>NC_069435.1:500709-517863 GCF_026875155.1 Cherax quadricarinatus | reverse complement strand
GCCCAAAGGGGGGGGGGGGAGGCAAACCAAAAAAGTGGGCATACTAAAGGTGAGCGACTTGTGCTGTACAGAATTTTGAAAACCTCTATGTCAAGCGATGGGATAGGGGAAGTACGAAAGTTTCCTGACGCCTTGTTTGCAGATTTAAACAGGTTCTCAGGGTTGTTTGGAGTCAAATTTCACCCCAAAGGACATAAATTTTTTCCCCAGGTGCCAACACCCCCCCATTCACCTTACACTGCACCAGATTACCATCATGGTGCCTAGGACGACACATTTCCCTTTTTCTCGGGTGCAAATGTTACTTGCACTATTTCCCCGCTGATATAGCTCTTTTGGGTTGATGTAGCTTAGAGCCGGCTTTTTCTTCTCTTAAAAAAGTAAATGCCAGTGTACATCGTCTGCATATCAGTGTTTCTGGATGAGATAAAAAGGTCGTTAAAAATAGACTTTTCCATAACAATGGCCCCACACGCTCCTTGTGAACACTTCCCCCAAATAGGATGTTTTGCTGATTCCGTTCCATGGAACAACTTAGAGATCTGCCTAAAGGGTAATCATGAGGGACATAGGAAGACCCTGAAAATTCCCAGTGCCTCTTTTTTTTCTCTCTCCTTTCTCCCCCTTTTCTTTTTTTTTCTTTCTCTTTTCCCGTATTTTGTTTTTCCCAACAAGATTTCTGTGACTGATTCAAACACTTCCGGGTTTTCCGGGTTGCCGAAATCATGTCCAAAAAGGTTTGTTATTTTCTTGTCCTTCTTACTGCCCCTCCTTCTGTTCCGGCCTCCCCCTTTAGTTTTTTCCTCAAGTTCCTTCCTCAACTCCTTTTGACCCTTTTTTTGAGTCTTTGTGTTTCGCCCTTCTCTCTTTTCCCATTTTTTCCCAATGTTCCTTCGTATTTTTATCCATTTCTTTCCAAAATAAAAAAATCTTGTTCCCCCCGCATCTTCAGTCAAAATCTCAGCAATTTTAATATCAACTCGAGGCTCAAGTAATATTTTTCCTCCTCAACTCTTCCCATCATTTTTTTTGGGTATAATTCTTCTCTTCTCAAGTTTCCCTCCTTTACAATAACTTTTAAAGGGTTTCAACTTTTAATGGTAAACTAAATTTCAGTTCCACCCTTTTGAGGGATGGGGTGTGTGGTTTGTGTGTTTATTTGGGTTTGTGTGGTGTGTTGTGTGTGTGTGTGTGTGTGTGTGTTTGTGTGTTTATGTGTGTGTGTGGTGTGTGTTGTGTGTGGGGGGTGTGTGTGTTTTTGGTGTTACTCCCCAGTAGTACTCACCTATTTGAGGTTGCAGGGCGGTCCCCAAGCCCCCTGGCCCTCCCTCTTATGGTTGTACTAACCCTTTCCCCCTGAACGTGATTTTACCCTACCCTCAAAAACCCCTTAGGTTGTCCCCCTCCCTTGTTCCACTTTCACTTCTGTCACCGGGTAAAATCCTCCCCAGTATTTTTGGTTTCCCTTCCAATTGTCCCCTTTTTTTTTCCCTCCGGGCTCCTGTTTTGCCCATTTTAATTCCCTTATTTTGTAGCTTACTTCCCCCCCTTTTTTTTTGTTTTTTTTTTTTAAACCCCCCCCCTCCCCAGGGACTATCTTGTTGCAAACCTTTCACTTTTCCTAGTTCCTTCACGTGCTTGTCTAGGTGGGTTCCAGACGGGTGCTGCATACCCAATAGGGCTAACTACCGGTGTACGGTCCTAAACTTTCCCTTTATTAAGATGTCGAATGCTGTTCTGAGGTATGCAGGGGCCCATATCTCAGCGTTTTTTTGGTTGATGCGTGCTTCAGGGGATGTCCTGGTGTTATACCACTCCCAAATCTTTTTCCCTTTAGTGGGTTTGTATCTCTGCCCCCCCGACGTATTCCTCGAGGACTTCTTTTCCCCCCCCCTAATCTTCATGACTTGCCTTTGGGGGGGTTGAAACCAAAGCCAATTGCGACAAGGTCTGGCCCGTCCAATCCCTTTTTTTCGCCTGGGCTTTGATCAATGAATTCTTCTCATCAACTTTACGTCATCTGCAAAAAGGGGCACTTTGGGGCTATTCCTTCCGATGTCTCACAAATACCAAAAAAAACATGGGCCCCAGGGTGCCCCTGGGACCCCGCGGTCACAGGCCCATCGACACTCGCCACGTACCCTGACTCACTGCTATCTTCCCGACAATATTCCCATCCATTGTAGGTCTTCCCGTTTCCCTGCTTGGTCCTCCAGTTTTTGAAAAATTCTTGTGTGGAACCGTGTCAAAAAGCTTTCTTGCAGCCCAAAAAAATGCAATCCACCCACCCCCTCTCTCTTTCTTTCTTCTGTCAAAATGTCTTGAACTCCAGTAGGTTGTGACACAGGAATTTTCCCCTCCCCCGAAACCATTTGGGTGCTGTTGATGAAATCATTCCTTTTTTGGTGTTCCTCACCTTCTGATAATCTTCTCCATGACTTGCTATTTTACATGTCATGCCTGTCGTAGTTAGTGCTTCATTTCTCCCCTTTTTTTTTAAAGAGGGGGACGCTTTGGCTCTCTTCCATCCCTTTCGGGCAATTCCCGTTTCATAGAAATTTAAATTTTTTTTTTTGGGGTACCTAGCGCCGTGCTCCCCTCCCCTAGGACCCATGGAGAGATTTACCAGACCCTTCCTTTGGGGTTCTGTTCTAAAAGCCTTTCCCCTATTCCTGGTCTGTGCCCTGGCCCCCGCACTTTGGTGTACACCCCCTCTCTGTTTTCTCCCCTTCTTTCCCTTTCTGCAACACTTCTTTGAATCCTTGCGAGTTTCCTCACAACTTCCGGCCGTTGTCCTCCCTCCCCTTTTTACCGATTTCCTTGGTCCTTTGATGTTTTTTTTCCCCCGAGAGGGATAACCCTCACTCAATTTGTTTTTGCTGCTATGTCTTTTCCATTCTCTTCCCCCTTTTTCCCCGGATTTCTTTTTGGCTCTACGACTTTCTCCTTATTCTCCGAGCCCTTTCCCTTTCTAATTTTTCCAATTCCCAAACTGGTTTTTTTGCCTCCCGCACCTTTTTTTGAACCTGGGTTCATCCTGGCTTTTTCATTATTTCCTTTACCTTGGGGTAAAACCTTCCCACCTCTTTGCACAGGGTTTTTTACTATTCCATCATCTCTTTAAACGGGCTTCCCTGCCAGTTCCCTGTCCCAGAAACCCCGTTCATGAAGTTTCCCCACCCGTGTAGCCCCCCTTCTTGTAGTTTGGCTTCAATCGCCCCGGCCTTTCCCGCTTTCCCCCCACTTGTTCTCACTGTGTACCCAAGCTTTAAAACTACATGATCGCTGGCCCCCAAGGGGGCTTTCGATTGAGCCCCCAATATCTGCATTATCAAGGGAATATTAGGTCCGTCTTGCGGTTCTCCCTTCCCCTCTTCTTTTAGGTCCCCCTTTTGGTTTGGTACATGAAATTTTCAAATACCACCTCCATTATCTTCCCCCCCCAGTATCTTGGCTCCCCTGTGGCTCCAGGTTTTCCCCAAACGATTTCCTTGGGTTTTAAAGGGCACCCTAAAAGGGGCTTTGCCCCGCATGCTGAGCCCTCTGGGAACTGCAGCCCGGTTCAAACCCTCGTCTTTGCTCTCACCAACTCTTGCCTTGGGCCCCCTGCTGTTTTAGGTGGGGCATACATCATGCAGTACCACTTTTTTGGCCTCCCGGTGAAGCGTTCCCCTATGAATCCCTTGCTTCTCCGCTGTCTCCTTTTTCCCCGCTCATCAAAATTCCCTGGTTTTTGTTAGAAGGTCACTCCTCCACCCCTTGTTCCCCTCTTTTTCCCAGGTTCGGTATCCCGTTGGAAAAAAAATTGGGATATGTTATCATCCGAACTTTTGGGTTTCTGTGAGAGCTACGATGTCCCGGGGATGCCCCCTTTGACTCTTTGTGCCCCTCTTTCCCCCTTATTTTTTATTCCCTAACTTTTGTACCATATCTTCAGTTTTCCTCCCAACCTGTGGGGTTTTGGTGGCTTGTGAGGGGGGGAGATCTGAGCATACTGTGGGAATTTCCCCATAGCTGGATGTTGGGGAAACTGTGAGTAGGATTGGGATTGTAGTTTGGGGGGTGTGATATGTTTGGGATTCTGAGGATGGGCTGTGGTGCTTGCCATTGCGCTCTCCCCGCTCGGTGACCTTGGTGGGTTCCTCCAAGGCTCCTTTCCTATCTTCTTTTGCTTTTTTGTCCTCTCCCTCAGCTGCTGTCGTTCTGTTTGTGTTCTGTCTCTGTCTAGGAACACCCTCTTTGCTCTTCCGAGTTACTTCAACTGTGGTTTTCTTTTGGAGGATTCTGTTTGGCACTGTTTCTGTACGGAGAATTAGCTTGATCGGTCGTTTTCTCTCCTTCAAGTACCCCCCTATTCTCTGAAAATTTACAACTCGTCCATGTCTTTTTTCACCTATTTCTGTGATGATGTTCTAAATCTCTTTTCTTTCTGCCTGCCGTCTTTCAGTGTGTGTCCTTTCCTCTTTCTCCTGAAGCCCATGGATAAACACTGATTTTGCCCTTTCCTCCTCCCATTTCCTCTCCCTCTGTGACTCGGGTTTTCCTGTCTGTACAGGTCATTTTCTCCCTTGTTTTTTCCATGGCTCTGGGTTTAGCATGGTTGTGCCTCCTGCATTTGACCTATCACCCTCTCCATCTGCACCCAGCTCCTCTCCCCTTTCACTCCTTGGCCCTTCTTGGCAGGTTGATATGACCCTTAGCAAAATTCATATTTTCTTCTGTCGAGTACTTGGGTTCAGTGATTCTTCAGCAACAGAAAAAACCAGTCACATACAAAGGAGTAAAAAATAACACCAGTGTCCCCATAAAGAGCTGGGCACACTTCAGCCTGGAATACTTAGCTTCAAGTTCTAATGCAAAGGCTTGTATCAAACTTCCTTATGCTGGGTGATGATGTAGATTTTCACCTGTGAACACGTGCTTAGCATCTCCCCTTTCTTAGCTTTCTGAGACTGTGATGGTTTGGGTTCCCCCCGATTACAAGTATCTGTATTTTTCAGCTTCACAAAAGTTTTAAAGGACGCCTGACGAAAAGATTTGACAACTGAAAGGAATCTGCAACGATTATTTCGGAACAACATTATGTCAATGAACAGACCAATTTATTGGATGCTGGCTGGAAAGGAAGGGAAAAAGCTAAAGCTAAGGAAGGGCCATGAGACTGCTGTGAAAGGGCCATCAATTCCTTTTCAGCACTGGGAGACAGAGGAATTGAAGACTCAAGACAACCCAGCGATGGCCATCCCAGCGAAGACCATCCCAACAAAGACTGTCGAGAACGTCCCCAGTGAGTACCACCATTTGGGGTAAAAAACATTGTTTAGTTGGGGACAGTCAGGTTAAGTTTGTGGATAAAGCATTTTGTCTCAGCGACAGGAAGGGGAGGCAGAGAGTGTATTTTACTAGGGCTGGGTGTAGGATACTGTTAGCTGTCTGGACAACATTAGAGAGGTAATGGACCCAATCCTATTACTGTCTTAGTGCTGGAGGCAACCACTTTAGCAGACGTTGGAGTGTGGTCCTAATTAGCAGGTATGGGTCAGTGAAAAACATAATTAGGAGAAGGGAGGGCAAACTGTAATATCTGGCATTATACCAAGAAGAGGAGTTTAGAAATGAATGGCTAAACCAGGGGAACTGGTGTCAAATGCTAGCTGAACAAACATTGTAAGAAACACTGAAGCACCAATTTTAGACAACTAGAGCCTATTCTATGGCAAAATGGCAAAGTATGCCAGAGCACTGGCCAATGCAGTGAAGGAAAATGTTAGGGCTTTAAATTAGAAATATTTTGTGATATGGGTTTTTGTGGGAAGGGAATAAAATATGACACAATAGAATTGGACAGGGTCAATACTCAGTGTAGCGATATTGTGAGTTTCAGAAACCTATTTATAGCAGAATGAGGTACAGTTATTCGTAAATTGTGGAAAGCCATTGTCACTAGGGGATAAGAAAGTAATAGAGATAGTAGAGGAGCAGGAAAAAGAAGAGAGGATTTCTAATAGTTGTTTTTCTCTACAAACAAGGTAAACGAGTTTTAGATTAGTTGCAAGTGTGGTAACCTGACGTATTTGTTCCCTAACTGAAACCTGGTTTAATATGAAAAATCGGGCCAATCTTGCTGAAAAGTAACTTTAGGGTCTAAGTTGTTCCTCGTAGATGGAAATAACAGAATACTGGGGTGGTACTGTGTGTCTGAGAACATCAGGATTGCTGGTATTTTAAAGTCTAACCCATAACACATAGTCCTGTTTGGGTAGAACTGTCAGAGGAGCATGAAAAATTAATTTTAGGCGTAATATACCGTCCCCCAAATTTGGATAGGGCCCAAACAAAGACTGCTTTGGGAAGATATTTTTTAAAGGGCCACGAGGCACGATAATTCTAGTGGACTTCAGTCAGTTTGATTGGAATTCCTTGACCGGGAATTTAGAGTTCGCACAACTTCTTAGAGGTAATTCTCTATTGTTTTTAAGCAGTTTTTTATAGAACCAACAAGGGGAAATAACCTGCTTGACTTGGTTCTGGGAAACAAGGAAACCCGACTTAATAATTTACAGATTACAGAGGAACCTGGAGTAAGCGACCACAAATAAATTACCTTTGGCACGAATGGATAGTAGAGGCAATCAGTAACTGTTCCAGATTTTTGCATGGAAAGGTTACAATGGACCTACAGAATACCTATCATCTGTAGGCAGGGATAACGAAAGAACTATCAATAAACAGTTTTTTAAATATTATACAGCGCCCCAAAGAACATTTACTCCATACAAAGAAATAAGGTCGAATTTAAAAATAATCCGAAACAGATGTATCAAAAGAGGTGAGTGTTATCTTATGAATCAATATATTCACATTAACAGGGAGGTTGAAAAGGGGATAAGAACATTAAACTATTTTGGATTCCAAAACTAACGATTTTTTTCCCAAATACATAGAAAAAATGGCTAGAGATCAATTAGGGCCACTTAAAAACTAACTTGTGACAGCTTACTGACAAAAAGAATGACATGGGGTTCGATAAAGGGGACATGATAATTGACAATTAAGAGCAATTGAAAAAGGTGGATAGGGCCCGAATGTTTCGGTGATGGACACAGTATCAATGGGTTTCTACTGGAATTTAAAAAACTCAGATGAATCCAGGGATGTTAGGAAGTATTTCTTCACAGAGCTGTCAGGAAGTGGAACAATCTGGAGAGTGGGTGTAGTGGAGGCAGAGTCCATATATAGCTTTAAAAAAAGAGGTACATAAAGCTTTAAAAACGAGGTACGATAAAGCTCAGATGCAGGAAGGGAGTGGATCTACTACCGACCAGCTGTAAGAGCTGTAAGTCGACCCCTGTGAGGGAAAAGTTCAATAGATAGGAATAGAGAGGGAGAAATATATTAACAATAGTTTTCATTAACCGGTACTTGTTAAGGTAAGGTAAGTCAAGCTCCCGCTATTCCCGGCCTTTTTTTTTCCCCCACCCCGTGAAATTGAATAGTTTGACTGCCGGCTGCTTGTTAAGGTAGGGTCAGTCTAGCTCCCCTATCCCTTCCCCTCCTTCTTCCCCCCCCCCCCGAAAGGTGACGTGTGGGCTCGGGTCAAACAGTAAAACACTCGACCACAGCTCCCAACACTACTGTAAGTACATGCCTGCCTTGTATTCTAGGGGATTTATTGGGTTGAAAGCTTCACTTTTGACCAAAAAATAAACTTAGTCCTTTCAGTCTTGCTCTAATTGACTGTTGTAATAATCACCACATCTTTTGGGTATTGTACTTATCATGAGAGGGGATTTTTCAAGCAGTGGGTAACCTGTCTATCTTTTCAGCTTGGATACAGAGAGGGTCACCTGTCAATCAACGAGCAGAATGATGGAGATGGAACTAACGTCCTGAGACTTCCCCCTTTTTGGATTTAATTACCTGTGCACCTGTATGAAATTGCAGGACTAACCCCTCATCATTGCAGCGGTAAAGAACCTGCTTCCTGTCATCGGGATATAATACTCAAGGCTAATACTGTGAAGAACAAGCCAGTGGGTCGTAACCAACACCTGCGCCCCCCCCCCCCATCAACAGCAACGGCTACGATTTCAACAACACAGTGTCACCAACACCAGACACCCTATATATATTAGCGTTGAATTCATTATCATTTTATATTTTTAATTTTTAATTTTCTTTAATGTAGGTTTAAATATTTCATATTTAAGTGTTTTTATTTTAATTTTTCTATATAATAAAGTGTTTATGTTTGTCTGTTATTATTTCTTTTTCTATTCACTAATTTTCCTGAGGAGGAGCCAGCCTTGGTAATACTGTCTGAAGTTATTACAGGGCTGAGTAAGCCTTCACAAGTGGCGACCTTGCCAGGATACAACTCGACAGAATCAAGATTCAATTCCATCTCGAATCTACAATTGGAACACTTCAACGCTGCATACCACAGATGGTTACCACCAGCAATGAGTAATCATTCTCTATGGTAGGACTACGTACAGGTATTTAAAAGATTTGGTGATTGTTATAGTCTCAATTTATTGTAAGTCAAGTCAGGCAGGATATAATAGTTAATTCTGCTACCTTTCTTGTGAGCTTGAAACACTTTGTAGGATTAGACTCTAGGGACCCGAGATTTTCCAGTGACAATTTGTTTCATTGAGCTCTTTATTTTATCAAGGGAACTGTCGTAGGACACTCTTGATTTGTTGGTGAGAAGATTGGATGGTCAAGGGACCCCATTCTACTTACTGTTTGCTCGGAGCCGTTTTAATTAATACATATAGTTTAATTGAAGCAGGGATCGAGCCCTCTGGTTTATTTACAGTTTGAACGGAGCAGGAATTGAACCCTCTGTTTTCTTTAATACCCGTTTCATTTCCCCCATAGTTTAAGTTATTCTTGCAAGCATGGAGGAATACCAGTTTTGGATGAACGCTGGAAGTAAGTTAGGAATAACAGGGAAAAATTTAGAATCTTTCATTAGTGCTAAGATCCAGGAAAGACTTGAAAGAGAGAGAGAATTGAGAGAGAAGAGAGACAGTTAGAAAGGGAAAGAGAAGAAGAAAAGGAGAGAGAGAGAATCGAAAGAGAAGAGAAAAAGGAGAGAGAGAATTGAGAGAGAAATCCAAGACAGTTAGAGAGAGAAAGAGAAGACAAAAGGAGCGTGATAGACTTGATCGTGAAGAAAAAGCTAGAGAACGTGAGGAACAAGGCTAAAATACGTGAGAACAGGCTAAAATAAGAGAACTTGAGGAAAGAGCCAAAGGATAGAGAACGTGAGAAAAAGTAGAGACGTGAGGAACAGGCTAAAATACGTGAGGAACAGGCTAAAATACGTGGGGAAACAGGCTAAAATAAGAGAACTTGGGGAAAGAGCAAAGGATAGAGAACGTGGGGAAAAAGCAGAGAACTTGATTTTAATAAGAGAGAAAAGGATCGCGAGCTCGAAAAATCTCGCCTTAAATTTAGAGAAAAAAAAATAACTTTTACACAACAACAATTAGAGGAATGAGTAATGGGAACAACGTGCAGTCAGTGCACATATTCCAACACCTAATGCAGTGCGTGTGTGTGTTGTGTCAGCGTGCCTCGTTGTCCTGGTTTTCTCGTGTTTTCACGGTCGCTCTTACGTGCTAGAACTTTAATTTGTGTCTTCCAATCCTAAAACGAAAACATCCTCTAGCCCCTGGAACCAATCTTGGGCGGAAAACATTAAAATACTGAGTCAAAAAAGGAGAATTAGTGTGCACTACCTAGCAGAGTTTTACTACCAAGGGGAATCATAGGCCTGGGTGCTGTGTGAAAAAATAATAATAATTGAACTTTCCTTGTCAGAGGAAAGAAAGTCTCCCTGATAGCATTGTGGTAACTTAGTGTTATAGTGTATACTACAGTGGCTCCCTAGTATATAGATTTATAAAGGCTAAAGTATCATTTGAAAACAGGTGAATTTGTAAATGAAGTGATAAGCCTATAGAGGCAGGTGCCAGAAGTCGCCAGAAACTTACCACATGTCAGCTGTTTTTAATAATCTTCCTGGGCCCGCTATGTACTCGCATATAATCTAGTGAAACCAGTGAATAGCAGAATACAGTGCTGTAGTAGCAACTAACCAGTATTATAATGGTACTTAGTGGATGGAGTGACTTCAAATTTGTTTCTTTTTCTTGAAAAACCAACGTTACTGTAATTTCATATAACCTGTAGTTACCAGCGGTCGCAATATACACAACGAGAAGCAATTATTACTACAGAAAAAGCGTCCCTCCTCCAAAATTTCCACCAGTCAACTATAGTGAAATATAGCAATTTATTGTGGTGGAGGCCAAAAAGAAAAACTAGAAAAGCTAGATACAGCGATTGATAAACAAGGGTTGAGGCTCGACCGTTCGTCACTGTAGGAGTTTCCAGCAGTCACCGGTTTCTTCAACACTCAAGTTATACTTTTGTATCAATCAAATAACATATTACTCGGGTAGAATTTTCCAGTAGATCCTTCATGTGTTAGCCCAAATCACCGACCAGTATGTTTTAAATAAGTGACCCACTGATCAGATCAGACTGGCTCCGAACCCTCGACTGGACAGAACCCTCGACTGGTCGAAACCTTGGCCGGTTTCAAACAGATTCGTTGGACAATAAAGCAGACTGTAAACGGATGGGGTTGTAGGCGCCCTTATAAACACAAACAATAAATATAAAACAAACTCCAGTAGCGTACTCCAGTAAGCTGTCCTGATATAAAAGTACAGTTAGAAATAAAATACAGATAGCTAGAGCTTTACTTAAAGAGGTATTAATAGAGTATTCAAGAGGTTGCTAGTAGAATTACAGTAAATCAACCTTTCCCAAATCATTATGAAGCTGTGTGTAGTCTGCAATAAATCAAACAAACGGGCTTCCACATGGATAAATTGTCATTTTTGTGGAAATTGGTGTCCACGCCCCTTGTGCAGATATCCAAGAACTAGCTACAAGCAGTATTTAAACAGGAAGTGTTTTTGGGGATGCCCAAAGGAGATAAATCTGTGGACTAAATCACAAGGGTATTAAAAGAGGATAACATCAAAGCTGCTTTCATAACAACCTGGAAGCTTTCTACAACAGATGGGAACATAAAAAGTCTGGGCTGAATGGTAACTGCCCTTGATACTGGCCATGTAGTCAGAAACTGTAAGGCTGGAGGTGATGTCCTGGTAGTCAGTAAATGTGGGGCTGATAGTGCTGTCCTGGGAGACAGTAATAGTGAAGCTGGAGGTGCTGTCCTGGGAGACAGTAATGGTGAAGCTGGGGGTGCTGTCCTGGGAGACAGAAATTTGGTGAAGCTGGAGGTGCTGCTGTCCTGGGAGACAGAAAGGTGAAGCTGGAGGTGCTGTCCTGGGAGACAGTAATGGGAAGTTGGAGATGCTGTCCTGGAGACAGTAATGGTGAAGCTGGAGGTGCTGTCCGGGGAGACAGTAATGGTGAAGCTGGAGATTTTGTCCAGGTATCGGGAATTATACCGGAAGGAATGCATATAAATGACCTCATAGGGGACAGGAGCCGTAGTGGGGAAACAAGTGTAGTAAAAGATAAAATAAAACCAATATTGCAAACAGAAATACAACAGGAAATAGCAAACAAGGGGACTCCACTAGCAATAGTGAGAATAAAATTACCAAAAACAACTGGTGGAAGCTCCATTTTTGGGTGCTAGGGAAATGGAATAAGACAGGTAAACATGCACCAACAGGGAATACAGTCACAGAAACCCAAGGCAAAGGGAAAAACCAAGCCTGTGCACATACTATGCACTTGGTATCTGCAGACATGGGAAATCTGGAAAAACAGATGGACGTGCAATTTATGACCACCTAGAAATGCCGTGCCCATAGGGACAACAGGAAATGCAAACTCCCTTCCTGTAAGCTTTTCACCCTGAAATGTTTACCTCTTCAGTACAGGAAAGACTGTGCTATAACTTAAATTGCTAGGCACACCCATCTAAAGGGGACAAAAAGATACAAACATCCAGGCCATGGGAAAACCGGTAGCCACAGCCACTCAAGAGGGGGGAGGTTTTTTAGTGCCAGGAGGAAAAAAAACTGGCAGGAATGGCAGAAATTGTACACCAAATCCAGTTTCATTCCTGGAATGGAACCACAGTCGATGGCCTCCACTCCAAACCAACAGATACAGATACTAATGCCGGAAAAAAATCCCCCCAGTACAAACAATACCACCAGTCCGATGACATTCTTCTTTGCAAATATACAGGGGTCTAAAGCCAGCAAAAAACAACAAAATACCTTTCATCCGTGGACTCCTTGCAGAGGGAAAGGCAATGTTCGCGGGTTTCACTGAGAACCCACATAAAGGATCACTTAGACAAACGAAATATGGATCCCAGTTACAACCTATACAGATGGACAGAGTGAACAGGCAAAAGGGGGGGGGGGGTTGGCCTGTACATTGCAGAGTCAATTGTTTTTCACAGAACTGCTTAATCTCAAATGATGTAGTGGAAGTTTTAGCAGTAAAGGTCGAGAACCAAAACCTAGTCATTGTGGTAGTCTACAAGTCTCGGATGCAACATCCCCGCAATTCCAGGAACAGCGTTAAAAATTGACCACTGTCTGGAAAATCTTCCAGCTCCTGCAACCCAACATCTTGCTCCTGGGGGATTTCAACTTAAGCACCTAAAATGGAGGAATATAGCAAATAATATTGTTGCAGTAATAACACCAGGAGGCAGCTCTGATGAAAACTCACACTCACACGAGCTTTTAAATCTCTGCACAAAATTCAATTTAAACCAGCAAATAACAGAGCCTACTAGAATGGAGAATACACTAGACCTCATCTTCACTAACAATGATGATCTGATAAGAAATGTCACCATATCAAAAACAATATACACAGATACACAAATAACCCGCACATAAAAGACAGAAGCTTACGACGACGTTTCGGTCCGACTTGGACCATTGACAAAGTCACACTAACAGAGGAGGAGCAGGACGGCTATATATAGGCAGGAAGAGGTGGAGGTAGTAGTAGTGGTAGTAGTAGTAGTAGTAGTAGTAGTAGTACAAGAATTGTATATAATACCGACAGGATGAAATGACACATGCACAACACCCGGGCATCCCCACCGTAGACGTTTCGCCATCCAGCCAGCCACTGGATGGCGAAACGTCCACAACAAAGACAACCAGACGCCGCACATGTGTCTAATTTTCATCAGTAGATGTAGTAGAAGAAGAAGAGGTAGTAGTAGTGGTAGTGGTAGTAGTGGGAAATAAGGAAGACGAGCCAGTCAAATACAAAGGAGGGGAGCACTGCAAGAGAGCTAGAAACCCACAGAGGGAGAGCAAGCGCACCGAGGTGCGTGAAAGGGGAAGTGGTGAAATAAAATAAAGAAGGAACAGAAACACGAGACAGGAGAGAGAAAGACAACCCAGCGGAGAAAAGGAGAGAGGAAAGGGGGAAGAGGAAGAAGAAAAAGAAGAAGAAGAAGAAAAAATGAGGATTCAGGTTAAGTCACGGGTGTTCTGAAGTTTGGAGCATTTTACATGTAGTGGGAGAGGAAGGCATCTACAGAGACGAAGCCAGGGCTAAGGTTCATACATGTATGAACCTTTAGCCCTGGCTTCGTCTCTGTAGATGCCTTCCTCTCCCACTACATTGTAAAATGCTCCAAACTTCAGAACACCCGTGACTTAACCTGAATCCTCATTTTTTCTTCTTCTTCTTCTTTTTCTTCTTCCTCTTCCCCCTTTCCTCTCTCCTTTTCTCCGCTGGGTTGTCTTTCTCTCTCCTGTCTCGTGTTTCTGTTCCTTCTTTTTTTATTTCACCACTTCCCCTTTCACGCACCTCGGTGCGCTTGCTCTCCCTCTGTGGGTTTCTAGCTCTCTTGCAGTGCTCCCCTTCCTTTGTATTTGACTGGCTCGTCTTCCTTATTTCCCACTTCTACCACTACCACACTACTACCTCTTCTTCTTCTACTACATCTACTGATGAAATTAGACACATGTGCGGCGTCTGGTTGTCTTTGTTGTGGACGTTTCGCCATCCAGTGGCTGGCTGGATGGCGAAACGTCTACGGTGGGGATGCCCGGGTGTTGTGCATGTGTCATTTCATCCTGTCGGTATTATATACAATTCTTGTACTACTACTACTACTACTACTACCACTACTACTACCTCCACCTCTTCCTGCCTATATATAGCCGTCCTGCTCCTCCTCTGTTAGTGGTGACTTTGTCAATGGTCCAAGTCGGACCGAAACGTCGTCGTAAGCTTCTGTCTTTTATGTGCGGGTTATTTGTGTATCGTTCCAGTCACGGTATTGTGCCTTTTTGTTATTTATTTAATATACACAGATCACAACATAATTGAGGTTCAGACATGTATGCGCAGAGCCCCAGACCGACAAAATGAGATTAGTCACGAGGGAGCATTCACCAAATTCAACTTCAATAACAAAAACATAAAGTGGGACCAAGTAAACCAAGTCCTAACCGATATAAGCTGGGAAGATATACTAAGCAACACAGACCCCAACTTATGCCTAGAACAGATTAACTTGGTGGCACTCGATGTATGCACAAGACTTATTTCTCTAAGAAAAAGGAGGGGTAGATGTAAAATAGAAAGAGACAGGCGCTCTCTTTACAGGCGACGGAAAAGAATAACAGAGCGACTAAAAGAGGTCAGTCTATCTGAAATGCGTAGGGAGACACTGGTCAGAGAAATAGCAAACATCGAATTTAAGCTAAAGGAATCTTATAGGAGTCAGGAATCGCGGGAAGAACTAAAAGCCATAAATGAAATCGAAAGAAACCCAAAGCATTCTTTTTCCTATGCCAAATCAAAGTCGAGAACAACGTCCAGTATTGGGCCCTTACTTAAACAAGATGGGTCCTACACAGATGACAGCAAGGAAATGAGTGAGCTACTCAAGTCCCAATATGACTCAGTTTTTAGCAAGCCACTAACCAGACTGAGAGTCGAAGATCAAAATGAATTTTTTATGAGAGAGCCACAGAATTTGGTTAACACAAGCCTATCTGATGTTATCCTGACGCCAAATGACTTCGAACAGGCGATAAATGACATGCCCATGCACTCTGCCCCAGGGCCAGACTCATGGAACTCCGTGTTCATCAAGAACTGCAAGAAGCCCCTATCACGAGCCTTTACCATCCTATGGAGAGGAACATGGACATGGGGGTCGTCCCACAGTTACTAAAAACAACAGACATAGCCCCACTCCACAAAGGGGCAGTAAAGCAACAGCAAAGAACTACAGGCCGATAGTACTAACATCCCATATCATAAAATCTTTGAAAGAGTCCTAAGAAGCAAGATCACCAACCCATCTAGAAACCCATCAGTTACACAAAACCCCGGGCAACATGGGTTTAGAACAGGTCGCTCCTGTCTGTCTCAACTATTGGATCACTACGACAAGGTCCTAGATGCACTAGAAGACAAAAAAAATGCAGATGTAATATATACAGACTTTGCAAAAGCCTTCGACAAGTGTGACCATGGCGTAATAGCGCACAAAAAGCGTGCTAAAGGAATAACAGGAAAAGTCGGTCGATGGATCTATAATTTCCTCACTAACAGAACACAGAGAGTAGTAGTTAACAGAGTAAAGTCTGAGGCAGGCACGGTGAAAAGCTCTGTTCCACAAGGCACAGTACTCGCTCCCATCTTGTTCCTCATCCTCATATCTGACATAGACAAGGATGTCAGCCACAGCACCGTGTCTTCCTTTGCAGATGACACCCGAAACTGCATGACAGTGTCTTCCATTGCAGACACTGCAAGGCTCCAGGCGGACATCAACCAAATCTTTCAGTGGGCTGCAGAAAACAATATGAAGTTCAACGATGAGAAATTTCAATTACTCAGATATGGTAAACACGAGGAAATTAAATCTTCATCAGAGTACAAAACAAATTCTGGCCACAAAATAGAGCGAAACACCAACGTCAAAGACCTGGGAGTGATCATGTCGGAGGATCTCACCTTCAAGGACCGTAACATTGTATCGATCGCATCTGCTAGAAAAATGACAGAATGGATAATGAGAACCTTCAAAACGAGGGATGCCAAGCCCATGATGACACTCTTCAGGTCACTTGTTCTATCTAGGCTGGAATATTGCTGCACACTAACAGCACCTTTCAAGGCAGGTGAAATTGCTGACTTAGAAAATGTACAGAGAACCTTCACGGCGCGCATAACGGAGATAAAAAACCTCAATTACTGGGAGCGCTTGAGGTTCCTGAACCTGTATTCCCTGGAAAGCAGGTGGGAGAGACACATGATTATATACACATGGAAAATCCTAGAGGGACTAGTACCGAACTTGCACACGAAAATCACTCACTACGAAAGCAAAAGACTTGGCAGACGATGCAACATCCCCCCAATGAAAAGCAGGGGTGTCACTAGCACGTTAAGAGACCATACAATAAGTGTCAGGGGCCCGAGACTGTTCAACTGCCTCCCAGCATACATAAGGGGGATTACCAACAGACCCCTGGCAGTCTTCAAGCTGGCACTGGACAAGCACCTAAAGTCGGTTCCTGATCAGCCGGGCTGTGGCTCGTACGTTGGTTTGCGTGCAGCCAGCAGTAACAGCCTGGTTGATCAGGCTCTGATCCACCAGGAGGCCTGGTCACAGACCGGGCCGCGGGGGCGTTAACCCCCGGAACTCTCTCCAGGTAAACTCCAGGTAAAACCTCCCTTCACAGAGGGGGAAGACATAACTTCATACATTATCAGGTTTGAAAATACCGCTACCCTCTGTGAATGGCCTGCTGACACCTGGGCTACCAAGTTAGGAATGTTATTTTCTGGTACAGCTTTGAATATCTATGCAACTTTTTCGCAGGATATCATATGTAATTATAACCTACTGAAGATTATTATTATTATAATCAAAAAGAAGCGCTAAGCCACAAGGACTATACAGCAACCTACTGAAGAAGGCAATCCTTAAAGCATATCAAAAAACCACTAATTATTACAGGAAAGATTTCAGGTATGCCACCTTACAGCCTGGCCAGAACTTTCAGCAGTTACAGGTAACAAACACTCTTTTCGTTTGTTCGACTTTTGGATAGGAAGTTCAGGAATTGATCACTTTTTGAATCT
>NC_069435.1:420830-500209 GCF_026875155.1 Cherax quadricarinatus | reverse complement strand
GGCCTCCTTTCCCCCTGAATCCCTTCATAAATGTTACCTTACTTACACTCAACAGCACGACAAGTCCTTAAACCCATTTGTCTCCTTTTGCTTCTCTCTAACACGCTCACGCACGCTTGCTGGAAGTCCATGTCCCTCTCACACAAAACCTTATTTACCCTGTCCCTCCAACCATTCCTAGGCCGACCCCTACCCCACCTTCCCTTCACTAGAGATCTATACACTCTCGAAGTCATTCTACTTCGTTCGTTTATCTCTTCATGTCCAAACCATCTCAATAACCCATCCTCAGCCCTTTAGATAATAGTTTGGTAATCCCACACCTCCTCCTAATATCCAAACTATGGATTCGCTGCATCATATTAACACCACACATTGCCCTGAGACATGACATCTCCACTGCCTCCAGCCTTCTCCTTGTTGCAACATTCACAACCCATGCCTCACACCTGTACCAGAGAGTTGGTATAACAATACTCACATACATTCCTCTCTTTGTTTTGATATATAAAGTTCTTTGTCTTCACAGACTCCTCAGTACACCTGTCACCTGTTTCTCCTCGTCACTATATTTTTGAATTTTGTAATATCATTTTATTTGTCTATGGTGTGTATGTGTGTGTGTGTGTGTGTGTGTGTGTGTGTGTGTGTGTGTGTGTGTGTGTGTGTGTGTGTGTGTGTGTGTGTGTGTGTGTGTGTGCGTGTATGTGTATGTGTATGTGTGTGTGTGTATGTGTGTGTGTGTGTGTGTGTGTGTGTGTGTGTGTGTGTGTGTGTGTGTGTGTGTGTGTGTGTGTATGTGTATATGTATGTTTATGTGTGTGTGTGTGTGTGTGTCTGTGTACTCACCTAATTGTACTCACCTAATTGTGGTTGCAGGGGTCGAGACTCAGCTCGTGGCCCCGCCTCTTCACTGATCGCTACTGGATCCTCTCTCTCTCTGCTTCCTGAGCTTTGTCATACCTCTTCTTAAAACTATGTATGGTTCCTGCCTCCACTACTTCACTTGATAGGCTATTCCACTTGCTGACAACTCTATGACTGAAGAAATACTTCCTAACGTCCCTGTGACTCGTCTGAGTCTTCAGCTTCCAGTTGTGACCCCTTGTCCCTGTGTCCCCTCTCTGGAACATCCTATCTCTGTCCACCTTGTCTATTCTCCGCAGTATCTTGTATGTCGTTATCATGTCTCCCCTGACCCTTCTGTCCTCCAGTGTCGTCAGTCCGATTTCCCTTAACCTTTCCTCGTACGACATTCCCTTGAGCTCTGGGACTAGCCTTGTTGCAAACCTTTGTACTTTCTCTAACTTCTTGACGTGCTTGACCAGGTGTGGGTTACAGACTGGTGCTGCATAATCCAGTATGGGCCTAACATACACAGTGTACAGTGTCTTGAACGATTCCTTATTAAGGTATCGGAACGCTATTCTCAGGTTTGCCAGGCGCCCGTATGCTGCAGCGGTTATTTGGTTGATGTGTGCCTCCGGTGATGTGCTAGGTGTTATTGTCACCCCAAGGTCTTTCTCCCTGAGTGAGGTCTGTAGTCTTTGTCCACCTAGCCTATAATCTGTCTGCGGTCTTCTTTCCCCCTCCCCAATCTTCATGACTTTGCATTTAGCTGGATTGAATTTAAGAAGCCAGTTACGGGACCACATGTCCAGCCTCTCCAGGTCTCTTTGCAGTCCTGCCTCATCCTCGTCCGATTTAATTCTTCTCATCAACTTCACGTCATCTGCGAACAGGGACACTTCAGAGTCTATTCCTTTTATCATGTCGTTCACATATATCAAAAATAGCACTGGTCCTAGAACTGACCCCTGTGGGACCCCGGTCGTGACAGGCGCCCACTGTGATACCTCTTCACGTACCATGACTCGTTGCTACCTCCCTGTCAGGTATTCCCTTATCCATTGCAGTGCCCTTCTTTTTACGTGCGCCTGATCCTCCAGCTTCTGCACTAATCTCTTGTGGGGAACTGTGTCAAAGGCCTTCCTGCAGTCTAGGAAAACGCAATCTACCCACCCCTCTCTCTCGTGTCTAACTTCTATTACCTTGTCATAAAACTCCAGGAGGTTTGTGATACAAGATTTGCCTTCCATGAACCCATGCTGGTTTTCGTTTATAATCTTGTTCCTTTCCAGGTGTTCGACCACTCTCCTCCTGATAATCTTCTCCATGACTTTGCACACAATACATGTCAGAGACACAGGTCTGTAGTTTAGTGCCTCGTTTCTGTTTCCTTTCTTAAATATGGGGACTACATTAGCTGTCTTCCATTTCTCAGGTAGTTGCCCAGTTTCAAGGGATGTGTTGAAGATTGTGGTTAGAGGCATACACAGCATCTCTGCTCCTTCTCTAAGGACCCATGGGGAGATGTTGTCCGGTCCCATCGCCTTTGAGGTGTCAAGGTCACTTAAGAGCTTCTTCACCTCCTCCTCAGTTGTTCGTATGTCATCCAACACTTGTTGGTATATTCCCTCTTGATGTTCCCTTCTGTGCTGTCTTCCCACAGCCCTTCCTGTCTCTACTGTAAAAACTTCCTTAAATCTCCCGTTCAGCTCCTCACATACCTCCTGATCATTTTTTGTGAGTTCTCCACCTTCTGTCCTTAATCTGATCACCTGGTCTTTGACTGTTGTCTTCCTCCTGATGTGGCTATACAACAGTTTCGGGTCAGTCTTGATTCTCGATGCTGTATTCTCGTGTGTGTATGTGTGTGTGAGTACTCACCTATTTGTGGTTGCAGGGGTCCAGCCATAGCTCCTGGCCCCGCCTCTTCGCTGATTGCTACTAGGTCCTCTCTCTCCCTGCCCCATGAGCTTTATCATACCTCGCCTTAAAACTATGTATGGTTCCCGCCTCCACTACGTCACTTTCTAGGCTATTCCACGGCCTGACTGCTCTGTGATTGAACAAATACTTCCTAACATCCCTTTGATTCATCTGAGTCTTCAACTTCCAATTGTGACCTCTTGTGTCTGTGTCCCATCTCTGGAACATCCCGTCTTTGTCCACCTTGTCTATTCTACGCAGTATTTTATATGTCGTTATCATGTCTCCCCTGACCCTCCTGTCCTCCAGTGTCGTCAAGCCGATTTCCCTCAACCTTTCTTCGTAGGACAATCCCCGTAGCTCTGGGACTAGTCTTGTTGCAAACCTTTGTACTTTCTCTAATTTCTTGACATGCTTGACTAGGTGTGGATTCCAAACTGGTGCTGCATACTCCAGTATGGGCCTGGCGTAAATGGTATACAGAGTCTTGAACGAATCCTTACTCAGGTATCGGAACGCTATTCGTAGGTTTGCCAGGCGCCCCCTATGCTGCAGCAGTTATCTGATTGATGTGTGCCTGAGGAGATATGCTCGGTGTTATAATCACCCCCAGATCTTTTTCCTTGAGTGAGGTTTGCAGTCTTTGGCCATCTAAACTATGTGTGTGTGTGTGTGTGTGTGTGTTTGTGTGTGTGTATTCATCTAATTGTGGTTGCCGGGGTCGATTCATGGTTCAAGGACCCACCTCCTCCCTAGTTGCTGCTAGGTCCACTCTCTCTCTGCTCCTTGAGCATTGTTGTACCTCTTTTTAAAACAACGTATGGATGCTGCTTCCACTACATCACTCTCCAGACTATTCCACTTTCTAACAACTCTATGACTGAAGAAATAGTTCCTAACATCCCTATGACACTTGTGAATCTTTAGCTTTCAATTGCTGACCATCGTTCTTGTGTCGCCTCTCCGAAACATCCAGTCTCTGTCCACCTTGTCAATTCCTCTCAGTATTTTATATGCTGTTTTCATGTCCCTCCCTCTCTCTCCTGTCCTCCAGTGTCGTCAAGTCGATTTCCCTTAACCTCATATAAGGAGATCCCTCTTAGCTCCTATACTAGTCTTGTTGCATTCCTTTAAACTCTTTCTTACTTCTTGACGTGCTTGACAAAGAATGGGTTCCAGACTGGCGCTGCATACTCCAGTATTGGACTGACATACACTGTGTGCAGAGTCGTGAATGATTCCTTACTGGGAAGCTGGAACCCTATTTTTGGGTTTGCTATTCGTCCAAATGCTGCAGCAGTTATTTAGCTGATGTGCGCTTCAGATGTGCTCGGTATTGTACTCACCCTAAGATCGCTTTCCATTAGTGAGATTTGCAGTGTTTGGCCTCCTAGACTGTACTCTGACTGTGGTCGTCTTTACCCTTCCCCGATGGGTCATGACTTTTCACTTGGTGGGTTGAAACTTTAGGACACAGTTGCTGGACCAGGCTTAAAGTTTCTCCAGATCCTTTGCACTATAATTTCTCATCATATTTGACCAGGTGTTGTTTCCATGATGGTGCTGCATACTCCAATATGGGCCTGACGTACACGGTGTACAGGGTCGCGAATGCCACTCTACTTTGATCATAAAACTCTATTCCTTGGTTTTCCATGCGCCCGCATGCTGCAACATTTATTTGGTCGATGTTCGCCTTAGGGGATGTGTTACGTGTCAAAGGTCCATTTTCTTGTTTGAGGTATGCGTCTTTTAACCCATTTGTGTGTACTTCGTCTGCGGTCTCCTTTGTTATTTCATAAGTTTCACGATTTTGCACTTGGTGGGGTTATACCAGAGGAGTCATTTGTTGGACAAGGTTTGCATCCTGTCCAGATCCCTTTGTAGTCGTACCTGATTCTCGTCCACTTGAATTTGAATTCTTGGCATTAGCTTCAAATCGTCTGCAAACAGGGACACCTCTGAATCTACCCCTTCCATCATATCATTCATATATACGAGGAACAGCACCGGCCCTAGGACTGACCCTTGTGGAAACTCACTCGTCTCATGTGCCCACTTTGACACCCCGTTAAGTACCATGACTCATTGTTTTCTTCCTGTCAGGTATTCCCTGATTCACTGTTATTCCTGCCTGCTTCTCTACGTTTTGCACCAATCTTTTGTGTTGAAATGTATCGAAAACCTTCGTACACTCCAAGAAAATGCAGTCTACCCACCCGTCTCTGTCTCTTGTCTTACTTCTGTTACCTTGTTGGATTGTCATAAAGCATTTACCATCCTTGAAACAGTGCTGGTTGTCGTTTATGAACTCATTCCTTTCTAGTTAGTCCACTACTCATCAGTAATCTCCATGAGTGAAGTGTCACCCAGTGAAAGTGATGACAGAGAAGAAGGATATTATATTTGGATCTGTGTTAGGGACAGAGAACTGTAAAAAAAATAAACATGTAGAAAATGATAACAATGAACACAATATAATATATTTCATAGTGAAATCATCGGATATATTTTAGATAGGGAAGTGAAGTGAGGAAATTATGAAAGACACAGGTGAGACAAGAGAGTTTATCACATAAACAAAGTAACATATTTAGAAGAGAATCAGGAAGATGAAAGAATGGTTACAGAATCGCAAAGGTGAGGGAACACATAGGCAAAATATGATATGAGTGTAACACATATGTCTGAGTGTAACACATATGTCTGAGTGTAACACATATGTCTGAGTGTAACACATATGCAGATAATCACAGATGAGGAGGAACTTACCATGGTAGAGCAACACAGGCGAATTATAATCTGTAATAAAAAATGGTGCACATGATATACATTTAAGGAGAGAAAGGCAATAACATAGTGAAGGCACGTAAATATCCTTAGAACATGAAAGACAATGAGACCAAAGAAGAAATGCACTAGACAAACAGGGAAATGTAAAAGAAACTGCTGAAATCAACAAATGATGTGATCATGATACTGGATATTAAAGGATAACCTGGTGATTATTGTTGTTTATAAATCACCGTCAACAAAGTCTGAGCAGTTCACGCAACTAATAAGGAAAATTTATCGATGTCTTGAAAACCTGGAGAATCCTACACCAAATATTATCCTTCTGCGAGATTTCAATCTCCCAAATTTTAAAAGTAAGATGGTAAATCCCAGTGTTGTAATAGAAATATTTCTCGGAAATAGTATATAAAAAGGGATTTTCAATCCAATTTCAAAAGTCAGAAAATTGATTTGGACAAAATAAACAAAGAAATGTCAATCATACGCCATAAAACAGTGGGTGGGTTCTGGTGGTCTGGTGGTTAAAACTCTCGCTTCACACGGCGAGGGCCTGGGTTCGATTCCCAGCCATAGTAGAAACATTGGGTGTGTTTCTTTATACCTGTTGTCTATGTCCCCCATCAATAAAATGGGTACCTGGGTGTTAGTCGACTGGTGTGGGTCGCATCCTGGGACACTGACCTAATTTGCCAGAAATGTTCAGCATAACAAGCGGCTTTATATATAGTAGTATGTCACTGATGTCAGCTATGGTCTGTACACCTTGTACATGTACTGGTAGTTAATAAAGATATTAAATTATTAAATGAACATCCTAAACCCACACCAGCACTTGAAAAAGTTAAATGTAGAATCTTACAAGATCTGTGTGAAATATATACTACATTCAAAGCCTAAAAGAACGGGAGATGTAGAGAGAGAGAGAAGTAGAATGTACAGAGGCAGAAGAACAGGGTTTCTGAACTGCTTAAAAATATGAATATCACAATGCAGGAAAGATAATCCTTGTTAAGAGATATTACAGAGTTAGAACAAACACTTAAGTTTTCTTATCAGTTAGAAGAAAAATAAAGACAAGAAGAGGTTGATCCTGGATATTGTTAGACACCTCAAACATCTGTACACTTTTTCAAAATCTAAGTTAAGAACTACGTGTAGAAGTGGACCATTAATCTCACCAGCTTCATACACTGATCATGAGAAAGAAAAGAGCGAAGTTCTGAAAGATCAATAAGAATCAATGTTCAGTAATCCATTAAATAAAAGCTGAGTGAAGAATGCAAATTTGTTTTGCTACGATTTAATAATAAAGAGGATGTAAATATAAATCAGAAAGAATTCGAAAAAGAAATAGAAAACATGACCACTCATGCAGCACCTCCACTAGATTAAAAAAAATCTACATATATAAATAAGAAAGTAAAAAGCTCCACTAACATGAGTATTCAGAAATGTCTGGAAGAAAAATTTAGATACAGACGAAATCACAGAGATCTTAAAGATTGTTGAGAAGCTTCTTGTAATGAAGGAGGTACTAGAACTCCAGTCAAAAACTATTATGTAAGTAATCTTATGTAGATGAATGGTTCAGAGAACCGACATGTTGATAAATTAGACACATGTGCAACTCTTGGGTATCTTTATTGAGGAAACGTTTCGCCACACAGTGGCTTCATCAGTCCATACGTAGGAGAAACTTGAAGAAAAGGAGGAGAATGAGGTAATCAGTCCCTCAACCTTGTGTCGATGTGTCCAGTCCATCAATCTTGAATAGAATACGGTATATGAGCGGAGAAGCAGCTTATAAACCGTATGGCAGAAGAGGTTGCAGCAGTCATAGGTGGTGTCACATTGTTCAATGTGGAAGTAGGTCGTGCCCAAGAATTAGGCAAGCGAAGAATTCCTAAGTATTAAGATCCCAAGAAGTTGGGATCTTGGGATCTTAATACTTAGGAATTCTTCGCTTGCCTAATTCTTGGGCACAACCTACTTCCACATTGAACAAATGTGACACCACCTATGACTGCTGCACCTCTTCTGCCATACGGTTTATAAGCTGCTTCTCCGCTCATATACCGTATTCTATTCAAGATTGATGGACTGGACACATCGACACAAGGTTGAGGGACTGATTACCTCATTCTCCTCCTGTTCTTCAAGTTTCTCCTACGTATGGACTGATGAAGCCACTGTGTGGCGAAACGTTTCCTCAATAAAGATACCCAAGAGTTGCACATGTGTCTAATTTATCATTAAGTAATCTTAACGTCACTCATCATAAAAGTCTTTGAAGGTGTGAAGAGACATGTAAATTACAGTCAATATAAAGCAACATAATCTTCACAACACAAACCAACATGTATTTAGAGCAAGAAGATCATACTTGACATAGCTACCAACATGTATTTAGAGCAAGAAGATAATACTTGACACAGCTACCAACATGTACTTAGAGCAAGAAGATCATACTTGACACAGCTACCAACATGTATTTAGAGCAAGAAGATCATACTTGACACAGCTACCAACATGTACTTAGAGCAAGAAGATCATACTTGACACAGCTACCAACATGTATTTAGAGCAAGAAGATCATACTTGACACAGCTACCAACGTGTATTTAGAGCAAGAAGATCATACTTGACACAGCTACCAACATGTATTTAGAGCAAGAAGATCATACTTGACACAGCTACCAACATGTATTTATTGCAAGAAGATCATACTTGACACAGCTACCAACATGTATTTAGAGCAAGAAGATCATACTTGACAGAGCTACCAACATGTATTTAGAGCAAGAAGATCATACTTGACACAGCTACCAACATGTATTTAGAGCAAGAAGATCATACTTGACACAGCTACCAACATGTATTTAGAGCAAGAAGATCAAGCTTGACACAGCTACTAAACTACTATAACAGATTTATACAAATGTTGGAACCTAAGCTAAAGGTATTTGTGGTTTAATGGGATTTCTCGAAGACATTTTTATAAATACCTTCATTGAGGAGTTACTTAGTACATATAAACTGATACAGTTATGTATAACTTACAAAGTTGGCCAATGGATTTTCAGTTTCCTGGAAAAACTGAACACAGTTAGCAGACCAGAACCAGTGTAAAACGGGAGAACACATGTATAAACGGCAGAACACAGTGTAGTAAACGGCAAACACAGTGTAGTAAACGGGAGAAACATGTATAAACGGCAAACAAGTTAATAAACGGCAAACACAGTGTAGTAAACGGCAGAACACAGTGGTAAAAAGGCGAAACCAGTGTAGTAAACGGCAAAACACGTATAAACGGCAGAACACAGTTAGTAAACGGGAGAACACAGTGTAGTAAACGGGGAGAACACATGATAAACGGGAAACACAGTGTGTAAACGGGAGAACACAGTGTGTAAAGGCAGAACACAGTGTAATGGATAACAGAACTATGTAAGATAACAGAACACAGTGTATAATAAAGAAAACAGTGTAGTAAAACAGAACACTGTGTAGTAGATAACAGAACACAGTGTAAAAGATAACAGAACACAGTGTAGTAGATAACAGAAGACAGTGTAGTAAGATACAGAACACAGTGTAGCAGATAATGGAACACAGTGTAAAAGATAACAGAACACAGTGTAGTAGATAACAGAACACAGTGTAGCAGATAATGGAACACAGTGTAGAAGATAACAGAACACAGTGTAGTAGATAACAGAACACAGTGTAGCAGATAATGGAACACAGTGTAAAAGATAACAGAACACAGTGTAGTAGATAACAGAACACAGTGTAGTAGATAACAGAACACATTGTAGTAGATAACAGAACACATTGTAGACAAAACACAGTGTAGTAGATAATGTAACACAGTGTAGTAGATAACAGAACACAGTGTAGCAGATAATGGAACACAGTGTAGTAGATAACAGAACACAGCGTAGCAGATAATGGAACACAGTGTAAAAGATAACAGAACACAGTGTAGTAGATAACAGAACACAGTGTAGCAGATAATGGAACACAGTGTAAAAGATAACAGAACACAGTGTAGCAGATAATGGAACACAGTGTAGTAGATAACAGAACACAGTGTAGTAAATAACAGAACACAGTGTAGTAGATAACAGAACACAGTGTAGTAGATAACAGAACACAGTGTAGTAGATAACAGAACACAGTGTAGTAGATAACAGAACACAGTGTAGTAGACAACAGAACACAGTGTAGTAGATAACAGAACACAGTGCAGCAGATAATGGAACACAGTGTAAAAGATAACAGAACACAGTGTAGCAGATAATGGAACACAGTGTAGTAGATAACAGAACACAGTGTAGTAGATAACAGAACACAGTGTAGTAGATAACAGAACACAGTGTAGTAGATAACAGAACACAGTGTAGTATAAACAGAACACAGTGTAGTAGATAACAGAACACAGTGTAGTAGACAACAGAACACAGTGTAGTAGATAACAGAACACAGTGTAGTAGATAGCAGAACACAGTGTAGTAGATAACAGAACACAGTGTAGTAGACAACAGAACACAGTGTAGTAGATAACAGAACACAGTGTAGTAGATAACAGAACACAGTGTAGTAGATAACAGAACACAGTGTAGTAGATAGCAGAACACAGTGTAGTAGATAACAGAACACAGTGTAGTAGATAACAGAACACAGTGTAGTAGATAACAGAACACAGTGTAGTTGATGACAGAACACAGTGATTGGAGACATAACGTTCAACAGTGGTGATTAGAGATATAACGTTCAACAGTGGTGATTAGAGATATAACGTTCAACAGTGGTGAGTAGATATAACGTTCAACAGTGGTGAGTAGTGATATAACGTTCAACAGTGGTGATTGGAGATATAACATTCAACAGGGGTGAGTGGAGATATAACGTTCAACAGTGGTGAGTGGAGATATAACGTTCAACAGTGGTGAGTGGAGATATAACGTTCAACAGTGGTGAGTGGAAATATAACGTTCAACAGTGGTGAGTGGAGATATAACGTTCAACAGTGGTGAGTGGAGATATAACGCTCAACAGTGGTGAGTGGTGATATAACGTTCAACAGTGGTGAGTGGTGATATAACGTTCAACAATCGTGAGTGGTGATATAATGCTCAACAGTGGTGAGTAGTGATATAACGTTCAATGGTTGTGAGTGGTGATATAACGTTCAACAGTGGTGAGTGGTGATATAACGTTCAGCAGTGGTGAGTGGAGATATAACGTTCAACAGTGGTGAGTGGTGATTGTGAAGGCTTACTCAGCCCTGTAACAACTTCAGTCAGTATTACCAAGGCTGGCTCCTTCTCAGGAAAATTAATGAATAGAAAAAGAAATAATAACAGACAATGATGGTGAGGGAAAAGTTCAATAGATAGGAGTAGCGATATAGTAACCATAGTTTCATTGCCGGCTACTAGTTAAGGTAGGGTAAGTCCAGCTCCCGCTATTCCCCCCCCTTTTTCCCCCTCCCCGAAAGTGATAGTTTGCTTGCCGGCTACTTGTTAAGGTAGGGTCAGTCTAGCTCCGGCTATCCCTTCCCCTCCCTCTTCCTCCCCCCCCCGAAAGGTGATGTGTGGGGCTCCGGTCCAAACAGTAATCACTAGACTCACAGCTCCCAGCACTACTGTAAGTACATGCCTGCCTTGTATTCTAGTGGATTTATTGGTTGAAAGCTTCACTTTTGACCAATAATAAACTTAGTCTTTTCAGCCTTGCTCTAAGTTGACTGTTGTAATAATCACCACGTCTTTTAGGTATTGTACTTATCAAGGAGAGTGATTTCTTAAGCAGTGGGTAACCTGTCTAACTTTTCAGCTTGGATAACAGAGAGGGTCACCTGTCAATCAAAGAGTGAACAGAAGGAGACGGACTAACGTCCTGGAGACGTCCCAGATTGGAGTTACTTGCCTGTGCACATGTATGAAGAATCAGGACGTAACCCCTCATCATTACAGTGGTCAAGAACCTGATCTCCTGTCATCGGGAAATATTACTTACGGCCACTAGAACGAGCCAGTGGGTTGTCACCAACACCTGCGACCCCCCCCCCCACATCAGCAACGGCTACGATTGCAACAACACGGAGTGTCACCAACACCAGACACCCAAGTTTTTAGCGTTGAATTCAGATATCATTTATACTTTTCATTTTTCATTTTCTTTCATGTAGGATCAGTATTTCATATTTAAGTGTTTTATATTTCATATTTCCTAAATAATAAAGTGTTTATATTTGTCAGTTTTTGTTCTTTTTCTATTCATTAATTTTCCTGAGGAGGAGCCAGCCTGAGTAATACTGACTGAAGTTGTTACAGGGCTGAGTATTCCTTCACAAGTGGCGAGCTTGCCAGGATCAACTCTACTGAATCAAGATTCAACTCCATCTCGAATCTACCATTGGAACTTTAACGCTGCATACCACAGACGGTTACCACCAGCCATGAGTAATCATTCTCTATGGTAGGACTACAGTACAGGTATTTAAAAGATTTGGAGATTGTTATAGTCTCAATTTATTGTAAGTGAAGTCAGGCAGGATATAATATTTAATTCTGCCACCTAATTTTGTGTGAGCTTGAAACACTTTGGAGGATTAGCCTCTAGGGACCCGAGATTTCCCAGTGACAATTTGTTTCATTGAGCTCTTTATTATATCAAGGGAACTGTCATAGGACACTCTTGATTTGTTGGAGAGAAGATTGGATGGTCAAGGGACCCCATTCTACTTACTGTTTGCTCGGAGCCGGCATAGAACCCTTCTTTTTCATTAATACATATTGTTTAATTGAAGTAGGGATCGAACCCTCTGGTTTATTTGCAGTTTGAGCAGAGCAGGAATTGAACCCTACATTGTCTTTAATACCCGTTTCATTTCCCCTGATAGTTTAAGTTATTCTTGCAAGCATGGAGGAATACCAGTTTTGGATGAACACTGGAAGCAAGTTAGGAATAACAGGGAAAAATTTAGAATCTTTCATTAGTGCTAAAATCCAGGAAAGACTTGAAAGAGACAGAGTAGAAAGAGAGAGAGAAGACCAAAAAGAGCGTGATAGACTTGATCGTGAGGAAAGAGCTAGAGAACGTGAAGAACAAGCTAAGATACGTGAGGAACAAGTTAAATTAAGGGAACTTGAGGAAAGAGCAAAGGACAGAGAATGTGAGTTAAGGGAGAGAGAAAAGGGGTCGCGAGCTCGAACAAGCTCGCCTTGAATTAGAGAATGGAAAGTTAATTTTCTCACAACAGCAGTTAGATGAAAGAGTAATGGAACAACGTGCAGCTAGTGCACATATTCCAACACTTAATTTACCTCCCTTCACAGAGGGTGAAGATATTACTTCATACATTATGAGGTTTAAGAATACGGCTACCCTCTGTGAATGGCCTGCTGACACCTGGTCTACCAGGTTAGGAATGTTTATTTCTGTACAACTTTGAATATCTATGCAACTTTGTTGCAGGGATATCATATGTAAATTTATAACCTACTGAAGAAGGCAATCCTTAAAAACATAATCAAAAAACCACTAATTCTTACAGGAAAGATTTCAGTATGGCGACCTTACAGCCTGGGCCAGACTTTCAACAGTTACAGGAACACTCTTTCGTTTGTTCGCCTTTGGATAGAGGTTCAGGAATTGGATAACAGTTATGACTCTCTTCGAGACTTCATGGTTGCTGACCAGTTCCTGACAGCTTTTCGATCACCAGATACGAACATTCATCATAGAACGTAACCTGATTAAAGCTGAGGAAGTTGCTGAGGCTGCTGACGCTGTATGCTTAGGCACGACAATTCCTGTAAAAGACCTTAAAGGGATCGAACCCTAAGGGCAAGGGTTCAACAACCTTAAGAAATCAAAGCCTCTAGCAGAAAATAAAATGTCTTCTTTTTATCCATTTTGTCATTTGTGTGGTGTTAAGGGATATTAACGCGAGATTTGCCCTTCTAATGAAGGTCAAAAAGTTGGAAGATGTTTTAAAGACTGTAATGACCAAGCACCCTCCTTTCAGGAACATGTTAATGGACTTAATGAATCACCATTTAACGAGACACTGGAAGCACATTTATAGTCAATTCTGAAAAGGCAGTTCCCAAATCTTAAGAAACTCAATCCTCTGCTATACTTCAGACTAACATGGGCTGTACGGATACTTTTCCGACCATCCAATGTCACATTAGTCCTAAATGTTCACAGTTTGGTCTGAAGCCGTACTCGCTGCTCTCCATCACTTCTTGCTCCGTACTAAGTAGGTTATGTAAAAGGTAGCCATTCTTCCTTCAGGTAGCTTGACTTTTCAGCACCAAAGACACTCGGAGACATACAAGCTATCTACATTAGCTTCATGATCCTCTTCTTAAGAGTCAGAGGAAGCCCCTACAAGTTCAGGTGAGACAATGTCTCGCGAGATACATGTGGGATAAAAAAACCAGTGATGCCATAAAACATCTATTCGAAAGCGAGGAAGTAGGATCACCGGTTCTCAAAAGACTATACAGATTGTTCACAGTCAAACACCATTGTTGAAAAGTGAAGATATTCACAACAGAGATAAACACGATACCATAATTGTCTTGACTAGGCTCAACCCAAAAACCAATCTCTCAGTGTCATTTCCTCCGTACTGTCCCATCCTTTGATTTTCCCTGACTTTAAGCCTTTAGATGTATCGAAGGCTATTTCAACTACGATTTCCTCCTTTGTCAATTTACAAATTTATTTGCCCTTCTCTTCATAATTGCCATAATTCCGCTAAACAAAATCAAGTTATCCAAAGAAAACTTTCATATAAAGTGAATATATAAAAGGTATCTTTGTGTACAAGCAGTTTCAAATAAAAATTCAGATGAGATAGACCTATTCCATCTAGTTGTTCCAAGTCATATGCCAGAGAGACTGTTCTTAAAATGGGCTCATGACCTGCCCGATTGCCGGACATTTCTCGCATCGTAAAACCTTACCTAAAATAGGGAAACCTATTTTTGGCAAAAAAAGTCCTCAGATGTCACTACTTAATTGTAGTCGTGTAAAGGTTTGCCAACTGTCATCCATCCGACGACCAGGCGAGTACCTATTGTCAATTATTCTAGTCTTTATGTACCTTATTGAAAGAGTAGCATTGAAACGTATGGTCCTTTATCTCCACTTCATCTGGGGGACATAGAATATATAAACATTAGTTGATTATGCTTCGAGTTTTCCTGTAAGCCTGTCCCTTAAAGACCATATACTACTACAGAGGTGGCTGAACCCATTTGTCCAGCTTCTTCTCCATAGTGGGCGAATCCCCTAGATAAATTTTGATCCTGACCGTGGGAGCAAAACAATTCAGTATCTGACATAATGCAACATCTATACCAACTTCTGGAGAGTGAAGCCTCTCTTCACCACACCCTATTTCCCGGCTGTAATGTGAGGATTAGCACGCCAGCATTCTGATTCTCAAGTCCATTTTAAGGTAAACTGTTGCTCCCTTAAACCTAAGGATGGCATCGTTACCTACCCTGTACTTGTTTGCCATGAGGGAAGTTCCTAGTGACCCTCTTTGGGGATTTTCACCTTTTGAACTTCTCTATGGTAGACAGGCCAGAGGCCCATTGTCCATCCTTCAAGACTTTGGACTAATGAAGAGGAAAATGCTGGAGGTTCAGTCTTCTTACAGTTTCTCCTGACCTTAGATCCAAACTTAGAGGATACCTCTGACATATTTCGAAACCACCTAAGCTTGTCAATGACCAGTATAAAACCTATTTTGATTCCCAAAGTCAGAATGAGAATTTTAAATAATACGGAATGAAGTTTTCTGTTACTTTTGCCGATCAAGGTCAAATAAATCTTAGATAGCATGGAAAGGGTTCCCATAGAAAGTATTAAAAATTTGTGGGAAAGTTGACTTTACCATCAATAGAAGTCCATGGAAACCATAGCTTTATCATATCACATCCCTTAATAAAATATGACCGAAGAAATTCGGTTTAACTTTGACTTAGTTTTTTCCATACGAACTTGATAAGACAACTGAATAATGTAAAGTGGTGTGTATTGACAACTCTAACTTAGACAATGATGAAGATCTACATGACTTGGTGACTCTTGACCACCTCGGGCGCAACCAACAATAAAATAAATGAAATCTTTGGATGACTCATAAGTGACATGAACTACTTCAATGTGTAGTAACTTTCAGACGTATTTACTGAATTTCCAGGTGTTACCTCCACGGTAGTCCATAAGAGACATTATTGACATACAATCCCGTCAATACGAAAATATAAACCCAGTTCCAGTTCACCTTAGGGGATGCATTTGACCGAGAAAGAACAAATTATTAAAACAAGATCTTGGAACCTTCAGTAATCTTGCATAATTGCCTCACGAACAGTAGTTCAATGGTATAAGAAGGAGTGTAATTCATATAGACTTTGCTATTGACTTTAGAGGCCTTAATCCGATAACCAGTGGTATGCGAGACACCTATCCCTTAATAGACAGCGATCTACACAAATTTAAGACTTTCCTCTTTTCAGAGATTGATATTGCGTCGGCATATCATCAAATAATTTAGATCCTTCTTCTTAAGCCAGTACTCCGATTTTCCTACCGCACCAAGACTGATGCAGTAAGAACTGATGCACTTCGGTTTGTAACTGCCGTGGCTAGCTACGTGATACTGAAGAGAAAGGTCTTGGGTAAATATGCCAAATGTTTTCAAGTTTATTTTGATAAATTTAACGTTAATGACATCCACGTGGGCGAACATATCCAAACATTAAATCAGTTTTGCGTAGGTTACGCTCACTATGGCCTCACTTTCCAAGCCGAAGAAATGCTTCTTGGGTATAACAAGATCAGATATCTTGGACTGATACTTTTTAAATAACTCTCTGCAGCCTCTTCCATGTAAGAATCAAGGTTTATTCGAAATTAAAATTCCCCAAAACCATTGAAGCTCATGCGTAGCTTTCTTGGGTCCTATAATTTTTTATGCACGGTTTATCTCCCTAACTCTTACTGATCTACAGGCATCTTATCTGACTTCCTTTAAAAGTCTGTGAAGGAACCTCTTGAACTTTCTGACGTAGCTCGGTAAAGTTTGTGAGATTAAAAGCATCTTGTTGCGAAAGACCCTGTACGTTAAGAGTCCATATATTAATAAAACATTTTTGTTTGAGAACTGATGCCTCCAATACTGGCTTATGGTGTGGTGTTACTACAAATACCATGATGGCACTTACCCATCCCTGTAAGGGGGGCTTCCTAAGCCAGAAACTCCTTCCCATAGAAACGAGATACTCCACCATAGAAAAGGAATGTATGGCTCTTGAGTGGGTATCTCCAAACCTTAAATTTTATTTGCTGGAAAGAATTCATTTTAGAGACGGATCACAAACCTTTGTATAGCCTAGAAAACTTGTAAATGAACCAAAAGTCGCGGTCTTGAGTGGAACCTGGCATCTCCAAGCTTTAAGATCCATAATGTGTATAACAATGGTTACGATCCAATTATATTCTCTGACTGGTTAAGTCATGGACAGTCAGTAGATTTGTGCCTTTACCGACTTCCACATGTTAGAAACTTTTTCCTCAGCCTATTCTCTTATACTTCCCTTTGACTATAAGTCTTGGTATGGGAAGAGTGTGGAGGTAAGGTAGGTATTAGTGAAAAGTATCAATAGATAGGTTAGCGATATAGTAACCATATTTTTCATTGCCGGCTACTAGTTAAGTAGGGGTAAGTCCATCCCTGCTATTCCCCCCCCCTTTTTCCCCCCTCTTCGAAAGTGATAGTTTGCTTGCTGGCTATTTGTTAAGGTAAGGTAAGTCTAGCTCCAGCGTTGCTGCCTTTTTTCCCCCACCCAAAAGGGTGATAGTTTGATTGCCGGCTGCTTGTTAAGGTAGGGTCAGTCTAGCTCCCGCTATCCCTTCTCCTCCCTCTTCCCCCCCCCGAAAGGTGACGTGTGGGGCTCCGGTCCAAACAGTAATCACTAGACTCACAGCTCCCAACACTACTGTAAGTACATGCCTGCCTTGTATTCTAGTGGATTTATTGGTTGAAAGCTTCACTTTTGACCAATAATAAACTTAGTCTTTTCAGCCTTGCTCTAATTTGGGACGGGTGTAATAATCCCCAAACGTCTTTTAGGTATTGTACTTATCATGGAGAGTGATTTCTTAAGCAGTGGGTAACCTGTCTATCTTTTCAGCTTGGATGACAGAGAGGGTCACCTGTCAATCAACGAGTGAACAGAAGGAGACGGACTAACGACCTGGAGACGTCCCAGATTGGAGTTACTTGCCTGTGCACATGTATGAAGAATCAGGATGTAACCCCTCATCTTTACAGTGGTCAAGAACCTGATCTCCTGTCATTGGGAAATATTACTTACGGCCACTAGAACGAGCCAGTGGGTTGTCACCAACACCTGCAACCCCCCCCACATCAGCAATGGCTACGATTGCAACAACACACAGTGTCACCAACACCAGACACCCAAGTTTTTAGCATTGAATTCAGATATTATTTATATTTTTCATATTTCATTTTCTTTCATGTAGAATCAGTATTTCATATTTAAGTGTTTTATATTTCATATTTCCTAAATAATAAAGTGTTTATGTTTGTCAGTTTTTGTTCTTTTTCTACTCATTAATTTTCTTGAGGAGGAGCCAGCCTGATTAATACTGACTGAAGTTGTTACAGAGCTGAGTAAGCCTTCACAATGATAAACACTTTATTATTTAGAAACGGAAAATGTAAAACAATAAAACATGAATGGGTATCCTAATTGAAAGAAAAACGAAAAATGAAATGAAAAAAATTACATTTGAACTCAACGCTAATATAGGTATATCGTGGTAATGGGGTGTCAGGTGTTGGTGACACTGTGTTGTTGAAATCGTAGCCGTTGCTGATGTGGGGGGGGGGTTGCAGGTGTTGGCGACCTCCACCAGCTCGTTCTTCACAGAGTGTAGCTGTGAATAATTCCTTCAGATGACAGGAACACAGGTTCGTTACCACTGCTGTGATGAGGGGTTAGGTCCTGTGTTGGCTTACATAACAGGTAAATAGGTTACACCTGGGACGTCTCAGGACGTTAGTCCATCTCCTTCTAAACTACTCGTTGATTGGCAGGTGACCCTCTCTGTCATTTCAAGCTGTAAAGAGAGACAGATTACCCACTGCTTAAGAAATCACTCTCCATGATAAGTACAATACCTAAAAGATGTGGTGATTATTAAAACATTTAACCTATCAAGACTGAAAGGACTAAGTTAATTATTGGTCAAAAATGAAGCTTACAACCAATAAATCCACTAAAATATGATCAGGCGTGTACTTACAGTAGTGTTGGGAGCTGTGAGTCGAGTGATTTACTGTTTGACCCGAGCCACACACGTCACCTTTCGGGGGGGGGGGGAAGAGGGAGGGGAAGGGATAGTGGGAGCTAGACTTACCCTACCTTAACAAGTAGCCGGCAATCAAACTATCACTGTCGGGGAGGGGGGAAAAATGGGGGGGATAGCGGGAGCTGGACTTACCCCACCTTAACAAGTAGCCGGCAATGAAACTATTGTTACTATATACTCCCTCGCTACTCCTATCTATTGAACTTTTCCCTCACACTCCCCCATATCAAGACTTACAGTCAAGGAGTATAGGAAGAATAGGCGAGGAAAAAGTTCTAACACATGGAAGTCGCGTAAGACAACAAATCTTCTACTGACTGTCACGACTTAACCAGTCAGAGAAATAATTGGATGAACCATTGATATACACAATATGGAACTTAAAAGCTTGGAGAGCCAATGTCCACCTCAAGAGGCGACTGTTGGTTCCCTTAAAAGTTTCTAGGTATATCAAAGGTTTGTAATCCGTTTCTAAAATTAATTCTTTTCCAAGTAGATAAAATTTAAGCTTGGAGATACCCCACACAAGAGCCAAACATTCCTTTTCTATTGTGGAGTATCTCGTTTCTGTGGCAAGGAGTTTCAGGCTTAGGAAGCATACAGGGAAGGGAATACCATCATTATATTGTAGTAACACTGCACCTAAGCCAGTATTGGAGGCATCAGTTCTTAAACAAAATGTTTTAGAAATATCTGGAATCTTAAGCATAGGGTCTCTCGAGAAGATATTTTTAATCTCATTAAACTTTTCCCGAGCTATGTCAGAAAGTTCAAGAAGTTCTTTCACAGACTTTTTAAGGAAGCTGGATAAGATGCCTGTAAGATCAGTAAGGTTCGGGATAAACCGTGCACGAAAATTTACAGAACCAAGAAAGCTACGCATGAGCTTCTTGGTTTTGGGGAATTTAAATTCTAATAAAGCTTTGATCTTACTGGGGAGAGGCTGCAGAGAGTTATTAGAAAGGATCAGTCCAAGATATCTAATCTTGTTATACCCAAGGAAGGATTTCTTCGGCTTGGAAGTGAGGCCACGTGAGCGTAACCTATGCAAAACTGATGTTAATGTTTGGATATGTTCGCCCCACGTGGATGTCATTACGTAAATGTTATCAAAATAAACTGAAACATTTGGCATATTACCCAAGACCTTTCTCATCAGTCTCACGTAGGTAGCACAGGCAGATACCAAACCGAAGTGCATAGTTCTATACTACGTCAGTCCTTGGTGGGTAGGAAAAGCGGTGTACTGCTTAGAAGAAGGATCTAACATTACTTGAAGATATGCTTGCGCAATATCAAGCTCTGAAAAGAAGGAAGAGTCATAAAATTTGTGTAAATCGCTATCTATTAAGGGCATAGGCTCAGCATCCCACCGAATTATAGCATTAAGGCCTCTGAAGTCAATAGCAAGTCTATATGAATTATCCTCCTTCTTAACCATGACTACTGGTGAGCAATATGCAGATACTGAAGGTTCAATGATCTTTAGTTTTAATAATTTGTCTTCCTCTCGGTCAAATGCATCCCTAAGGTGAGCTGGAACTGGGTATAATTTTCGTTTGATAGGATTGTCCGTCACTAAGTCAATCTTATGGACTACCGTGTAGGTAACACCTGGAATATCAGTAAAGGCGTCTGAAAAGTTGCTCACTCATTGAAGTAGTTCGTGTCTCTTATGGTCATCCAAACATTCATTAATATTAATGTTTGTTGCACCTGAGTGGTCAAGAGTCACCAAGTCATGTAGTTCTCCGTCATAGTCTAAGTTAGAGGTGTCAATTAGACACACTTTACATTCTTCAATTGTCTTATCAAGTTCGTGTTGAAAAACTAAGTCAAAGTTATTAAGGCAGTTAACCGAATTTCTTCGGTTCCTCTTGACTTCTATGAGGTAGTCAACTTTCCCACAAATTTTTAATACTTTATATGGACCTTTCCATGCTACTAATAATTTATTTGACTTGATCGTCAAAAGTACCAGAACTTCTTCCCGTACTTTAAAACTTCTCCTCTGACTTTTGGAATCAAAATAGGTTTTGTACTGATCCATTGACAAGCTTAAGTTTTTCGCAACTGTCAGAGGTCTCCTCAAGTTTGGATCTAAGGTCAAGGAGAAATTTTGTAAGAAGACTGAACCTCAGCATTTACCTCCCATTAGTCCATAAGTCATGAAGGATGGACAATGGACTTCTGGCCTGTCTACCATAGAGAAGTTCAGAAGGTGAAAACCCCAAAGAGTCACTGGGAACTTCCCTCATGGCAAACAAAGCACAGGGTAGGTAACGACGCCACTCCTTAGGTTTAAGGGAGCAAAGTTTCCTTAAAATGGACTTGAGAATCGAATGCTGGCGCTCAATCATCCCATTACAGCTGGGATGATAGGGTGTGGTGAAGAGAGGCTTCACTCCCAGAAGTTGGTAGAGATGTTGCATTAAGTCAGATGTGAATTGTGTCTCACGGTCAGGCAAAATTTCTCTAGGGATGCCCACTCTGGAGAAGATGGACAAAAGTGCTTCAGCCACCTCTGTAGTAGTTATGGTCTTTAAGGGTACGGCTTCAGGGAAACTCGAAACATAATCAACTAATGTTAATATATATCTATGTCCCCCAGATGAAAGTGGAGATAAAGGACCAACAATGTCAATAGCTAGTCTTTCAAATGGTTCCATAAAGACTGGCATTTTGACCATAGGTACTCGCCTTGTACCTCGGGAGGATGACAGTTGGCGAACTTTACACGATCTACAATAGGTAGTGATATCTGAGGACATTTTTGGCCAAAAATAGATTTCCTAATTTTATTTAAGGTTTTACGAAGCGAGAAATGTCCGGCGACTGGCAGGTTATGAGCCATTTTAAGAACAGTCTCTCTGCATTGACTTGGAACAACCAAGATGGAATAGTCTATCTCATCTGAATTTAATTTGAATACTGACTTGTACAAGCTACCTTTTATGTATTCAAATTTATATGAAAAGTTTTTCCTTTGGATAACTTGATTTTGTTTAGCTGCATTATGGCAATTCTGAAGAGAAGGGCAATTACGTTGTAAATTGACAAATGAGTCCTTCGATATATCTAAAGGCTTAAAGTCAGGGAAAATCAAAGGATGGACAGTAGGAGAAGCCTGGGCTATGGCCTGAGCCCTAGTCGAGACATTTATTGTATCAAAGGCGATATCTTCACTTTCATCTAACAAGTGAACCGGTGATCCTACTACCTCGCTTTCGAGAGTAGCATCACTGGTTTTTAATCCCACATGAATCTCACTAGACATTGTCTCATCTGAACTTTCGAGGGGCTTCTCTGACTCTACAGGAAGAGGATCTGAAACACTTGTGTCCTTCTTTGGCGATGAAAGGTCAACCTCAGAAGGAAGAATGGCACCTTTTACATTACCTATTAGTACGGAGCAAGAAGTGATGGGAGCTAGTACGGCTTCAGACCAAGCTGTGAACCATTTAGACCTAATGTAACAACGGATGGTACGAAAAGTGTCTGTACGGCCCAAGTAGTCTGAAAGTATAGCAGAGGAAAGATTTCTTTAAGGTTAGGGAACAGCTTATCAGAAATGACTATACATGTGCATCCAGTGTCTCGTAAAATTGTGGATACATTAAGTCCATTACCTGTTCCTGAACAGAAGGGTGCTTGGTCATTACAGTCTTTAAAACATCTTCCAACTTTTTGGACCTTCTTAGAAGGACAAACTGGACGTTTATGCCCCTTAACACCACACAAATGACAAACAGGAATAAAAGAAGTCATTTTACTTTCCACTAGAGGCTTTGATTTCTTAAGGTCTGATGAACCCTTGCCCTTAGGGTTCGATCCCTTTAGGTCTTTACAGGAATTGTGAGCCTCAGGATACAAGTCAGCAGCCTCAGCAACTTCCTCAGCTTTAATCAGGTTATGTTCTCTGATGAATGTTTTTATCTGGTGGGGAAGAGCTGTCAGGAACTGGTCAGCAACCATGAAGTCTCTAAGAGATTCATAACTGTGATCATTTCCTGAACTCTCTATCCAAAAGTCGAACAAACTAGTGTTACCTGTAACTGCTGAAAGTTCTGGCCAGGCTGTAAAGTGTCATACCTGAAATCTTTCCTTTAGGAATTTGTGTTTTTTTTTGATATGCTTTAAGGATTGCCTTCTTCAGTAGGTTATAATTACATATGATATCCTGCGAAAAAGTTGCATAGATATTCAAAGCAGTACCAGAAAATAACATTCCTAACCTGGTAGCCCAGGTGTCAGCAGGCCATTCACAGAGGGTAGCGGTATTTTCAAATCTGATAATGTATGAAGTAATGTCTTCACCCTCTGTGAAGGGAGGTAAATTAGGTGTTGGAATATGTGCACTAGCTGCATGATGTTCAATTACTCCTTCCTCTAATTGTTGTTGTGTAAAAGTTAACTTTTTATTCTCTAATTCAAGGCGAGATTTTTCGAGCTCGCGATCCTTTTCTCTCTCTATTAACTCATGTTCTCTATCCTTTGCTCTTTCCTCAAATTCTCTTAATTTAACTTGTTCCTCACGTACTCTAGCTCTTTCTTCACGATCAAGTCTATCATGCTCCTTTTTGTGTTCTCTTTCTCTTTCTAACTGTCTTTCTTGAATTTCTCTCTCAATTCTCTCTCTCTCCTTTTTCTCCTGTCTTTCAAGGTTCTCTTTCTACTTTTTCTCTTCTCTTTCGATTCTCTCTCTCTCCTTATTCTCTTCTTTTTCGATTCTCTCTCTCTCCTTTTCTTCTCTTTCGATTCTCTCTCTCCCCTTTTCTTCTTCTCTTTCCCTTTTTAACTGTCTTTCTTCTCTCTCAATTCTCTCTTTTTCAAGTCTTTCCTGGATCTTAGCACTAATGAAAGATTGTAAATTTTTCCCTGTTATTCCTAACTTACTTCCAGTGTTCATCCAAAACTGGTATTCCTCCATGCTTGCAAGAATAACTTAAACTATCAGGGGAAATGAAACGGGTATTAAAGAATACCGAGGGTTCAATTCCTGCTCCACTCAAACTGTCTGTAAATAAACCAGAGGGCTCGATCCCTGCTTCAATTAAACAGTATGTATTAATGAAAACGAAGGGCTCCATGCCGGCTCCGAGCAAACAGTAAGTAGAATGGGGTCAATTGACCATCCAATCTTCTCGCCAACAAATCAAGAGTGTCCTACGACAGTTCCCTTGATAAAATAAAGAGCTCAATGAAACAAATTGTCACTGGAAAATCTCGGGTCCCTAGAGTCTAATCCTCCAAAGCGTTTCAAGCTCGAAAAGGTGGCAGAATTAAAATATTATATCCTACGTGACTTGACTTACAATAAATTGAGACTATAACAATCATCAAATCTTTTAAATACCTGCACCATAGTCCTACTATAGAGAATGATTACTCATTGCTGGTGGTAACCATCTGTGGTATGCGGAGTTGAAGTTCCAATGGCAGATTCGAGATGGAGATGAATCTTGATTCAGTCGAGTTGATCCTGGCAAGGTCGCCACTTGTGAAGGCTTACTCAGCCCTGTAACAACTTCAGTCAGTATTACCAAGGCTGGCTCCTCCTCAGGAAAATTAATGAATAGAAAAAGAAATAATAACAGACAATGATAAACACTTTATTATTTACAAACGGAAAATGTAAAACAATAAAACATAAATCGGTATCCTAATTGAAAGAAAAATGAAAAATGAAATGAAAAAAAATTACATTTGAACTCAACGCTAATATAGGTATATCGTGGTAATGGGGTGTCAGGTGTTGGTGACACTGTTGTTGAAATCGTAGCCGTTGCTGATGTGGGGGGGATAGCAGGTGTTGGTGACCTAAACTGGCTCGTTCTTCACAGAGTGTAGCCGTGAATAATTCCTTTAGATGACAGGAACACAAGCTCGTTACCACTGCTATGATGAGGGGTTAGGTCCTGTGTTGGCTTACATAACAGGTAAATAGGTTACACCTGAGACGTCTCAGGACGTTAGTCCGTCTCCTTCTATTCTACTCGTTGATTGGCAGGTGACCCTCCCTCTCATTTCATGCTGTAAAAAGAGACAGATTACCCACTGCTTAAGAAATCACTCTCCATGATTAGTACAATACCTAAAAGATGTGGTGATTATTAAAACATTTAACCTATCAAGACTGAAGGGGGTTTTAACATGCTCAGAGCGAACGAAAATTTTTTCCGAAAAAAATTCACAAACTGAGTTAATCTTATAGAAAAATAGCTTAACTCTCTGGCAACACAATGGTACCAGAATCATTGTTCTACGACATTCCTACAAGGAATTATGGTCATTTAAATACACCTAGGGTGACGTCACCACCCGCGGCAGGTGTGCTCACCTGTCGTCAATTTATTTTTTTTTTTCCGTTTTTTTTTCGTGTATTTATTGTATTATTCTTTCTAAGATAATAATTGACGATTTGGCATCATAATACATTGGGTGGGACTTATACGTAGAGTTCCAACCAACCAGGAACCTCCCGACACCATTTTGCTGACGTCATGGAAAATTCCAGTCTCGGGGTGGCCGGGGAATATGGCTAAATATAACGCTATTATAGCTTCTACGGCTTATTTATCTATCACAATTGATCTAATATGACATAATAAATAATATAAATAACAAAGAAGTATGGTAAATACTCCAGAATGAATAATATATGGAATATTCCCAGAGCGCTCCATCGGGAATAATAGATTCCCATTCTCAGAGAGGGGCTTCCATTCTCTTTCTCTCACCTCCAGGGTCCTTATATTAAAGAAAACTAACATGGGTAACTATGATATACATTCGTAATGCAGTATAAGACTGAGAAAAATGTTATTTTCTCGAAAAAAAAAAAAAAAAAGGTGGTCAGGCTGTTTCGCGGATTATCTCGGAAGTAAGTTATTCACATATATGAGCAAGTAACTTCGTTAATAATAGCAGGAATGTAATGAAATTCACAGAGAACATAAAGGAAAGATTGTTTTACAAGCTAATGGATCGCTTTTTGAGATATCATAATTTGTTTTTGATTTTTGTGAGGGCAAAAGTCAGATATTTGGCTGAAAGTCAAAAAACATACAAAATTTATTTTTTTTAAGAATGAAGAAAGGATAAATTACAGAAAATCTAACCACTAGAAATACAGTTTAGCATTGTTTTATGCGTAGATAATGCCAAAACAACTTCTCCAAGTCCCACTTCGACGGCACCTTGCAATATGTATGATTATTAGTAAATAATTTTTTTCTCAGTTGTTTTTTGAGCTATCTTATTGAAACTTGGTCACATTACTATTGAAAGGTGTTTCTTTACGTACAAAAAAATGAAAGAAATCGAACGAAAAATAAAAAAGTTCATGTGTTGGCCTTCATATCCCTCTGAAAGGACTAAGATAATCATTGGTCAAAAGTGAAGCTTTCAACCAATAAGTCCACTAAAATATGACCAGGCGTGTACTTACAGTAGTGTTGGGAGCTGTGAGTCGAGTGATTTACTGTTTGACCGGAGCCCCACACGTCACCTTTCGGGGGGGGGGGGAGGGGAAGGGATAGCGGGAGCTAGAGGGACCCTACCTTAACAAGTAGCCGACAATGAAACTATTGTTACTATATGCTCCCTCGCTACTCCTATCTATTGAACTTTTCCCTCACAGTGATATATCGTTCAACAGTGGTGAGTGATGACATAACGTTCTACAGCGATGAGTGGAGATGTAACGTTCAACAGTGGTGAGTGATGATATAACATTCAACAGTGGTGAGTGGTGATATTACGTTCAACAGTGGTGTGTGGTGATATTACGTTCAACAGTGGTGAGTGGAGATCTATCGTTCAACAGTGATGAGTGGTGATATAACGTTCAACAGTGATGAGTGGTGATATAACGTTCAACAGTGATGAGTGGAGATCTATCGTTCAACAGTGATGAGTGGTGATATAACGTTCAACAGTGGTGAGTGGAGATATAACGTTCAACAGTGATGAGTGGTGATATAACGTTCAACAGTGGTGAGTGGAGATATAACGTTCAACAGTGATGAGTGGTGATATAACGTTCTACAGCGATGAGTGGTGATATATCGTTCAACAGTGATGAGTGGTGATATAACGTTCAACAGTGATGAGTGGTGATATAACGTTCAACAGTGATGAGTGGAGATCTATCGTTCAACAGTGATGAGTGGTGGTATAACGTTCAACAGTGATGAGTGGAGATCTATCGTTCAACAGTGATGAGTGGTGATATAACGTTCAACAGTGGTGAGTGGAGATATAACGTTCAACAGTGATGAGTGGTGATATAACGTTCTACAGCGATGAGTGGTGATATATCGTTCAACAGTGATGAGTGGTGATATAACGTTCAACAGTGATGAGTGGAGATCTATCGTTCAACAGTGATGAGTGGTGATATAACGTTCAACAGTGATGAGTGGTGATATAACGTTCAACAGTGGTGAGTGGAGATATAACGTTCAACAGTGATGAGTGGTGATATAACGTTCAACAGTGATGAGTGGTGATATAACGTTCAACAGTGGTGAGTGATGACATAACATTCAACAGTGATGAGTGGTGATATAACGTTCAACAGTGATGAGTGGAGATATAACGTTCAACAGTGATGAGTGGTGATATAACGTTCAACAGTGATGAGTGGTGATATATCGTTCAACAGTGGTGAGTGGTGATATAACGTTCAACAGTGATGAGTGGTGATATAACGTTCAACAGTGGTGAGTGGTGATATAACGTTCAACAGTGGTGAGTGGTGATATTACGTTCAACAGTGGTGAGTGGTGATATAACGTTCAACAGTGATGAGTGGTGATATTACGTTCAACAGTGGTGAGTGGTGATATAACGTTCAACAGTGATGAGTGGTGATATTACGTTCAACAGTGGTGAGTGGTGATATTACGTTCAACAGTGGTGAGTGGAGATGCAACGTTCAACAGTGATGAGTGGTGATATTACGTTCAACAGTGATGAGTGGTGATATATCGTTCAACAGTGGTGAGTGGTGATATTACGTTCAACAGTGGTGAGTGGAGATGCAACGTTTTACAGTGATGAGTGGAGATATAACGTTCAACAGTGATGAGTGGTGATATAACGTTCAACAGTGGTGAGTGGAGATATAACGTTCAACAGTGGTGAGTGGTGATATAACGCTCGACAGTGGTGAGTGGTGATATAACGTTCAACAGTGGTGAGTGGTGATATAACGTTCAACAGTGGTGAGTGGTGATATAACGTTCAACAGTGGTGAGTGGTGATATAACGTTCAACAGTGGTGAGTGGTGATATAACTTTCAACAGTGGTGAGTGGTGATATAACGTTCAACAGTGGTGAGTGGAGATATAACGTTCAACAGTGGTGAGTGGTGATATAACGTTCAACAGTGGTGAGTGGTGATATAACGTTCAACAGTGATGAGTGGTGATATAACGTTCAACAGTGATGAGTGGTGATATAACGTTCAACAGTGATGAGTGGAGATCTATCGTTCAACAGTGATGAGTGGTGATATAACGTTCAACAGTGATGAGTGGTGATATAACGTTCAACAGTGGTGAGTGGAGATATAACGTTCAACAGTGATGAGTGGTGATATAACGTTCAACAGTGATGAGTGGTGATATAACGTTCAACAGTGATGAGTGGTGATATAACGTTCAACAGTGATGAGTGGTGATATAACGTTCAACAGTGGTGAGTGGTGATATAACGTTCAACAGTGATGAGTGGAGATCTATCGTTCAACAGTGATGAGTGGTGATATAACGTTCAACAGTGATGAGTGGTGATATAACGTTCAACAGTGGTGAGTGATGACATAACATTCAACAGTGATGAGTGGTGATATAACGTTCAACAGTGATGAGTGGTGATATAACGTTCAACAGTGATGAGTGGTGATATAACGTTCAACAGTGGTGAGTGATGACATAACATTCAACAGTGATGAGTGGTGATATAACGTTCAACAGTGATGAGTGGTGATATATCGTTCAACAGTGGTGAGTGGTGATATAACGTTCAACAGTGATGAGTGGTGATATAACGTTCAACAGTGGTGAGTGGTGATATAACGTTCAACAGTCGGTGAGTGGTGATATAACGTTCAACAGTGGTGAGTGGTGATATAACGTTCAACAGTGGTGAGTGGTGATATAACGTTCAACAGTGGTGAGTGGAGATATAACGTTCAACAGTGGTGAGTGGTGATATAACGTTCAACAGTGATGAGTGGTGATATAACGTTCAACAGTGGTGAGTGGAGATATAACGTTCAACAGTGGTGAGTGGTGATATATCGTTCAACAGTGGTTAGTGATGATATAACGTTCAACAGTGGTGAGTGGTGATATAACGTTCAACAGTGATGAGTGGTGATATAACGTTCAACAGTGATGAGTGGTGATATATCGTTCAACAGTGGTGAGTGGTGATATAACGTTCAACAGTGATGAGTGGTGATATAACGTTCAACAGTGGTGAGTGGTGATATAACGTTCAACAGTGGTGAGTGGAGATGCAACGTTCAACAGTGATGAGTGGTGATATTACGTTCAACAGTGATGAGTGGTGATATATCGTTCAACAGTGGTGAGTGGTGGTATTACGTTCAACAGTGGTGAGTGGAGATGCAACGTTTTACAGTGATGAGTGGAGATATAACGTTCAACAGTGATGAGTGGAGATATAACGTTCAACAGTGATGAGTGGAGATATAACGTTCAACAGTGGTGAGTGGTGATATAACGTTCAACAGTGGTGAGTGGTGATATAACGTTCAACAGTGGTGAGTGGAGATATAACGTTCAACAGTGGTGAGTGGTGATATAACGCTCGACAGTGGTGAGTGGTGATATAACGTTCAACAGTGGTGAGTGGTGATATAACGTTCAACAGTGGTGAGTGGTGATATAACGTTCAACAGTGGTGAGTGGAGATATAACGTTCAACAGTGGTGAGTGGTGATATAACGTTCAACAGTGGTGAGTGGAGATATAACGTTCAACAGTGGTGAGTGGTGATATAACGTTCAACAGTGGTGAGTGGTGATATAACGTTCAACAGTGGTGAGTGGTGATATAACGTTCAACAGTGGTGAGTGGAGATATAACGTTCAACAGTGGTGAGTGGTGATATAACGTTCAACAGTGATGAGTGGTGATATAACGTTCAACAGTGGTGAGTGGAGATATAACGTTCAACAGTGGTGAGTGGTGATATATCGTTCAACAGTGGTTAGTGATATAACGTTCAACAGTGGTGAGTGGAGATATATCGTTCAACAGTGGTGAGTGGTGATATAACATTCAACAGTGGTGATATAACGTTAGTAATGATGAAGGCGGCTCAGTGGCTCCTTCTACAGAGCGGTCCATTTCCTCAGCGGTCCCTTCTACAGAGCGGTCCCTCCTGAAAAGGGCTGTGGCTGAGTGGCTCCTTTTCACACCTATATGGTAATGATGTCGCCCTCGAGACCACCTCACCCTCAACCCCCACCCACGCCCTCCCGCGCCCCCCTGCGCCCCCCACCCGCGCCCCCCACCCGCGCCCCCCGCCCGTCGCGCCGACCCATTCCGCCCGCCCCCCGCGCCCTTGCGCCCGCCCGTCGCGCCCGCCCGCGCCTTCTGCTGCGCCTTCTGCAGCGTCGTCCGGATCGCCCCCGCGCACCGAATTTTTTTTCCGATTTTTTTGAATTTTTTTTTAATTTCATTTTATTTTGCTCTCCACTTCCTCGAATCAGAGTTTTTGGATTACCCCTCCCACTTTCACCCCCACCCCAAATTTTTTCGAATTTTTTTTTCTCGATAATACAAAGACTCCAATTCCTCGGATCAAATTTTTGGGTACCCCTCCTTCCACCCCCAAATATTCCTGTTCCATCTCCTCGGATCAAGTTTTTCTCGATATCAATAATACAAAGAGTTCCCCCACCATCCACTTCTACCCTCTATGTCCAAGTATTTCTCCTCCATCTCCTCGGATCAAGTTTTTTGGATTCCCCCCTCTGGGTATAAGCATTCAAAATGGATTCCCACTTCCACCCCAAAATATTCCTGCTCTACTTCCTTGGATCAAGGTTTTCTCGACAATACAAAGACTCCAATTCCTCGGATCAAATTTTTCTCGAAATCATAGACTCCATCTCCTTGGATCAAGGTTTTGGATTCCCCCCTCTCAGGGTAAGCATTTCAAATGAACTCCTCCTATGAGGCATGGTACTTTCTCTTACTACAGGTCTAAACAAGTGTGACATCACCCCACCTGTGTTTACTCGGCGGTCAGTGACGTCACGTGATGACCTCACACATACAGGCTGAATCTTGTCGACTTCCCCCTATGTCAGTGACGTCACGTGATGACCTCACACACACAGGCTGAATCTTGTCGACTTCCCCCTACACAATTTTCACTCTTAACCCAGGATAACCCAAATAATTTCACATTTTTTTCGTTAATTCCCACAACAATCCACATTTTCTTTACAAAATACAACACAAGTCTAGACATGTTTCTCATTTTAACAATTTCATCAGAAAAAGTCTCCACAACACTTACAACTTATAACCACTTTTCGATAAATTCACTAGTCACAATTTTACATACTACGAAGTTAATACGAACACACACCTCACTTTACTTTGAACACCTTCAAAACACTCTCATAAATCATTTGAATACTCACATAAACACCTTTGAACATTTCCAAACAACACTGAAACACTTCTAAAATATCATTTTGAATACTCCCAAATAAGATTTGATATCTCTAATTTATCTGCACTTACACATTTCATTAAATTACAACTCATCCCCCCAAACTCCTCCCTCAGTCTCCAGACTTCACAACATTATCACAAAAACTAACTCAAACACTTTACTTTGAACAACACCAAAAAACACCACCAATTACCTTTGAATACTCCAAAAACATCATTCGAACACCCCCAAATCACCTCTGAATACTCCAGAACAACTTCATAAGTACTCTTGCACATCATTTGAAGACCTTCAAAAACACCTTTGAATAACCTCAAAACACCATTTGAGTACTCCCAAATACACCACTGAAAACTACTAAAACACCACTAAATACACTCAAAACACCACCACCCAAAATCACCATAAACTAAGATCAACACCCACAACCCACATCACCCACACCCCAAAACACCCACAACCCATAATTTTTTCTCGTTTTAACTATTTTCATCAGAAAAAGTCACAACAACAACCACTTATAACATCTTTTCGGTATCTCTAGTTCGACAACAACACCCACAACCCACAACCCACAACACCCACAACACCACAACACCCACACCCACAGCACCCACATCCCACAACAACCACAACCCACATCACCCACAACACCCCCAACCCACATCACCCACACCCCACAATTTTTTCTCGTTTTAACTAATTTCATCAGAAAGTCACAACAACAACAACCCACAACTTATAATCTCTTTTCAACAACTCTAGTTCGACAACAACACCCACAACCCACAACACCCACAACACCCACAACACCCACAACCCTCAACACCCACAACCCACAACACCCACAACCCACATCACCCACAACGACCCACTTATAACATCTTTTCGGTATCTCTAGTTCGACAACAACACCCACAACACCCACATCCCACATCACCCACAACCACACATCACCCACCCCACAACACCCACAACCCACATCACCCACATCACCCACACCCCACAACACCACAACAACAACCACAACTTATAACCACTTTTTCAGCATCTCTAGTTCGACAACAACACCCACAACCCACATCACTCACAACTCACATCACCCACAACCCACAACACTCACAACCCACAACACCCACAACAACAACCCACTTATAACATCTTTTTGGGTATCTCTAGTTCGACAACAATACCCACAACCCACAACACCCACAACACACAACCCACATCACCCACAACAACAACACACTTATAACGTCTTTTCGGTATCTCTAGTTCGACAACAACACCCACAACCCACAACACCCACAACCCACAATTTTTTCTCGTTTTAACTAATTTCATCAGAAAAAGTTACATCAACAACCCACAACTTATAACCACTTTTTTGGTATCTCTAGTTCGACTACATTACCCACAACCCTCATCACTTACCAATTTATTCACAATTTATTCGATACAAATTTTTCCCCTTCTTTTTACTGAATCTTAAATGTAATACACATTCACATTCCTCCCTACATTACTAAAATTCTAATAAAATCCTCTCCGTACCCATCTCCTTGTATCCACATAAATTGATATTATACTCACAACAACTAATCTCACTACCCAACTACTGCGACATGTTTCAACACCATCCTTTCTTTTCCAATATATCATAACTTTTCAATTCTATAATTTCTGTTTAAAATATTCACACATTACCTTTATTTTCAGTAAAATCCCCCCATATTTCATTAAATTTCTAATACAACCCTCCCCATACCCCTCTCCATCTCACCCCCATCTCCCAACACACCTCTTCTGAACACACACAAAAATCACATTTCACATCCACAAATGCATCTCATCACCCATCTCAAATCCACTAAAATCACTGTACCCAAGATTGTCACAAAACTCTATGACCACCTAACACTGTAGGGACAGCGAGCGCGCTAGTCACACTTCCGTGCTCCGAGAATATAAGTGTTTTTGAGGGCTACCTAAGTGTTCTGCAAGGGTTGCTAAGTTTGTCAGGGTAGTGAACAATCCTAGAAGTAATTTTTAATCTGCCTGAGCCACATAAGTGTGGGGAGAGCCATAATTTTGGAAGTGATCTTGAAAATAAAAACGTTGTGGCGCAGAGTGGGCGGTAGTGTGTAAGGGACATTGTCAAGTGTCACCAAGAAGATAATAAGTGAAACAATGTGTGCCCAGTAAAAGAAATCAGTGAAAAAGGGTTTCTTTATTAATGAGAAAAAATTTTAGGTGGTCTTGAGGACGTCATGGGCTGGATTAGCCGGAGCCCAATCCCCTGGACAATCTCGTCTCGCTCCCAACAATACTTTATACCTGTGAGGGTTTTTGGGTGGGGGGGTTCCAGGTTCCAATTAACCGCCAAGCTAAATGTGAAGGGTTTCAATCTCAAGCACGAAAAAGAATAGGCATCAAGTATTCAAAAAGGTTTTGCAAAGGTAATCCTTTGAACAAGGCGTTTAAACTCACTAAAAGAGGTCGGATAGGCAACACTGAAAGGGGTGGGAGTAGGTCACAACAGGTTGGGGAACAAGCGACAATGAGAATTACATTACACTCCAACAACCCACCTATTTTCAGACCTAATATCCCCCCTAATTTTTTAACTAATTACACACACACACACACACCAAAACCCACACACACCACCCAACACAAACAAACACACACACAAACACACAACAAACAACAAAAAAAAACAACACACACACACACCACCCCCAAAACCACACACACCCACACAACACACCACACCACACTGTAAGAAAGTGCCGGAAATCCCAGGAGGTTGTGGGTCAGGTCCAAAAAGGTGTGGGCACCCAAGGACCACTGGGGACTTACTTAAATGCAAAAGCACCTCCCTTTCGTAAATAGCCACACAAAATTTCCCAAAAATTATCACAAAATTCCACAAAATACCACACACACACACACCCCCAACACCACACACCACACAAAACCACACACACACCCACCACCCACACACACCCCAACACACAACCAAAATCCGCCCCCCGCAACCTCAACTAGGTGAGTACAACTGGTGAGTACACACACACACACACACATTCAGACCCCCACATACCTCCCCCCCTCCACCGAATTCCCTATTCCCCCGATCCCCCCCCTCCCCGATCACCCTCCCCCCCCCTTTTCCCCTAAACCCTCCCCCCCCCCCACCCCGCTCCCACATAGCCACGTTCCTCCACTATTTCCCCCCCCACCCTTTTGCCTCACATATAACCAAAACATACAGAACTAATATTTTTCCCACTCTGGGCATCAGATAAACCCCAAAAATGGGTTCCCGGGAACAAAAAGAAAAACAAGGGACAGGAGGAGGAAACTGAAAAGGAAGATAGGGCACAGCTCAAAAAAAGGGGAAAAAGAAGGGGAAAAGAAACTAGAAGAATTTAGCATGGAATGGAAGAGAGGTAGATAGGGGAAACCGGGAAGTGGGGGGTGCATGTAAAAGCAGCAAAGCTAGGAACGGTTTAAAAAGGGAAATTGAAAACTAAAAACAGCCTAAAGAACAAAGAAATTTTGGGATTGACAACAGAGACTGCTCCCTCACCACAAAAAGGGGACTGTAGGGAAAAAAGGGGGCACAACTGCATGGAGAAGCTCATCAGAGGGACTGTAGCAAATGAAAAGCTCAGCTTTTGGGGGGCCCAACGAAAAAACGACCCCAGGAAAAAGCCAGAAGGAAAATGACAGGCACGACCCCAGTCATTAGCCGTAAAACTGATGAAAGGAAAGCTGCTTTGGGGGAAAACCAAATTAAAGGGAAATCACGGGGATTTGCGGGGGAAAATAAAAGGGGTGAGGTCGTCTTTGTGTAGGGGGCCCCAGGAAGTCAAAGGGGAAAATATGAAGCAAAAAAACAAGGGGAAAAAAAACAATTGAAAAGCTCATGAAAGCAATAGGAGAAGCGATATGACCCCGCTGGAAAATTTTCGGGAATAGGGGGGTTTGTAAAAAAAAGAACCCCGGGCCCGTGAGAGGACCCTTAAGGCAGAAAGGACTCGGGCCAGATCCTGAGGAGAAAGCAGTTAAGGGACATACGGGATAGAGGAAGGTGTACTGACTGCAAAGAACACAAAAGAAAGGAAAAAACTGAGGGATGGTACAAAGGGGAAAGGAGGAAAGAGAGGGGATGGAGAAGACAGACAGGAATCCCGACCCCGAAAGATCAAATCGCCCCCCTCACCTTCCCATGAAGCCTCCCCAAACCCGGTAAACCCCGTGCAACCAAACCGAAAACAAAACACCCCTGCCAATCCCTGCCCCACCCACTACATTACAAACCACCCCCCCGCAAAACCCATGTTCCTTACCCCGGGCTCCTACTTCCCTAAACCCCAATATACCTCCCCGACCACGCCCAGAAAGTTTAGGTGTGGTATACAAATGCAGATGGAAAAAACAAAAAAGTTAAGGAGTGGCACGAAAGAATCAAAGGCTCCCCCCACAAATAGCCTCACAGAAACAAAAACCCCAGAAAAAATAACATTCAAATTTTTACCGGATATCAAATCTTCAGGAAAACAGAGGGGGAGAGGGGGGAGGAGTTGCACCTTTTTAAAAAAACCTGGGGTTTTGAGAAAATGGAAGGAAAGGATGGCACGGGGAAAGGGACATTAGTAGGAACAATCCCGTCTGAGGGCATAAGGTGATAATTCTAATGTCAACCACCACAAACTGCGTAGGCAAGAGAAAAATCGATGAAGCAACAGGCAAAGTCGACACATAGCCGAGGTGGCCCGGAGGCCACGGGGGGAGCAAAGTTTCTGTTAGGGGGTTTCTATCACAAAAGATTGACGGGAAAACCGGAGCCCCGGAGGTCCCAAATGAGGCCAAAATAGGATGTGGTAGGAAAAATCGTGCTCAAATGTTTTGGACACTACCAAGAGAGAGGGAGGGTGAACCAGCAAGGGTTTGGGGCCCTTGTATTCTCCTGAGTAGTTGGCTCGGGGTATCAGTATGAAAAAGGCCCCCGGGACTAGTGAACATGGGTTCTGTGCTTTGACACTTTGAGCTCCAAGTGGGAGGTACAGGAAAAGGCGGGAAAAAAAAAACCCCACAAAAGGGGGAACTACTCAGGCTGAGGAACTTCCTTTAAAACATTTAGTGGGAGAGGGAAATTTCAGGGAAAAACCTAAAAAGGGGCTAGTAGCAACAAATGCAAAGGAGGCAGAGGAGAGGTTTTTTTCCCAAGGGGAAACAGAAAAAAAAGGGGAAAAACAGAACGAGTCCTTGGGTTTCCCCAAAGGTGTGGGGGCAAAAACTGGTGACAAGAAGGGGAAAAGGTACAGGCAAAAACTCAGGAAAATAAAGAAAATCAAACCCAAGATCCAGAAACGAAAAGCACAGATAAGAAGGGGAGGGTCAGAGAAAATTGGGGAAAGACATAGCACAAAAACAAAAATGCCCGAAGCTGTTTTACAGCCCTCAGGAGGAAAAACAACATCAAGGGCCGGAATCAGACTGAGGAAAGGGGGATGGGGAATTCCCAAGAAAAACCGAGAGGTTTGTCAGGAGCTCAACACAAATTTAAAGAGGTTTTACAGTGGAAACCCTGGACCCAAGAAAACAGAACAGGGGGCAACCGCAAGTCTGGAGGGTACTATAACCAAGGAGGGGTGGAGCTGCTATGCGAACTTGAAACCCCAAAAAGGGGGGGACCAGAAAAAAACCCCTCCATGAGTCCCTTTAAAGGGGAGCAGAGTTTGGTGAGCTTAAAAAAGATCTTCAAAAACATCATTTTAAACTGGGCAAAAACCCTGAGGAGGGGAAAATGGCAAATTTCCCAAATTTTTAAAAAGGGGGGCAGACAGAGGACTAAACTCAGACCTGTATCACAACGTGTATGTATTAAGGTCAGGGGAAGATCATCAGGGGGAGTGAGGGGGACCGGAAAAAAAACTGTTTAATTGACAACCACCCCCGGGTTTTAGGGGGAAAATCCGTGTCACCAACCCACTAGAGTTTTAGACAAGGTGAAAAATAAGACAAAGAGAGAGGGGGATCGACTGCGTATTTTTTGGCTGCAAAAAGGCCTTGCACAGTTTAACAAGAGGTAGTATAAACTAGAGGACCAGGCACACCTAACAGGAAGGCACTGCAATGGATCAGAGAATATCTGACAGGGAGGCAACAACGAGTCATGGTACACGACGAGGTGTCAGAGTGGGCGCCTGTGACAAGCAGGGTTCCACAGGGGTCAGTTCCAGGACCTGTGCTGTTCTTGGTATATGTGAACGACATAACGGAAGGGATAGACTCAGAAGTGTCCTTGTTTGCAGATGATGTGAAGTTAATGAGAAGAACCAAATCGGACGAGGATCACGCAGTACTACAAAGAGACCTGGACAGGCTACAAGCCTGGTCCAGCAACTGGCTCCTTGAATTTAACCCTGCCAAATGCAAAGTCATGAAGATTGGGGAAGGGCAAAGAAGACCGCAGACACAATATAGTTTAAAATGGCCAAAGACTGCAAACCTCACTCAAGGAAAAAGATCTGGGGTGAGTATAACACCGAGCATATCTCCTGAGGCACACATCAATCAGATAACTGCTGCAGCATACGGGCGCCTGGCAAACCTATGGATAGCGTTCCGATACCTCAGTAAAGATTCGTTTAAGACTCTGTATACCATCTACCTCAGGCCCATACTGGAGTATGCAGCACCAGTTTGGAATCCACACATAGTCAAGCACGTCAAGAAATTAGAGAAAGTGCAAAGGTTTGCAACAAGACTAGTCCCAGAGCTACGGGGATTGTCCTATGAAGAAAGGTTGAGGGAAATCGGCCTAACGACACTGGAGGACAGGAGGGTCAGGAGAGACATGATAACGACATATAAAATACTGCGCGGAATAGACGAGGTGGACAAAGACGGGATGTTCCAGAGATGGGACACAGACACAAGAGGGCACATTGGAAGTTGAAGACTCAGAAAATAAAAGGGATGTTGGGAAAGATTTTCCGGTTAGATTTCGGCCCAGGGTTTGTCTAGAAAGTGATTGTGGGGCAGGAAACCCAAATATTTTAAAGGGAGGTTGTAGGCTCATGGGGCAGGGAGAGAGAGGACCTATGCAATCGCGAAGGGGGGGCCAGGAGCTGTGACTCGACCCCTGAACCAAAAAGGTGATAAAAAAAAGGGTGAGACACCCCCAACACACACACTAACAACATCATTTTATTTGAACCCCCTTAAAAAACATTTCAAAACTCTTTGAGACCACCTTTTCTCAATGTCTCTTAAGAAATTTCTCCATCCAACCTTTATCATCTACTACGAAAAAACCAAAAGATTCTTCAAACACCTAAAAAAACATTTGAATACTCACTTAAAACCTTTGAACATTTCCAAAAAACACTGAACACTTCAAAATATCATTTTGATTATCCCAAAAAATTTTTTAATCTCTAATTTAAATCTACTCTTAAATTTCATTAACAAAATTACAAACATCCAATATCTCCCCAGTCTCCGACTTACAACTTTACCAAAAATAACTCATACACTTATGAATGAGACATTTTCCAAAAACAAACAAAACCCCACACAAAACCCCTTTACTTTTAAAACCCCAAAAAAACAACATCAATTCCCTTTTGATTACCCCAAAAAAATCTTTTTGAAAAATTCAAAACATCATAAAACTCATTTAAAATTCCCCAAATACCTAGATACTACAAAAACACCATGTTCATCAAAACACCCCCAAAATCCCCCATAAATAGATCACAAAAAAACTAACCCCCTTTTCACACAAACCCCCTAAAATCCTATCCCAAAACGATCCCTCCCCTCAGCATTTAAACATGAGCGAAAAAAAAAACACTCAAAAATCTTTTGTTTTCTCACAAAAAAACACCTTTGAAAATTCCAAAAAACCCCGAAAACCTTACCCCGTCACCCCAATGATTTTTTAAAAAGAGTGTTTTTTTTTTTTTTTTTTTTTTTTTTTTTTTTTTTTTTTTTTTTTTTTTTTTTTTTTTTTTTTGTGGTGTGTGGTTGTGTGTGTGTATATATATTTTTATGTCCCACCAACTAAAAAATAACATGTATAACCCCCACACACACACAAAAAAAAAAAAAAAAAAAAAAAAAAAAAAAATATGCCCATAAACTATTATCAATGACCACTCCCCCTCAAAACCACAAAGATCGCAGAAAAAATCATTTTTTTAAACATTCACACAAAAAACCCAAAATTCACCAACTCCATACATATCTAATAACCCCTCTCACACCACCAAACATACCAGCCGATAGGGCCCTCCCATACTCAAACTCCACCCCGGCGTTACTGGGATCAGCGCGTCCAAACCCCCATTTTACTTCATTTAATTTAAAGGGGGAAAGTTATTTGTTTAACCTTTTAATCTCCAATACTGATCCCACAATCAAGACGTTTACCAAATTCTAAAACCCCCTCACTAAGACACGCATTTTTGTACACTTTTCTCTTAAAAATATCATAACGAAATCACAAAAACTACTTTCTTTTACAAAGATCACAAGCATTTTATTTCTCTAACTCACCACCAATTTTGATTTTCATTCTTCTTACACATTTTTAACCGAAATTACTTTTCCTCCCCCAAATCCCCCCTTTCCCCAGACTTTACTACATTAGACAAAAAAACTAACTCAACCTTTAAATGAGACATTCCATAATAACACACTGACTAACTTTGCCCAACTCTGAACACCCAAAAAAACCCCATGATCATCTCACAAATACTCTGCACTCTTTTTGTCACTTCGAAAAACACAAAACCCCAATACCCCCAAAAAACTACTGATTACTCCCAAAACCCCAAGAATACTAAAAAAACAGTAAAAATCACCAGAATCTAAGTTTGGGGCCCCCAGAACATCCTTTACAAAATTCCCTCAAATCGTAAAAACCCAAAGAACTCCCCCCCCGGGGGCGCAAAAAAAAAAGAAAAACTTGAAAAAAACCTAATCCAAAAACTTGTACATGACACCATAACTGAAAACTATCTTGTACAACAAAATTTTAAAGACAACCCCCAACAAAAAAATCACCCATGTTCACTTACCTCAAAAATCATAATTCAAGAAAAACTCATTTTTTATAAACATTAACACAAAAAAATCATTTTGACAATTTTAAAGCGCACTACCTCACTACCCCAAACCACATGTACCCTACAGGCCCGGCGAGGTCACCCCCAGCGACGTCAACTCCCTCTGTGTTTATTTGGTGATTAGTAACTCAAACCCCAAACCCCCCCTTTTTCAATGTTGCCCCTACATTATCTAAGAACCTATATCCAAGACGTTTACCAGTTTTAGACCCCCCACAAAATTACAAAAAAACACTTTTTTTTAATTTTTCCCAAAAAAAATCACGATCACCTTCCATATCATGTTTCCCATCATCTATCAAACTCATCACCAAGATCCCCAAAAAATCTAAGATATGATCTCAAATTACTAGATCATGAAAAACTTTTTTTTAAAAATTTCGCACAAAAAAAAGACATACACAAAATCCCCGCACTTCCACATAATCAAAAATAACAGAGACTATACATTTCACAATCACAAAAAAAATCAAAAAACCCAAAAACTTGTACTTTTCCCAAACAAGTTTAAGAATAAAAATTTACCCCAAAAATTAAAAATTTCACCCCAACTAAACATAAAATCTTACTAAGACAACACCAAAAACCTATACTTGACATTTTCGGTAGAATATCATACCGCTTTATCATTTCTACCTTGTTGCTTCCTTTCCTTCCCTCACCCCCTGAAACATCCTTTCTTATTCACCCGTATTCTCCTAGAAAATTTTAGCCCGACGGCCCATCCGACTAGGAGCCAGAGCAACCCCCCCACCCCAACCCCACCTACACACTTGGCTCCTACGTCGAAAGGGGCCGTGGGGGTTCAAAAACTCTAGGAGTACGCGGAAGAAAAAAAAAGGAGTTTAGGGGATGATGGGGATGGGGAATGTGATATGCAAATAGGTGGAAATGATAAATGCGGTATGAATATTCATACCGAAAATCCCAAGTATAGGTTTTGGGTGTATGTTTTTTAAGAAAGTGTTATGTCTTAGTTGGAGGTAAATGTCTTTTAGGTTTTGGGTGTATGTCCATTTTAAATTTGTGATTGAAATGTAGGTTGTGGTGTCTGTGTATTTTTTTTTGATTGTGAAAGTTATGTGCTCAGTTTGTTTCAATGATGGTGGAAGTGTCGTGGATTTTTTTGTATGTCTTTTTTTTTGCGAATGTTAAAAAAAAGGGTTTTTAGTGACATAGTAGTTTTGGATGCAAAGCTTAGATTTTTGGCGATTTGGTGGAGTGTTGTAAGATGGGAAACGATATGGATTGGTGACGTGATTTTTTTGTGAATAATTATAAAAATGAGTGTTTTTCTGTGATATTTGTGGTGGGGTCTAAAAATTTGGGAATCGTCTGGTTATAGTGTTCTTAGATAAAAGTAGGGGACAACAGGTTGAAAAGGGTGGGTTGGGGTTTTTGATTACTAATCACCAGAAACCAGATGGGTGTGACATCGTGGGGGGTGACCCCGCCGGCCTCTGAGGTGTGACATCGTGTGTTGGTGGTGTGAGGGAGTGCACTTAATATTGTCAAATATGTTTTTTGTGCGAATTTTAAAAAAAATGAGTGTTTTCTGTGTATTGGATTTTTTGAGGTAAGTGAAAATAGGTGTTGTTGTTGGTGGTTGTCTTAGATTTTGTGTTTAAGTATGTTTTCAGTTGAGGTGATCATGAAAAATGTTTGCGTATTAGGTTTGGTTCAATTTTTTTTTTTTTGCGCCCATGGGAGGGGAGTTTAGGGTTTTTAGTGATTTTGGGGGAAATTTCTGTAAAATGGATTTTGCTGGGGTGCTAAACTTAGTTCGGTGATTTTGACTGTTTTTTGGGGTATTTAGTGGTGATTTGGGATAAACGAGTGTTGTGGGAGTTTCGGGGTGTTTTATGGTGTTTTTTGAAGGGTGATCAAATGTGGCAGAGTATTTTGGAAGATGATCAGTGGGGTTTTTTTGATGTTCAGAGTTGGTTAAAGTTAGTCAGTGTGTTGTTAGGTAAAGTCTCTGTCATAAATTATGAGTTGTTTTTTTTGTGCAAAGTAGAAAAAATTGGGGAAAAGGGAGGATTTTTTGGATGACTATAATTTTTGGAATGAAATGTGTAAATGTGATGAGAATGTTATGTGATCTTAGTAAAAGTATGTAGTTTTAGTGATCTTTGTTAGATGTGTTTTAAGAAATGTGTACAAAAAGTGTGATTTGTGGGGGGGTTATAGAAATTTGGGAAACGTCTTGATTGTGGTGATCTTAAATTGGAGATATAAGGGTTAACAAGTAACTTTCTCGTTAAATTAAAAGAAGTAAAAGTGGGGTGTGAGCGCTGATCGCCAAAATAAAGTAGGATGGGGTGTGATGTCAGGGAGGGATCCTATCGTGTGGGATGTGTGGGGTGTGAGAGGAGTGTATTAGTATTGTATGGAGTTGGTATTGTGATTTTTTGTGTGAATGTTTTAAAAAATGAGTGTTTTTGCGATCTTTGTGGTTTTTAGGGGAGTGGTCATTTTATTTTGTGAATGTCTGTTTTTTTTTTTTTTTTTTTTTTTTTTTTTTTTTGTGTGTGGTGTGTGGTGTGTGTGTGTGTAATGTTTGTTTTCAGTTGGTGGTTCCCGTTGTAAGTGTTTTTGGGGTTTTTTGGAAATGTTCAAAGGTTTTTTTTTTTGTGGTATTTAAATGATTTATGAGGGTTTTTTTTTTTTCGCTCAGTTGTACATAGTCTGAGGCGAGTCGGTCGTCTTGGTTATAGTGTTTTAGGGGGGTTTGTGTGAAAATGTGCGTTTGTCTTTTTGTTGATCTTAGTTTTGGTGATTTTTGGGGGGGTTTTGACTGTTACAGTGGTGTTTTTGTTATTCATATGTTTTGGGGGTATTCAAATGAGTTTGTGATGTTTTTTAATGTGTTAAATGATGTTTTTTGGGGTAACAAAGGTAATTGTGTTGTTTTTTGGGTTGTGCAAAAATAAAATGTGGTGGTGGGTTTTTTTTGTTGTTTTGGAAAATGTCTATGTCTAGTGTATGGTTAGTTTTTGTGATAAAGTTTTTAAAGTCTGGGATGAGGGAGTAGTTGGTGGTTGAGTTGAATTTTGTTAATGAAATGTTAAGTGTAATAAATTTGGATGATAAAACTTATTTGGGGGTAAACAAAATGATTTTTGGGGCTTAGTGTTGTTTGAAAAGTTCAAAGGTGTTTATGGAGAGTATTTAAAATGTTTTTTGAGAGTGTTTGAAGTAATCTTGGGGTTGTCTGTAGTAGATATAAAAGGGTTTTGGATGAGAGAATTTCTTAAAGATATTGAGAAAAAGGGGGTCTCAAAAAGATGTAGAGAGTGTTTTTTAAGGGTCAAAGTAAAGTAAAGTGTGTGTGTGTGTGTGTGGTGTGTGTGTGTTGTGTGTGTTGTGGTGTGTGTGTGTGTGTGCGTGTGTGTGTGGTGTGTGTGTGTGTGTGTGTGTGTTTGGTGGTCATGAGTTTTGGACTTTTTGGGTACAGTGATTTTTGTGGATTTGAGATGGGTGATGAGACATTTGTGGGTGTGAAATGTGATTTTTTTGTGTGTTAGAAAGGGTGTTGGGAGATGGGGGGTGGGGGATGGAGGGGGTAGGGAGGGTTGTATTAGAATTTAATGAAATTGGGGGGATTTTACTGAAAATAAAGGTAATGTGTGAATTTTTAAAAAGAAAAATGAATTTAAAAGTTATGTATTTGGGAAAAGAAAAAGGGTGGTGTTGAAACATGTCCAGTAGTTGGGTAGTGAGATTTGTTGTTGTGAGTATATACAATTTTGTGGATACAAGGAGTGGGTATGGAGAGATTTTATTGAATTTTAGTAGTGAGAGGAATGTGAATGTGTATTACATTTAAGATTCAGTAAAAGAAGGGGAAAAAATTTTTATCGAATAAATTGTGAAAAATGGTAAGTGATGAGGGTTGGGAATGTGCCAACTAGGGGATACCAAAAATGGTTTTAAAAATTTTGGGTTGTTGATAGATTTTTCTGATGAAAATTTGTTAAAACAGAAAAAATTTTGGGTTTTGGGGGTTGGGGTTGTGGGTGTTTTTGTCGAAAATAGAGATACGAAAAGAGTTTTAAGTGTGTTGTTTTTGTGGGGTGATGTGGGTTGGGGTTTTGGGGGGTTGTGGGTTGTGGGGTTTTTTTGCGAATGAGAACCCCAAAAAGATGTTTTTAAGTGGGTTGTTTTTGTGGGTTTGTGGGTTGTGAGTGTTTTGGGGTTTTTTGGGGGATGTAGTTGTGAGTGATGGGGTTTTGGGTGTTGTCGACTAGGATGCTGAAAACTTGGTTAAAGTTGGGGTTTTTTGTGGGTGTTGTGGGGTGTGGGTGTGTTTGGGTGTGGTTTGCGGGTGGGGTGGTGGGTTTTGGGTGTTGTGGGGGGGGGTGATGGGGTTGTGGGTGATGTGGTGTGGGTGTTGTGGGTGTTGTTGTCGAATAGAGATACTGAAAAAATGTTTAAATGGGCTGTTTGGGTGAGTGGGTTGGGGGTGTTTTGGGTTTTGGGTGTTGATGAAAAAAGTTAAAACGAGAAAAAATTGAGGGTTGTGTGTGTTGTGGGGTGTGGGTGATGTGGGTTTTGGGTGTTGATCTTAGTTTATGGTGATTTTGGTGGTGGTGTTTTGAGTGTATTCAGTGGTGTTTTAGTAGTATTCAGTGATGTATTTGGGAGTACTCAAATGGTGTTTTGAGGTTATTCAAAGGCGTTTTTGAAGGTGTTCAAATGATGTGCTAGAGTACTTATGAAGTTGTGGATGAATGGTTCAGGGAACCGACATGAAGTTGTTCTGGGATTATTCAGTGGTGATTTGGGGGTGTTCGAATGATGTTTTTGTAGTATTCAAAGGAAATTGGCGGTGTTTTTTGGTGTTGTTCAAAGTAAAGTGTTTGAGTTAGTTTTTGTGATAATGTTGTGAAGTCTGGAGACTGAGGGAGGAGTTTGGGGGGATGAGTTGTAATTTAATGAAATGTGTAAGTGCAGATAAATTAGAGATGTTAAATCTTGTTTGGGAGTATTCAAAATGATATTTTAGAAGTGTTTCAGTGTTGTTTGGAAATGTTCAAAGGTGTTTATGTGAGTATTCAAATGATTTATGAGAGTGTTTTGAAGGTGTTCAAAGTAAAGTGAGGTGTGTGTTCGTATTAGCTTCGTAATATGTAAAATTGTGACTAGTGAATTTATCGAAAAGTGGTTATAAGTTGTAAGTGTTGTGGTGACTTTTTCTGATGAAATAGTTATAACGAGAAAAATGTCTAGACTTGTGTTGTATTTTGTAAAGAAAATGTGGATTGTTGTGGGTATTAACGAAAAAAATGTGAAATTTTTGGGTTATCCTGGGTTAAGAGTGAAAATTGTGTAGGGGGAAGTCGACAAGATTCAGCCTGTGTGTGTGAGGTCACCACGTGACGTCACTGACATAGGGGGAAGTCGACAAGATTCGGCCTGTATGTGTAAGGTCATCACATGACGTCACTGACAGCCGAGTAAACACAGGTGGGGTGATGTCACACTTGTTTAGACCTGTAGTAATAGAAGTACCATGCCTCATAGGAGGAGTTCATTTGAAATGCTTACCCTGAGAGGGGGGAATCCAAAACCTTGATCCAAGGAGATGGAGTCTTTGATTTCGAGAAAAGCTTGATCCAAGGAGATGGAGTCTTTGATTTCGAGAAAAATTTGATCCGAGGAATTGGAGTCTTTGTATTATCGAGAAAAAAAAATCGAAAAAATTTGGGGTGGGGGTGAAAGTGGGAGGGGCAATCCAAAAACTTGATTCGAGGAAGTGGAGAGCACAATAAAATGAAATTAAAAAAAAAATCGAAAAAATCGGAAAAAAAATCGGGGCGCGGGGGCGATCCGGACGACGCTGCAAAAGGCGCAGCAGAAGGCGCGGGGCGGGCGCGACAGGCAGGCGCGAGGGGCTCAGGGGTGGGCGCTGGGTCGGCGCGACAGGCGGGGGCGCGGGGGGCGCGGGGGGGGGGGCGCAGGGGGGCGCGCGTGGGGGGTTGAGGGTGAGGTGGTCTCGAGGGCGAGGTGGTCTCGAGGGCGAGGTCATTAGCATATAGGTGTGAAAAGGAGCCACTCATGAAAAGGAGCCACTCAGCCGCAGCCCTTTTCAGGAGGGACCCCTCTGTAGAAGGGACCGCTCAGGAAATGGACCGCTCTGTAGGAGCCACTGAGCCGCCTTCATCACTACTAACGTTCAACAGTGGTGAGTGGAGATATAGCGTTCAACAGTTGTGAGTGGTGATATAACGTTCAACAGTGGTGAGTGGTGATATTACGTTCAACAGTGGTGAGTTGTGATATAACGTTCAACAGTAGTGAGTGGAGATATAAGGTTCAGCATTGGAGAGTGGAGATAAAACGTTCGACAGTGGTGAGTGGAGATATAACGTACAACAGTGGTGACTGGAGATATAACGTTCAACAGTGGTGAGTGGAGATATAACGTTCAACAGTGGTGAGTTGAGATGTAACGTTCAACAGTAGTGAGTGGAGATATAACGTTCAAAAGTGGTGAGTGGAAATATAACGTTCAGCAGTGGTGAGTGGAGATATAACGTTCAACAGTGGTGAGTGGTGATATATCGTTCAACAGTGGTGAGTGATGATATAGCGTTCAACAGTGGTGAGTGGCGATATATCGTTCAACAGTGGTGAGTTGTGATATAACATTCAACAGTGGTGATTGGTGATATAACATTCAACAGTGATGAGTGGTTATATAACGTTCAACAGTGGTGAGTGGAGATATAACGTTCAACAGTTGTGAGTGGTGATGTAACGTACAACAGTGGTGAGTGGTGATATTACGTTCAGTAGTGGTGAGTGGTGATATTACGTTCAACAGTGGTGAGTGGAGATATATCGTTCAACAGTGGTGAGTGGTGATATAACATTACACAGGAAGACACTAATAATATTCCGGTAATTAATTTTTATAGTGGGCCAGAAGAAGATAAATTATGTAACATCACAGTCACTAGTGAGATGGTTGTGAAGCAGATAGACAGACTGAAGCAAAATAAGTCACCGGGTCCTGATGAGGTTTTTTCAAGGGTTCTAATGGAATGCAAAATGGAAGTCTGTGAACCATTAACTAATATTTTTAATTTATCTCTTCAAACAGGTGTAGTGTCTAATATGTGGAAGATGGCTAATGTAATTCCTATTTTTAAAACAGGGGACAAGTCGTTACCGTCAAATTACCGCCCAATAAGCCTGACCTCAATTGTAGGCAAATTACTAGAGTCAATTATAGCTGAGATTATAAGAAGCCATCTCGATAAGCATAGCTTGATTAATGATACTCAGCATGGATTCACAAGAGGCCGGTCTTGTCTAACTAATTTATTAACTTTCTTCAGTAAAGCTTTTGAGGCTGTTGACCACGATAAAGAATTTGATATTGTTTACTTAGATTTTAGTAAGGCATTTGATAGAGTTCCGCACCAAAGACTGTTGAAGAAAGTAGCAGCTCATGGCATTGGGGGAAGGGTGCTCTCGTGGATCGAATCATGGCTCACAGACAGGAAGGAGAGAGTGTCCATAAATGGGGTTAAATCCGAGTGGGGATCAGTAACAAGTGGAGTTCCACAGGGATCAGTAACAAGTGGAGTTCCACAGGGATCAGTCTTGGGCCCGTTGTTGTTTATAATATATATCAATGATCTTGATGAAGGAATTGCTAGTGATATGAGCAAATTCGCCGATGACGCGAAGATAGGTAGGATAATTGATTCAAACGTAAATGTTAGGGAACTTCAGGAGGATTTAGACAAACTCTACTCTTGGTCAGAAAAGTGGCAGATGCAGTTCAATGTAGATAAATGCAAGGTTCTGAAGCTCGGGAGTGTCCATAACCCTAGCACTTATAAGTTAAATAATGCAGAACTTATCCACACAGATTGCGAAAAGGACTTGGGGGTTATGGTAAGCAACAACCTTAAACCAAGACAGCAATGCCTAAGCGTATGTAATAAGGCAAATAGATTACTGGGATTTATATCAAGAAGTGTAAGCAACAGAAGTCCAGAGGTCATACTGCAGCTTTATACATCATTAGCAAGGCCTCACCTATATTATGCAGCTCAATTCTGGTCTCCATATTACAGAATGGACATAAATTCGTTAGAAAACATTCAGCGTAGGGTGACTAAATTAATACATAGCATTAGAAATCTTCCTTATGAAGAAAGATTGAAGACTCTTAAGTTACATTCACTTGTTAGACGAAGAATGAGGGGAGACCTGATCGAAGTGTATAAGTGGAAGATAGGTATTAATAAAGGGGATATTAACAAGGTCTTGAGGATATCTCTCCGAGAGAGAACCTGCAGTAATGGATTTAAATTAGATAAGTTTAGATTTAGAAAGGACATAGGAAAGTATTGGTTTGGAAATAGGGTAGTTGATGAGTGGAACAGTCTATCTAGTTGGGTTATTGAGGCTATGACTTTGAGTAGTTTCAAATTTAGGTTGGATAAGTACATGAGTGGGAGGGGATGGATTTGAGAGGGATTTGCACATCAGAGCTTGTTTCTTGGGTGGCATTGAAAATTGGGTTGGTCAAATGTGGGATGAATTGTAAAGGACCTGCCTAGTATGGGCCAACAGGCCTGCTGCAGTGTTCCTCCTTTCTTATGTTCTTATGTTCTAGTGGTGATTGGTGATATAACGTTCAACAGTGATGAGTGGTTATATAACGTTCAAAAGTGGTGAGTGGAGATATAACGTTCATCAGTTGTGAGTGGTGATGTAACGTTCAACAGTGGTGAGTGGTGATATTACGTTCAATAGTGGTGAGCGGTGATATTACGTTCAACAGTGGTGAGTGGAGATATAACGTTCAACAGTGGTGAGTGGTGATATAACGTTCAACAGTGTTGAGTGGAGATATAACGTTCAGCAGTGGTGAGTGGAGGTATAACGTTCAAGAGTGGTGAGTGGAGATATAACGTTCAACAGTGGTGAGTGGAGGTATAACGTTCAACAGTGGTGAGTGGTGATATAACGTTCATCAGTCGTGAGTGGTGATATAACGTTCAACAGTGGTGAGTGGTGATATAGCGTTCAACAGTGGTGAGTGGTGATATAACGTCAACAGTGGTGAGTGGAGATATAACGTTCAACAGTGGTGAGTGGTGATATAGCGTTCAACAGTGGTGAGTGGAGATATAACGTTCAACAGTGGTGAGTGGCGATATAACGTTCAACAGTGGAGAGTGGAGATATAACGTTCAACAACGGTGAGTGGAGATATAACGTTCAAAAGTGGTGAGTGGCGACAAAACGTTCAACAGTGGAGAGTGGAGATATAACGTTCAACAACGGTGAGTGGAGATACAACGTTCAACAGTGGTGAGTGGAGATATAACGCTCAACAGTGGTGAGTGGTGATATATCGTTCAGCAGTGGTGAGTGGAGATATAGCGTTCAGCAGTGGTGAGTGGAGATATAGCGTTCAACAGTGGTGAGTGGTGATATAACATTCAACAGTGGTGATTGGTGATATAACGTTCAACAGCGGTGAGTGGAGATATAACGTTCAACAGTCGTGAGTGGAGATATAACGTTCAACAGTCGTGAGTGGTGATATAACGTTCAACAGTGGTGAGTGGAGATATAACGTTCAACAGTTGTGAGTGGTGATATTACGTTCAACAGTGGTGAGTGGAGATATAACGTTCAACAGTGGTGAGTGGTGATATAACGTTCAACAGTGGTGAGTGGAGATATAACGTTCAGCAGTGGTGAGTGGAGGTATAACGTTCAACAGTGGAGAGTGGAGATATAACGTTCATAAGAACATGGGAAGGGGGGAGGAGTTGCATTGTGTGTTCGAGAAAATATTAATTGTTGCATAAAAACAGGTATAAAAATAAATGGAGCAGTAACAGAGTCTGTTTGGGTAGAGTTCGTGGAGGGTCAAGAAAAACTAATTCTAGGTGTAATATACCGACCTCCAGGCTTGGATCACGATAGAGGGAGACTTCTTTGGGACGAAATTGTTAGGGCTTCTGGACACAGTAACATAGTCATATAGGGGGACTTTAACTTTAGCCAAATTGACTGGAATTCTTTGACAGGTAATCTAGAGTCCAGTGACTTCATGGAAATAGTTCAGGACTGTTTTCTGAAGCAGAGTGTAACTGAACCTACCAGGGGTAATAATTTGCTAGACCTAGTCTTGTCAAATAAGGAAACACTCGTGAATAATCTGGAGATCACTGAAGAGCTTGGCGCAAGTGTATCACAAATCTCCATCACCTTTAGCATTAATTGGGAATGCAAGAATAATGATAATACAGTAAAAATCCCCGATTTTCGTTCTGCCGATTATAATGGACTTAGGGAACATCTGTCTAATCTTGATTGGGGTTATCTAGCTAATGATTTTATTGACGATAATCATACTTATGAATAAGAAGGGATCTGCTTCTATGATTGTTTTCTTAATAATGTACACAGTGCCCAGAGAATATACATTCCCCAGAGAGAAATTAGGTCTAATAATAACGATCCCAAATGGGTTAACAGGAGGCTAAAGCATCTATTAGGGAGAAAAGGGGAATTTATAGGCGCATCAGAAGAGGAGAGGTTAACCTTACTGACCAATATGTTCAGCTTGGAAATAAATGGTATAAAATACCGACACAATGGCAATATAAACACAAATGCAGTATAATGTGATCCTTTATTGACTACGTTTCGCCCACACAGTGGGCTTTTTCAAGTCACAAACAGAACTACCTGGGGTGGAAGGAACGCGAGTATTTATAGTCCGGCTGAGGTCAGGTGAAGAATGCTGCATCTGATGATGTACCGAGTGGGGTTATAGAGTCTAAAAACTTGGGTAGCTTGGAAAGGAGATTGGATAAGTTTGTGAGCAGACCTTCTACAGTGTTCTTATGTGGGAATAGCGATGAAGAAGTTTCTTGGCAAGTGGTTCAGCTATGTTATAGAAGCCACTATTCTGGTTGAAGTTGTCGGATATAGAAATAATGATGATTCCAGGATTCTTCGGTATTGAGTGTTGTCTTCTGTGGCGATAAGTCTTGAGTTTCTGTAGTTTATCAAGTGGTTGTGTGAATTACGGTGTTGTACGCAGGCATTCCTTGTGTCGTCAGACCTGCTTGCGTATTGGTGTTCTGAAATACGTGTTTGGAGGTCCCTTGATGTTTCGCCCACGTAAAAACTTTTGCAGTCTTTGAAAGGGGAAATTTGTATCCCCCGGGCAGGGATGGGGGTTTGCCTGCCAAACTATTGGTGATGTCCTTGATGGTCTTTGGTTTGTGGGGGTTTGATACTTGGAAATGATGTTTTGGTAAAAATTTTTTGGAAAAACATGTTGGAAATGGGTGGGGGGAAAGGGGAATATGTATTTTTCTCGGCAGTGTCTTCTTGGGTGTAAACAAATATTTTCTAAACTCCAATTCCTCGTCACTTCTCAGGGGGCTGCGACGGCGAGCTTTAAAAATCTTCAAAACCCCCAGAAAACCCCCACTGCCGAAAAGAGATACATAGTCCTTCCCCCAACCCCATTTCCAAAACGGTTTCCAACTTCTTTCCCAAAAACATCATTTCAAGTATCTACCTCCACAACCACGACCTCAAGGACCTCACCGTTTGTAGGAAAGGGGAAGCCTCCCCCCTCTGCAGGGGTATACTTTTTCCTTTTCAATTTTTCTGCAAAAAAGTTATACGTGGGCGAAAATCAAGGGACCTCCAAACAAAGTTTTTTCAGAACAACCCAAAACCCCAAGTTTGGTCTGACCGGGACAAAGGGAAAGCCTGCGTTACCAACCCTAATTCACACAAAACCCCTTGATAAACTACAGGGAAATCAAAAACTTATTTGCCCCAGACGACAACACTCAATACCGAAGAAAAATGGAATCATCACTTTTTTTATATCCGACAACTTCAACCAGAATAGGGGTTCTATAAAAATAGCGGGTCCACTTGCCAAAAAAACTTCTTTATCGCTTTTCCCACATAAGAACAGTAGAAGGGTTTCTCCCCAAACTTTTCCAAACTCCCTTTTCCCAAACTACCAAATTTTTTTGCTCTATAACCCCACCGGGCATCATCGATGCAGCATTCTTCACCTGACCTCAGCGGATTAAATACTGCGTTTCCTTCCCCCCCAGGTTTGTTCTGTTTGTGACTTGAAAAAGCCCCCTGTGTGGGCGGAAAATAGTCAATAAAGGATCACATTATACTGATTTGTGTTTTTTTGCCTTTTTCGCTTTTAAAAAAGGGAAATAAAAAAGGGGGATTAGAAAAAACCCAAAAAGTGACTATGAAATTAGAGCCCCTAATGAATAAAAAAACATAAGAACATAAGAATGTGGAAAACTGCAGGGAAGGGCCTTTCTGGCCCATTGAGGCAGGTCTTTTCAAAAAAAGGCATCTCCTAAAGCACCCAAGAATAACCCCCTACCCATGAAAACCCCAAAACAAACCCAGCCCCCCCATCTCTTCTTTAAAATACCCAAAGGGCCTTGCCCCTTTCACCCCCCTGGGGGAAAACTGTTCCACGCTTCTACAAAATCTGTTAGGGGGAAAAACCGTACTTAAATTATGGCCTTTTAAAAACTAAAAAATTTTTCCCAATTAAATCCCTTATTCCCGGTTCTTTCCTGGTTCGTCACCCCCGCTTTTTTAATTTTTACCTTGTTTATGCCCGTTTTTCCCCTTTATACACTTCATTTTATAAAAAAAATTAAAAACATTTAAAAAAGGGGAACACTGCAGGGAGGCCCGGGTTTGGGCCCCTAATTTGGCCGGGTCCCCTTTTTAAATTTAAACCCTAACAAACATTTTACCAACCCCCAATTTTTTAATGCCCAAACCCAAAAACAAGCTCCCATGTGGGAAATCCCCCTCAAAAAACCCAACCCCCCCCAATCATGTTTTTTATCCAAACCCAAATTTGAAAAAATACCCAAAAATCCCAGCCCCAATAACCCCAAATTGGGTTTTGATGTTTCCCCTCATCAAATACCCCTATTTCAAAACCAAAACTTTCCTATGTCCCTTTTTAAATCTAAACTTATCTAAAATTTTAAAACCCCGAGATGTTTAAACAGTCCCTCTTCTGCTTCTTTCAACTTTTTTGTTTCCCTTGGGGCTGAAGAAGCCTACTGTGTAAAAAAAAAAACGGGGTTTCCAAAAAAAGTACCTAACTGTTGCAATGTGTTTTCCCAACAACCTGTTCCCGGGATTTTATACCATTTTAATGTTCAATCGTCAGGGGGCTGAACACAAAGGGGATCTTGGTTCAAAACCCGAATCCAAATTCGACAAAAATTTTTCCCCCAAATTTAGAAAAGGTGGATTTGGGGAGGGAAACCGGGCCCTTTTTTTAACTTTGAGTTTCTTACCTCCCTTGTGGCCCAAGTCTCACCTTTTGGGGTTTAAAAAGCTCCTTTCCGTCACTTCTTCTCCCTATTGTTTAATTTCTATGGAACCCCTTTCTCTTCTCAGATTTTAGGGACTGACCACCTCAAAAAAATTTAAAGGGGGAGGGTTTATTACATCGTCTTCAAGTATCTTCTGTTCTATCCCAATTTTCTGTACTTGAAAGAAGAAGCCTAGGGTAGGCCCCAAAAAGTTTTAAAAATTTAAAAATACCTTAATGTTGCTTTTGTGTTTTCCTAAAAACCCGTCCCGGGATTTTTTACCATTTTAATGTTCAATCGGGCAGACTGCAACACAAGGGTATCTTGGTACAGCCCTGCAATCACTTCGACAACTTCCCCAGTGGAGGGGCTGGTTTGAGGGGGACCTCCCTTTCTAAACTTGAGTTTTTTACCTTCTTGGCCTACGTCTACCTCTTGGCGCTATAAAAAGCTCCACCTGTCACTTCTTCTCCATATTTTTCATACAGGAAAAATCCTTTTCTCCGACGGGGGGACTGCCCCTCAAAATTTTAAAAGGTGATGGACTGATTCATGTCTTCAAGTATCTTCTTTTATCAACTTTTCTTTTTTTGACTGAAAAACCCTATGTGAGGCGAAACTTTCAAAATAAAGATCCCAAAACGTTCTATTTCTTCCCCAACAACCTGTCGGATTTTATCCATTTTAATGTTCAATTTTGTATTTTTCTACATTAAATTTGCATCTGCCATTTTTCTGACCAAGAGTAAGGTTTGTCAAAATCCTCCTAAAGTTCCCTAAACTATTTGAATAAATTACCCTACCTATCTAAGTGTCATCGGCGAAATTTGCTCATACACTGAAATTCCCTTCACAAATCATTGAATATATTATAAAAAACAAGGGGCCCAAGACTAAAAACCTGTGGAACCCCACTTGTTTACTGATCCCCACTCGGATTTAACCCCATTTATTGACACTCTTTGCTCCTGTCTGTGAGCCATGATTTCGATCCACGAGAGCACACTTCCCCAATGCCATGAGCTGCACTTTCTTCAACAGTCCTTTGTGGCGGGAAACTCTATCAAATGCCTTACCCTAAAATCTAAGTAAACAATATCAAAATTCTTATCGTCGTCAACAGCCTCAAAAGCTTTACGAAGAAAGTTAATAAATAGTTATACAAGACCGGCCTCTTGTGTAATCCATGCTGAGTATCATTAATCAAGCTATGCTTATAGAGATGGCTTCTTATAACCTCTCTAGCTATATTTGACCTCACAACTGCCCACAACTGAGTCAGGCTTATTGGGCGGTAATTTGACGGTAACGACTTGTCCCCTGTTTTAAAAAATAGGAATTTACATTAGCCATCTTCCCAATCAGACACAACACCTGTTTGAAGAGATTTAAATTAAAATATTAATTAATGGTTCACTAGACTTATCCATTGCATTCCTTAATAAACCTTGAAAAGCCTCATCAGACCCGGTGACTTATTTTGCTTCAGTCGTTTCTATCTGCTTCCACAACCATTTCACTAGTGACGTGATGTACATAATTTATCTTCTCTGATCCACTATAAAAATTAATTACCGGAATATTATTAGTGTCTTCCTGTGTAAAAACCGAGAGAAAATAATTAATTATAATCGAGCACATTTTCATGTCTCTTTTCAGTAAGATGCCCAAAGTTATTTTTAAGGGTAACTATCTTATCTCTGACACTTTTTTTTGTTCTATATACCTGGAAAAACTTTTCGGATTAGTTTTAGAATCCCTAGAACTTTAATTTCAATAGTCCCTTTTAGCTTTTCTTATCTCCTTTTTAATGTACCCTCCTAATTCAATATACTGTTCATAAGATACCCTGACCCTCGCCTCTTTTGATACGCCTATAAATTCCTTCTATGCCCTAGTAGATATTTTCAGCCTATTATTCATCCATTTTGGGTCATTTCTATTTTGATCTATTTTCCTTATAAGGGATAAACGTTTTTTGAGCAGCATGTATTGTGTTCAAAAACTGTCGTATTGATGCTCTCTCGTTACCCCAGTCAACAGATGATAAGTTTCTCTAAGCCCATCGTAATTCTGCTAAAGCGCAACAACTGGGCTGTTTGTAATAAATGGTATAAAATACCGACACATATGGAAATAAAAAACACAAATGCAGTTATAATGTGATCCTTTAATGACAACGTTTCACCACACAGTGGGCTTTCTCAAAGTCACACACGGATCTAGCTACCCTTGGGTTGGGAAGGTACCGAGTATTTATAGTCAGAATGTGAGGTCAGTAGAAGATGCTGCATTCTGATGACCACCTGGTGGGGTTATAGAGTCTTGGTAGCTTGGCAGGGGTATTGGACAAGTTGTAGACCTTCAGCAGTGTTTCTATGTTCTTAATGTGGGGATAGCGATGGAAGAAGTTCTTGGCGATGTTTCAGCTATGTTATAGAAGGCCATTGGTCTGGTTGAAATTGTTGGTTTAGAGATAAGCGGATGATTCCAGGATTCTTCTGTATTGAGTGTTGTCTTCTGTGGCCTATAAGTCTTGAGTTTCTGTTAGTTAATTAAATGGTTTTGTGAGAAAAGCGATGCTGTACACAGGCATTCCTTGTAATCGTCAGTCCTGCTTGCATATTGGGTGTTCTGAAATGCGTGTTTGGAGGTCTCTTGATGTTTCGGCCCCACATATAATTTTGTTGCAGTCATTACAAGGGCATTATAAACACAATGCAGTATAATGTGATCCTTTATTGACTATACGTTTCGCGCCCACACAGTGGGGCTTTTTTGTCAAGTCACAAACAGAACTGTTTGTGACTTGAAAAAGCCCACTGTGTGGGAGAAACGTAGTCAATAAAGGATCACATTATACTGCACTTGTGTTTATATTGCCATTGTCGGTATTTTATACCATTTATTTCCAGTCATTACAAGGGATTATGTATACCCCTGCAGAGGATGGAGGCTTGTCCTGTCTACTACTGGTGATGTCCTTGATGGTCGTGGTTGTGGAGGTAGATACTTGGAATGATGTTTTGGCAAAGATGTTGGAAACATGTTTGGCAATGGAGTTGTTGGGGAGGACTATGTATCTCTTCTCGGCAGTGTCTTCCCTGGGTGTGTTGAAGATGTTTAATGCCCGCCGTCTGCAGTCTCTGATGAAGTGACTAGGATAGTGGAGTTTGGAAAATACTTGTTCAATTATAGTGCATTCTTCCTCAAGGAACTCATTGCTGCAGATTCTGAGTGCACGTAGGAAGAAGCCTATAATCACACCACGTTTGGTTTTGGTGTCGTGGTGAGAGTAGAAGTGGAGAAGATCGTTTTGGTTGGTGGGTTTTCGATAGACTTTAAAACGAAGTTCGTGGTCAGCTTTGCAGAGCAGAACATCAAGGAAAGGAAGAGTATTGTCGACTTCTTCTTCAAATGTGAACTGGATTGAAGGCTCGACCTGGTTGAGCTTGTCTTGGAGAGCTTGAACGTTGAAGCGTTTAGGAGTTATGAGGAGAATGTCGTCAACATAACGGAGCCAGGTGACATAAGAACATAAGAACATAAGAAAGGAGGAACACTGCAGCAGGCCCGTTGGCCCATACTAGGGAGGTCCTAGTACATAGTTCTACTGTCTTCAAGTTATGTCCTAGAATTTGTATTGATAAAGCCACTGGATGGCGAAACGTCTACAATAAAGATACCCAGATGTTGCACATGTGTCTTACTCTCATCTTGTCGGTATTATATACCATTCGTACACAACAGGTCCTTTACAATTCATCCCACTAACAAACATTTGACCAACCCTATTTTCAATGCTACCCAAGAAATAAGCTCTGATGTGCAAGTCCCACTCAAATCCAACCCCTCCCACTCATGTACTTATCCAACCTAAATTTCAAACTACCCAAAGTCCTAGCCTCAATAACCCAACTAGGTAGACTGTTCCACTCATCAACTACCCTATTTCCAAACCAATACTTTCCTATGTCCTTTCTAAATCTAAACTTATCTAATTTAAATCCATTACTGCGGGTTCTCTCTTGGAGAGATATCCTCAAGACCTTGTTAATATCCCCTTTATTAATACCTATCTTCCACTTATACACTTCGATCAGGTCTCCCCTCATTCTTCGTCTAACAAGTGAATGTAACTTAAGAGTCTTCAATCTTTCTTCATAAGGAAGATTTCTAATGCTATGTATAAATTTAGTCATCCTACGCTGAATGTTTTCTAACGAATTTATGTCCATTCTGTAATATGGAGACCAGAATTGAGCTGCATAATCTAGGTGAGGCCTTACTAATGATGTATAAAGCTGCAGTATGACCTCTGAACTTCTGTTGCTTACACTTCTTGATATAAATCCCAGTAATCTATTTGCCTTATTACGTACGCTTAGGCATTGCTGTCTTGGTTTAAGGTTGCTGCTTACCATATGTTACAAAAAACGCGATTCTAAAAGCTTAGAGATCTCCAGTGAATACTAGAAAGGACTGCCCTTCTAGCATCCAGCCTGTTACTGGGTTTTCGTAACAAGTAGTCAGTATCCTTGTCCAATTATCCATTAAAATTCAGTATGGTTCAATAGTGCTTTAGGATTACAACTGGTAGGCTACTAACTAGAGAAATTAAAATTTAATAAATTTATTAAGTAGTAAGTTGTCTAGAGGTATATTATCAAATTAAATTAATTACAGCAATCAAAATAAAATCAATCTCTCGAGTTCAATATTATTGTGCTGAAAGCACATATCACATTTATAATTCTTAAGTACCGTCAGGTACATTAACATTTAATAAGATACTACAAATATGTACAAGTGTGTGTATGCTTGTAAGTGCTCTTAAGTAGTTAGCTATGTCTCAAGACTCGAATAAGACTTAAACAAGTGACTGACAAAGTCCTCAAATAAACTAACTTCTTGACCGACTGGCAACCCGACAGTCTGCTTGAACAACAAGAATGCTAAGCCCAATAGCAATGCAATATGCGACTGCGACACAATCAGGATCAAGGAGATAATATAACGACACTAAGTAGGGACCATCTGCAGATCCTCCTCAAAAGTTACAAAACTCCCATAATACTGAATTTACGTTCAGCATAGGAAAACTGTGACTGTGACAATACACAGGAACCAGTACAAAATTAGGTCAGAAGCTATAGCTAAGGACCTGAGATGTTCAGAGTGTCTATGTGACACACAACCTCAGTACAACGTCGAAAATCACTAAGTCTTTACAATGTTCTGTGAACAAAGTTCTACAGAACTAACAAGAATAATGAGACAGACAATCTGTCCAACCAGCAAGCGAGTCTCGAGCAGACTGACTACTTCACGAGAGGTGAGGACACCCCCCCCTCGATCACGTGATAGCTACGTGGGCAGCACAGCTCAGAAGCCGGCAGTATAACGAGCGACAAGCGATAATTACAGTATTTTGACAATCAAGACTAACTGAGCACATATTATGTACATCCTAACAACATAAGCTAAATAACAATATAACAGTCAAATAATAATATAAAGTCATACATTTACGATTTAGCTATTATCGCAAATATAAGCAATATAAAATTAAATGAAAAAGTAATATACATTATATATACATAATAATCATTGTAACCCATTCAGGGGTTGCAACACCATAACCCCCAAGTCCTTTTCGCAATCCGTATGGTTAAGTTCTATATTATTTAACTTATAAGTGCTAGGGTTATGGACACTCCCGAGCTTCAGAACCTTGCATTTATCTACATTGAACTGCATCTGCCACTTTTCTGACCAAGAGTAGAGTTTGTCTAAATCCTCCTGAAGTTCCCTAACATCTACGTTTGAATCAATTGTCCTACCTATCTTCGAGTCATCGGCGAATTTGCTCATATCACTAGTAATTCCTTCATCAAGATCATTGATATATATTATAAACAACAACTGGCCCAAGACTGATCCCTGTGGAACGCCACTTGTTACTGATCCCCACTCGGATTTAACCCCATTTATGGACACTCTTTGCTTCCTGTCTGTGAGCCATGATTCGATCCACGAGAGCACCCTTCCCCCAATGCCATGAGCTGCTACTTTCTTCAACAGTCTTTGGTGCGGAACTCTATCAAATGCCTTACTAAAATCTAAGTAAATAATATCAAATTCTTTATCGTGGTCAACAGCCTCAAAAGCTTTACTGAAGAAAGTTAATAAATTAGTTAGACAAGACTGGCCTCTTGTGAATCCATGCTGAGTATCATTAATCAAGCTATGCTTATCGAGATGGCTTCTTATAATCTCAGCTATAATTGACTCTAGTAATTTGCCTACAATTGAGGTCTGGCTTATTGGGCGGTAATTTGACGGTAACGACTTGTCCCCTGTTTTAAAAATAGGAATTACATTAGCCATCTTCCACATATCAGACACTGCACCTGTTTGAAGAGATAAATTAAAAATATTAGTTAATGGTTCACAGACTTCCATTTTGCATTCCTTTAGAACCCTTGAAAAAAACCTCATCAGGACCCGGTGACTTATTTTGCTTCAGTCTGTCTATCTGCTTCACAACCATTTCACTAGTGACTGTGATGTTACATAATTTATCTTCTTCTGATCCACTATAAAAATTAATTACCGGAATATTATTAGTGTCTTCCTGTGTAAAAACCGAGAGAAAATAATTATTTAAAATCGAGCACATTTCGTTCTCTTTGTCAGTAAGATGCCCAAAGTTATTTTTAAGGGGACCTATCTTATCTCTGACTTTTGATCTATAAACCTGGAAAAAACTTTTTGGGTTAGTTTTAGAATCCCTAGCAACTTTAATTTCATAGTTCCTTTTAGCTTTTCTTATCCCCTTTTTAATGTCCCTCTTAATGTCAATATACTGATTCATAAGATGACCTTCGCCTCTTTTGATACGCCTATAAATTCCTTTCTTATGCCCTAGTAGATATTTCAGCCTATTATTCATCCATTTTGGGTCATTTCTATTTGATCTAATTTCCTTATAAGGGATAAACGTTCTCTGAGCAGCATGTATTGTGTTTCAGAAAACTGTCATAATTGATAGCTCTCTTCGTTACCCTAGTCAACAGATGATAAGTGTTCTCTAAGCCCATCGTAATCTGCTAAGCAAAAATCTGGGACTGTTACTGAGTTATCCCAACTATCATACTTCCATTCAATTCTACATGTAATTGATTTGTTGTCGCTAGCACCCAGTTCCTCTGAGACTTCTAAATTATTAACAAGGGATTCATTGTTTGCCAGAACTAAGTCAAGCAGGTTATTACCCCTTGTAGGTTCTGTCACAAACTGCTTCAAAAAACAATCCTGAACTACTTCTAAGAAATCGTATGATTCTAAATTCCCAGTCAAGAAATTCCAATCAATATGACTAAAGTTAAAGTCTCCTAGAATTACTACATTATCGTGCCTTGTGGCCCTAACAATTTCCTCCCATAGTAGTTCCCCCTGGTCCCTATCTAAATTTGGGGGACGGTATATCACACCTAAAATTAATTTTTCATGCCCCTCTGAAAATTCTATCCAAACAGACTCTGTATGTGTTACTTCAGACTTAATACCCGTTTTTATGCAACAGTTCAAGCTATCTCGGACATACAATGCCACCCCACCCCTCTTCCCGATACTTCTATCTACTTGGAACAATTTAAAACCCTGAATGTGACATTCTGCAGGCATGTCCCGACTTTTTAAATTTAAAACCACGTCTCAGTAATGGCAAATACATCTATGTTACCTGCACTAGCAACTAGTCTCAACTCGTCCATCTTATTCCTAGCACTGCGACTATTTGTGTAATAAATATTTAATGACCCTCCTATCTCTTTACCCTTCCTGCTCCTTTCTGTTATTCCACTAAACCTATTATTGTCATTGTCAATTAGTGCCACTGGCTTTCCAATATCCTCCTCATTTTGCCTATTACTAGTTCTCCTAGTACTCATGTTACTATTCCTAGTTTAAAGACCTAACAGCTCCCTCCACTGCGTTGGCCAGTGCTCCCACCCCACACATAGACAAGTGAACCCCATCCCTGGCATACATGTCATTTCTGCCATAGAAGAGGTCCCAGTTGTCAATGAATGTTACCGCATTTTCCTTACAGTATTTGTCCAGCCAGCAATAGACACCAATTGCTCTGGACAACCATTCATTTCCAACTCCTCTCCTTGGCAAAATGCCACATATGACAGGTTTCCCACCCTTCTTCCTAATTATCTCTATTGCTGACCTATACCTGCTAATCAGGTCCTCACTCCTACGTCTGCCAACATCGTTGCCTCCAGCACTGAGACAGATAATAGGATTGCTCCCATTACCTCTCATGATGTCGTCCAGATGGCTAACAATATCCTTCATCACAGCCCCATGAAAACACACTCTCTGCCTCCTACTCCTATCCTTCAAACAGAATGCCCTATCCATGTACCTACTCTGGCTATCCCCAACAACAACAATGTTTTTACCTTCCTTGGCGTCGTCCTAGTGATGCTCCGAGTAGTCGACTCACATTCGCCAGGTAGCATTACACCACTTGTAGAATTCGTCATGACGTTCTCGATGGTCTTCGTTGGGGTTTCTAGGGATGTCTCACTCACGTCTGCCAATGCTTCCTTGGTGCTCGTTGTGGCATTCCCAGTAGAACACTCACATTCGTCAGGTAGCACCGAGAATGAGTTGGAAGTTTCCACGGCAGTCTTCTGGTTTCTCGTTGTTTCTGCCTCTCCAACCGTTTTCTTAATTAATCTTCAGCTTGGTTCCATGTTGCCCGTCCACTGACCAAGCTCCCCTCTTAACCTGGGGACTCATAACAGGAGGATTACTACGAATCCTCTTGTTCTCCTCCGTTAATCGTCGTATCTCCAGTTTAGCAACTCTGAGTTCTTCTCTTAGCTGCTGGTAAAGCTGCTCAAGAGAGGGCATCCTGGTTCAGATTCATAGAGAGCACAAAAACAGGTCTTCACAGAGCTAAGTACACGTCACCACTGAGCTAAGTACACGTCACCACTGAGCTAAGTACACGTCACCACTGAGCTAAGTACACGTCACCACTGAACTAAGTACACGTCACCACTGAACTAAGTACACGTCACCACTCAACTAAGTACACGTCACCACTGACAGACGAAGGAATAATGGTGGAGAAACGTTCGGCTTCTAGATGTTCCATGTATAAGTTCGCCAGGACTGCACTGAGTGGCGAACCCATGGGTAGTCCAAAAGTCTGCTGAAAGAGGTGATTTTCGAAGGAGAAACATGTAAAGCCAACACATAGTTCAACAAGGTCGATGAAATCGCTGGCTGGAATGGGAAGATCAAGTGAATCGTCAATTTTCCTGCGCAAGAGATCGATGGCTTGTGTAGTAGGTACTTTGGTGAATAGGGAAGTCACGTCAAGGCTGGAAAGTTTCTTGTTCCTGATGTTGATGTTGCGAATGCGATTGAGAAGATCACCCGAGTGTTTGAGATGTGCTGGACTGATAGTGCCCAAGAGTTTAGAGAGGTGTTTGGCGAGAATTCTTGAGAGCTGGTGAGGAGCACTGCCTATTCCCGAGGATATGGGCCTCAGTGGGATACCAGGCTTGTGAGTCTTTGGCAGGCCATACATTCTGGCAGGTCTGGGGTTGCTGGGCATGGTGTGCAGAAGTTTCTTCCCTTGTTCTGAGCCCCTCAGAATGCGGCGAGTCCTTTGAAGAAAAGTTTTAGTAAGGTTGTCCACTTGGTTAGTTGTGAGAGGTTTGTAGGTATCTGGGTCATTAAGCAGATTGAGCATTTTGTTCCTGTAATCGTCAGTGTTCATGATAACCACACCACCTCCTTTATCAGCGGTGGTGACCCTGATGGTCGTGTCTTCTGCTAAACCTTTGAGTGCATCTTTCATCTCGTCCACTGTCAACCACAGAAACTGAAGCCCTCAGCTTAGGCCTCAAATTCGCAACAGGAATTACGAAACCAAAACAAGACCTCAATTTCATCGCCAAAAACTACAGACACAATGACTCCGATTTCCCAAAAAAAGGCTATCTTCAAGGCATATCTCAGCAGCCATCTCAACACACAGCTCCCCAGTCATACTCGACGTTAAAATCAATGCACTCAAAGGTTTAGCAGAAGACACTACCATCAGGGTCACAACCGCTGATAAAGGAGGTGGTGTTGTTATCATGAACACTGCCGATTACAGGAACAAAATGCTAAAATCTACTTAATGACCCAGATACCTACAAACCTCTCACAATAACCAAGTGGACAACCTTACTAAAAACTTTTCTTCAAAGGACTCGCCGCATTCTGAAGGGCCAGAACAAGGGAAGAAACTTCTGCACACCATGCCCAGCAACCCCAGACCTGCCAGAATCTATGGCCTGCCAAAGACTCAAAAGCCTGGTATCCCACTGAGGCCCATATCCTCGGGAATAGGCAGTGCTCCCCACCAGCTTCAGGAAAATTCTCCCCAAACACCTCTCAAAAACTCTTGGGCACTATCAGTCCAGCACATCTCAAACACTCGGGTGATCTTCTCAATCGCATTCGCAACATCAACATCAGGAACAAGAAACTTTCCAGCCTTGCCCGTGACTTCCCTATTCACCAAAGTACCTATACACAAGCCATCGATCTTTTGCGCAGGAAAATTGACGATTCACTTGGGATCTTCCGATTCCAGCCAGCGATTTCATCGACCTTGTTGAACTATGTGTTGGCTTTACGTGTTTCTCCTTCGAAAATCAACCTCTTTCAGCAGACTTTTGGAACTACCCAGGGGTTTTCGCCACTCAGTGCAGTCCTGGCGAACTTATACATGGAACATCTAGAAGCCGAACGTTTTCCCCATTATTCCTTCGTCTGTCACCTGGCTCCGTTATGTTGACGACATTCCCCTCATAACTCCAAAAACGCTTCAAAGTTCAAGCTCTCCAAGACAAGCTCAACCAGGTCAAGCCTTCAATCCAGTTCACACTTGAAGAAGAAGTCGACAACACTCTTCCTTTCCTTGATGTTCTGCTCTGCAAAGCTGACCACGAACTTCGTTTTAAAGTCTATCGAAAAACCCACCAACCAAAACGATCTTCTCCACTTCTACTCTCACCACACACCAAAACCAAAGTGGTGTGATTATAGGGTTCTTCTACGTGCACTCAGAATCTGCAGCAATGAGTTCCTTGAGGAAGAATGCACTATAATTGAACAAGTATTTTCCAAACTCCACTATCCTAGTCACTTCATCAGAGACTGCAGACGGCGGGCATTAAACATCTTCAACACACCCAGAGAAGACACTGCCGAGAAGAGATACATAGTCCTCCCCAACAACTCCATTGCCGAACATGTTTCCAACATCTTTTCCAAAACATCATTCCCAAATATCTACCTCCACAACCACGACCATCAAGGACATAAACCCGTAGTAGACAGGACAAGCCTCCATCCTCTGCAGGGGTATACATAATCCCTTGTAATGACTGCAACAAATTATATTGGGCGAAACATCAAGAGACCTCCAAACACGCATTTCAGAACACCAATATGCAAGCAAGGACTGACGATACAAGGAATGCCTGTGTACAGCACGCTATTCACACAAACCATTTAATTAACTACAGAAACTCAAGACTTATAGCCACAGAAGACAACACTCAATACAGAAGAATCCTGGAATCATCGCTTTCTCTAAACCAACAATTTCAACCGAAAAAATGGCTTCTATAACATAGCTGAACCACTCGCCAAGAAACTTCTTCATCGCTATCCCACATAAGAACATAGAACACTGAGAAGGTCTACAACTTGTCCAATACCCCTGCCAAGCTACCCAAGACTCTATAACCCCACCCGGTGGATCATCAGATGCAGCATTCTTCACCTGACCTCAACATTCTGACTATAAATACTCTCGTACCTTCCAACCCCAGGTAGATCCGTGTGTGACTTGAGAAAGCCCACTGTGTGGGTGAAACGTTGTCAATAAAGGATCACATTATACTGCATTTGTGTTTATATTTCCATCTGGGACTGTTACTGAGTTATCCCTACTATCATACTTCCATTCAATTCTAAACGTAATTGATTTGTGGTCGCTAGCACCCAGTTCCTCTGAAACTTCTTTATTATTAACAAGGGATTCATTGTTTGCCAGAACTAAGTCAAGCAGGTTATTTCCCCTTGTAGGTTCTGTCACAAACTGCTTCAAAAAACAATCCTGAACTACTTCTAAGAAATTGTATGATTCTAAATTCCCAGTCAAGAAATTCCAATCAATAGGACTAAAGTTAAAGTCTCCTAGAATTACTACATTATCGGCCTTGGGCCTAACAATTTCCTCCCATAGTAGTCTCCCTTGTCCCTATCTAAATTTGGGGATGGTATATCACACCTAAATTAATTTTTTATGCCCTCTGGGAAAAATTTTATCCAAACAAACTCTGTATGTGTTAGTTCAGACTTAATACCCGTTTTTATGCAACAGTTCAAGCGATCTCGGACATACAATGCCACCCCACCCCCCTTCCCGATACTTCTATCTACTTGGAACAATTTAAAACCCTGAATGTGACATTCTGCAGGCATGTCCCGACTTTTTGAATTAAACCACGTCTCAGTAATGGCAAATACATCTATGTTACCTGCACTAGCAACTAGTCTAACTCGTCCATCTTATTCCCTAGCACTGCGACTATTTGTGTAATAAATTTTTAATGACCCTCCACTCTCTTTACCCTTCCTGGCTCCTTTCTGTTATTCCACTAAACTTATTACTGTCCTTGCAATTAGTGCCACTGGCTTTCCAATATCCACCTCATTTTGCCTATTACTAGTTCTCCTAGTACTCATGTTACTACCCTGCGACTTCACAGTTTTCCCGCCAAAACCCATACCACTAACATTCCTAGTTTAAAGACCTAACACTCCCTCCACTGCGTTGGCCCCAGTGCCCCCACCCCACACCTAGATAAGTGAACCCCATCCCGGGCTACATGTCATTTCTGCCATAGAAGAGGTCCCAGTTGTCAATGAATGTTACCGCAATTTTCCTTACAGTACTTGTCCAGCCAGCAATTGACCCCAAATTGCTCTGGACAACCATTCTTTTTCCAACTCCTCCTTGGCAAAATGCCACATATGACAGGTTTCCCACCTTCCTCCTAATTATCTCTATTGCTGTCTTTATACCTGCTAATCAGGTCCTCACTCCTACGTCTGCAACATCGTTGCCTCCAGCACTGAGACAAAATAATAGGATTGCTCCCATTACCTCTCAAGATGTCACCCCAGAGGGCTAACAATATCCTTCATCCCAGCCCCAGGAAAACACACTCTCTCCCTCCTACTCCTATCCTTCAAGCAGAATGCCCTATCCATGTACCTAATTGGCTACCCCCAACAACAACAATGTTTTTACCTTCCTTTGGCGTCGTCCGTCGTGATGCTCCGAGTAGTCGACTCACATTCGCCAGGGAGCATTACACCACTTGTAAGAATTCTTTAAAGCGTTCTCGATGGTCTTCTTTTGGGGTTTCTAGGGATGTTTACTCACGCTCCCAAAATGCTTCTTTGGTGCCGTTGTGGCTTTCCCCGGGGTAGACACTCACATTCGTCAGGTAGCACCGGGGAAATGATTTGGAATTTTTCCCGTAGTCTTCGGGTTTTCTCGTTGTTTTCCCTCCCCAACCCCTTTTTTTGTGATCTTCACTTGGTTCCATGTTGCCCCCCCTGACCAAGCCCCCCTCAAAAACCCTGGGGACTAACAACAGAAGGATTACTACGTTTCCTTTGTTCTCCCCCGGGTAAATTTGCCGTTTTCTCCATTTTGAAACTTGGGTCCTCTTCAGCTGCTGGAAAAACTGCTCAAGAGGGGGGCACCCTGGCACAGTTCAGGGGAGCACACAAACGGGTCTTCACAGGGGCAAATTTTCACTTTCCCACTCAACAACTGGGAGTGGAGCCCTAACTTTCCCAACAGTTTTTGATTTGGGATTTAAAAACGTTCAACAGTGGTGAGTGGTGTATAGGTTAAACATTGGTGAAGGGGAGTTTAAACTTTTCCCCAAGTGGAAAAGTGGAGATATTCGTTCAACAGTGGAGAGTGGAGAAAAAAAACGTTAACAAGGTGGTGGGTTTTAAAAACGTTAAACAGTGGTGACTGGTGATAAACGTTCATCAGTCGTGATGGTGATTTAAACGTTCAAAAAGTGGAGAGTGGAGTTAAAAAACGTTCAAAAAACTGTGAGGGGGGGACATAACGTTAAACAGGGGAAAATTAACGTTAAAACCCCTGGAAATTAACGTTTAAAACATTTGGAAATTTTAAACGTTAAAACTTTGGAAATTTAAAAACATACTTTGGGAAAAAATTTAAAATCAAAAAGAGAAAACAGGGAAAGGAAAAAACCCAAAAAAATCCCCAAAAACAAAATTAATGGAACTTGTGAAATATCTGGATTAATTAGTCATTTTAAAAAAATTTTAATGAAACAAATATCAAAAAGACAGGAAAATGTGGGGGGGTTAACTTAGCTCTGTAAAAGGCCCTTTTTGTTTCCCTCTCTGTGAATTTTAAACCAGGATGTCCTCTCTTGGCAGCTTTCCCAGCACCCTGAGAAAGGGAAACTCGGGATTTTGCTAAACTGGAGTTTACGGGGGTTTTAACGGAGGAAAACAAGGGGGATTCTTTTTTTTTTTCCTCCTGTTGGGGGAGTCTCCGGGGTTTTAAAAAAGGGAGTTGGTATTTGGGCCGGGGAAACAGGGAAACCCAAAAGCTAAAAGTTTAAGAAAACGGTTGGAGAGGCAAAAAAAACGAAAAAACCAGAAAAAAACTGCCGGGGAAAATTCCCAAACCCTAAATTCTCGGTATCCCTGACGAATGTGAGTGTTCTCCCGGGAATGCCCCAACGAGCCCCAAGGAAAGCTTTTCCCCAACTTTTGAGTAAAGGAAATCCCTAAAAAACCCAACAAAGGACCATCGAAAAACGTCAGACAAAATTCTACAAGGGGTTTGTAATGTCCCCTGGCGAATGTAGTTGACTACTCGGAGATCATACGGCAAACGCTAAGGAATTTAAAAAAAACATTGTTTTTTGTTGGGGGATAGCCAGATTAGGTACATGGATGGGGCCCATTTGTTTAAAGGATAGGATTTGGGGGGCAGAGAGGTTTTTTCCCTGGGCTGGGATAAAGGGGATATTGTTACCCGTTGGTTGACATCATGAGGGGTAATGGGAGCAACCTATTATCTTTCCAGTGCTGGAGGAAAACGATTTTGGGGGGGCGAGGATGAGGACCTGATTAGCATTTTTTTTTAAAAGGCGGGCTATAGAAAAAATTAGGAAGAAGGGGGGGAAAAACCTGTCTTATGTGGTTTTGCCAAGGAGAGGATTTGGGAAATGGGGGTTTGTCCAGAGAAATTGGTGTCGTTTGCTGGCTGGACAAATCCCTGTAAGGAAAAATTCGGTAACTTTCATTGGGACAAGGGGGACCTCTTCTATGGGGGAAATTTGACATTTTTTGCAGGGATGGGGTTCACTTTTTTTCTAGGTGGGGGGGTGGGGCAGGGGCCAAAACGCAGTGGGGGGAGCTGTTAGGTCTTTAAACTAGGAATTTTTGTGGTAGGGGTTTTGGGGGGGAAAACTGTGAAGTCGCAGGGTGTAACATGAGTACTGGGGAAAAAACTAGAAAATAGGAAAAATGGGGAGGATTTTGGGAAAAGCCAGGGGCCCACAAATTTGGGACAATGAAGAAATTGGGTTTTAGGGGAAAATTACAAAAGGAAAGCGGGAAAAAGGGGTAAAAGAGATAGGAGGGGTCTTTAAAAATATTTTTTTACACAAATAGTCGCAGTGCTAGGAAAAAAGTTTGGGACGAGTTGAGATGGGTTGCTAGTGAAGGTAACATAGTTTGTATTTCCCATTACTGAAAAGGGGTTTAATTCAAAAAGTCTGGACATCCCTGCAAAAATGTCACATTCGGGGTTTTAAATTTTTCCCAAAAGTAGTTTGGAAGTATGGGGAAAGGGGGGGTTGGGGTTTTGGTTTTTGGGGTTTGCCCGAGATCGTTTGGGAAACTGTTGCATAAAAACGGGTATTAAAGTCTGAAGAAAACCACTTTACGAGTTTTGTTTGGTTTAGGTTTTTTCAGGGGGCATAAAAAAATTAAATTTTTTAGGTGTGTATCCCGTCCCCCAAATTTAGATAGGGACCAAGGGGACTACTTTTGTGGGGAAAATTTTGTTGGGGGCCACAAGACACGTAATGTAGTAATTTAGGGTGATTTTAAAATTTATTTCATTGATTAAATTTTTCTTGACTGGGAATTTAGAATCATACGATTTTTTTGGGGAAGTGTTCGGGATTGTTTTTTGAACCCATTTTGGGTGAAAAGGCCCTACAAGGGGTAAAAAAACCTGTTGATTTAAATTTTCGGGGCAAAAATAAATTCCCCTTTTTAAATTTAATTTAAAAGTTTCAGAGGAATGGGTGCTAGAAACCACAAACCCTTTTAGATTTGGGAATTTGAAGGGAAAGTTGTAGTGGGAAATTTATCATTTAACAGCCCCCAAAAATTTTGCTTAGCAGTTTACGATGGGCTTAGGGGGACATGTCATCTGTTGAGGGGGTTTAACGAAGGAGTACCCAATATGCCCGTTTTTGAACACAATACATGATGCTCAAAAAAAGGGTTTTACCCCTTATAAGGAAATTAGTAAAATGAAATGACCCAAAATGGAGGGAATAATGGGCTGAATATCTACTGGGGATAAAAAAAGGAATTTATGGGCGTATAAAAAAGAGGCGGGGGTCTCTTGAATCGTTTTTGGACTTTAGGGGGGTTTCATTAAAAAGGAGGAAAAGGAAAAGCCAAAGGGGGGACTATAAATTTTAAAGTTGCTGGGGTTTCTAAAACTTTTCCAAAAAAGTTTTTTCCAGGTAATAGAACAAAATGTCAGAGATAAGAAAAGGTCCCCTTAAAAAAAAAACTATGGGCATTTTACTGAAAAAGAGAATGAAATGTGCTTGATTTTAAAAAATTATTTTCTCTCGGTTTTTACAAGGAAGCACTAATAATATTCCCGGGAATTTAAATTTTTTTAGTGGATCAGAAAAAGATTTAAAAAATGTTTAACCCTCTTTGTCACTAGTGAAATGGTTTTTGAAGGGAGGGGCCCCAGAAACCCCAAAAAAGGTCCCGGGTCCCGATGAGGTTTTTTTAAGGGTTTTTAAGGAATGCAAAAAAGGAAAATCTTGAAACCCTTAACTAATAATTTTTTTTTAAATTTATTTTTTCCAAACAGGTGTACTGTTTTATATGTGGAAGATGGCTAAAGTAATACCTTTTTTTTTAAAAACAGGGGGGGCAATCGTTACCGTCAAATTACCGGCCCCCAATTTAAACCTGACCTTGGGGTTTAAAATTTTAAAAAGGTATTAAAAAAACCGACAGGGGTTTTTTGGTTTAAAACCCCTATGAACAGTTGGTATCTTTATTTTTAAACGTTTCGCCCACACAGTGGGGTTCTTATCGAGGACCCCAAAAATTGATAGGGAAACAAAAAGATACTTTAAAAACGATGTAATAAATCCATCATCCTTAAGTTTTGAGGTGGTCAGTCCCTCAGTCTGGAGAGCATTGGGTTTCCCTAGAATGAAACAATATGGGAAGAATTTCAGGATGGAGCCCCATTTATTCCCAACAGGTGAGACGTTGGTCACTAGGAGAGGTTTTGAACTCAGATGTTGGGAGGTCAGGGGCCCTCTCAAATCCCGGTTTTTCACTAGTTGAGGTTTTTAAAAAATTGGGGGGTAGGTTTTGTTTCCAAAATACCCTTTGTTTGCAAATGTTTGACAGGTTGAAAAATTAAAATGGTATAAAAAAAACCGACAGGTTGTTAGGTAAGACACATATGCAACAGTTAGGTATCTTTTTTTTGAAACGTTTTGCCTTTCACAGTTGGTTCTTCAGTCGAGTTCGAAAAGTTGATAGGAAACAGAAGATAATTGAAGAGATTTTAATCAGTCCCTCACCCCTTAAAAGTTTTTTAGGGGGTCCGTTTCCCCCCAGTCTGGGAGCCCTTGTTCCTGAATGAAACAAAATGGAGATTTAAAATGACAGGATGGAGCCTATTTTTTAGCGCCAAAAGGTGAGGGCGTAGGGTTTACTAGGAGAGGTAAGGGAAATCAGATGTTGGGGGCAGGGGCCCCCCAAAACCAGGGCCCTTTCACTAGTAGAGGGTTGTAAAAGTTGATTGTAGGTCTGTACAAGATACCCCTTTTGTTGCAGGGGTTGACAGGTTGAACAAATTTTAAAAAGGGTTTTAAAAAACGACGGTTGTTTGGTAAAAACACATTAATTTCAACAGTTAGGTTCTTTTTTTTGAAACGTTTCGCCCACACAGTAGGCTTCTTCAGTCGAGTAAAGAAAAGTTGGGTTTTTTGCAGAAAAATATTTAAGACGATGTAATCGGGCCATCACCCCTTTAAAATTTTGAGGTGGTCAGTCCCTCAGTCTGGGAGCTTTTTTCCCCTAGAATGGGAAAAAATTTGGAGATGAAGTGACAGGATGGAGCCCATTTTTTTGCGCCAACAGGTGAGCGTAGGTTTACTAGGAGAGGTTAAGGGAAATTAGAGTTGGGGGGTCAGGTCCCTCTCAAATCCAGGCCCCCTTTTTACTTGTAGAGGTTGTAAAAATTGATTTTAGGTCTGTACCAAAAATTTTCCCTTTTGTTTTCAGTTTGTAAAGGTTGAACATTAAAAAAGGTAAAAAAATAACCCACAGGTTGTTGGTTTAAAACAATATGAAAGGGTGATGGATGATTTCATCGTTTAAAATATCTTTTGCTTCTATCAAATTTTTTGTTTTCGACTGAAGGGCCTACTGGTGGCCCCAAAAGTTTCAAAAAAAAAGTTTCCTAATGTTGCATATGTGTCTTACCTAACAAGCCTGACCTCAATTGTAGGCAAATTTCTAGAAATCAATTTTAGCTGAGATTATAAGAACCATCTCGAAAAAGCTTTGTTTGAATTAAAGATCTCAGCATGGATTCACAAGGGGGGCCCGGGCTTGTCTAATAATTTTTAATTTTTTCAGGAAAACTTTTGAGGTGTTTTACCCCGATAAAGAATTTTATATTTTTTACTTAGTTTTTTGTAAAACATTTTATAGAGTTTCCCCACCAAAGACTGTTGAAAAAAAGTAGAAACCCCTGGCATTGGGGGAAGGGGGCTCTCGTGGATCGAGTAAAGGCTCACAAACAGGAAGCAGAGAGTGTCCCAAAATGGGGGTTTTTAAAACCGGGGTGGGGATCAGTAAAATGGCGTTCCCCAGGGGTAGTCTTGGGCCGTTGTTGTTTATAATATATATCAATGATCTTGATGAAGGAATTGCTAGTGATTTGAGAAATTCGCCCATTTACACGAAGAAGTAAAGGGGAAAAATTCAGGAAGATTTAGACAAACTCTACTCTTGGTCAGAAAAATGGCAGATGCGTTCAATTTTAGATAAATGCAAGGTTCTGAAACGGGGGAGTGTCCCTAACCCCAGCACTTTAAGTTACATAATGTAGAACTTAGCCATACAGATTTTCGAAAAGGACTTGGGGGTTATGGTAAGGGGCCCCCCGGGGGGAAAAAACCCTTTAAAACCAAAAAAAGCAATGCCTAAGTTTTAATTAATTAAAGGGAAATAGATTAATGGGATTTTTATCAAGAAGTTTTAAACAACAGGAAGTCCCGATGTCTTTCTGCAGTTTATACATCATTAGGGAAAAGGCCCCACCTAGATTATGCAGCTCAAATTTTGGTCTCCTTTTTAAAAGAATGGACATTTTAATTTTTGTTTTGAAAACAATTTAGCGTAGGAAAATACTAAATTAATACATAGCATTAGAAAAACTTTTCCCTTTTGAGAAAAAATTGAAGACTCTTAAATTCCCTTCACTTGTTAGGGGGAAAAAAATGAGGGGAGAAACCCGGGTCGAAAATGTTTAAGTGGAAGATAGGGATTAATAAAGGGGATATTAAAAAAGGGTTTTAGGATATCTTTTCCCCAAAAGAGAACCCCCAGTAAAGGGGGTTTAAAATTTGATAAAGTTTACATTTAGAAAGGACATAGGAAAATATTGGTTTGGGAAATGGGGGAGTTGATGAGTGGAAAAAGTTTACCCAGTTTGGGGTTTTTGAGGCTAGGGGCTTTGGGGGGAGTTCAAAAATTTTGGTTGGGGTAAGTAAAGAGTGGGAGGGGAAAAGGGTTTGGGTTTGAGTGGGGCTTTCAATCGGAGCTTTTTTTCTTTGGGGGGCATTTAAAATTGGGTTGGGAAAAAGTTTTGTTAGTGGGAAAGAATTGTAAAGGACCCCCGCCTAGTGTGGGCCGACAGGCCGGGTTTCAGTGTTCCTCCTTTTTTTTATGTTCTTTTTGTTCTTATGAAAAATTTTTAAATAAAGGGGAAAAAAGTGGCAGTGGTGAAAAGTTTTCAAAATGGTGTTACTTTAAGGGGACATTTTTTTTGTGGCAAACGTTTCGTTCCAGGAGCTTTTTCAAGCCAAATTTTAAAAAAAATACAAGGGGCACAGAGATTTTTTAAAAAGGGTCAGAGTGGAGGGGAATACTAGTGAGGTTTCCATTTTTGTGTTCATAGTGGTAAATAGTAGTAGTAGTAGTAGTGACAAAAATAATACAATATGGTTAGAGGCCCAAATTTTTTCGGACCCTGAGTAAAAGGATTTTTAAAACATTTACTTGGGGTAACATAAAAATAGGGTTTGGCAAATAAAAAACTGGAATGAGGGGGCTTGTTTCAGTGTTCACTCTCTGTGCTTTGTGTAGTATAACAGGAGAGACTATGTGATGGCAGGGTTTACTGTTTTCAGGAGGATTCTTGCAAGACTTCGGAGATGGTGAAGCTGCCGTTTGTTTTTTTTTAATTGTATTCGAAACAGCGATCAGTGCTGATTCAAGGCACTTGCGTGTGCGGAAATTAGTTTCTTTTATCACTAATTGGGCGTCTCTGAATTTCATAAGTTTATTGGTGGAATTTCGGTGTTGTACCAGGCGTTGTTTAGTTGTCTTTTCCTACATGCGTATATGTGTTCATTGAGGCGGGTGTCGAGGTTTCTTGCTGTTTCCCCTACGAAAAATCTTGTCACAGCCTCCCCCGGGTATAGTGTAAACTCCTGCATTGACTGGCTCGTGGTGCTTGGGTTTTGTCCTGGTTAGATCCTTTATTGAAATGGTAGAAGCGATGGCGACTCTGGTGTTAGCTTGTGAAAGTACTTTTGAGACGTTTAGTGGCAACCTGGCTCTTGGGAGAATTTTTAACTTTTTTGGGAGCGGATTGATGCGTGGAGAATTGATGATCTGAAGAGCTCTTTTCTTGCAGTCTTTGATGAAAAAGAAGGAAATTGTAACTCAGTGAATGTTTGGTGAATGTAAGTACATTCCTCGTCAAAAAAACTCAGGACTACAAATTCGGTATGCTCTTAGGAAAAACCGATGATGATGCCTCTTTTGGTCTTGGTATCTTGACTGGAATAGAAGTGTGTGAGATCATTTTTATTGGTGGGTTTCCGATAAACTTGAAATCTTAGGTTGTTGTCTACTTTGTGAATGAGGACACGAGGAAAGGTAGCTTGTCATTGGACTCTTCTTCTAGTGTAAACTGAATCGCTGGTTCAACTGCGTTGAGCCTTCCCTGAAGATCCCGACATTCAAACGTTTTGGAGTTATTACAAGGACATCGCCCACGTAACGTAACCAATGACGCTTGAAGGGATGATGTTGGCGAAGTGTTCGGACTCTAGGTGTTCCCTGTATAAGTTGGCTAGGACGGCCCTTATTGGGGACCCCATTCCCATGCCGTAGGTTTGTTTGTAGAGCTTGTTATTGAAGGAAAAACGTTGAAGTTAACACAGAGTTCAATCAAGTCAACAAAATCTCCGGGAGGTAAAGGAAGATTAAGGTCCTGGTTGACTTTACGTCGTAAAACCCCTCGATGGCTTTTTTGGTAGGTACTTTTGTGAAGAGGGAAGTCCCCTCCAAACTGCTTAGTTTTCTTGTTACGGATGGAGAGGTTACGGATGCGGTTGAGAAGGTCGCCTGAGTGTTTAAGATGAGCGGGGCTGATGGTCCCCAGAAGACAGGAAAGATGTTTGGCAAGAACTCCGGCTAGTTTGTGTGGAGCACTGCCTATTCCTGACGTGATTGGTCTGAGAGGAATATTGTGTTTATGGGTCTTGGGTAAACCATACATGTGTGCTGGTTTAGGGTTGCTTGGTAACAAGTACAGAAGTTTCTTCCCTTCTCTAGTGCGTTTGAGTATTTGTCTGGAAGATACATCACTGCCCTTAAGGACCTCGCCAACGACCCCAACATTATCGTCACCACCGCCGACAAAGGAGGTGGAGTCGTCATACTCAACACCAGTGACTACAACACTAAAAATGATGGACCTTTTAAATGATAAATCTACATACGAACCCATCACACTCAACAGTGGGAGACGCTCACCAAAGACTTTCTATACAAAACCAGACAAATACTCAAACGCACTAGAGAAGGGAAGAAACTTCTGTACTTGTTACCAAGCAACCTAAAAACCCCACACATGTATGGTTTCCAAGACCATAAACACAATATTTCCCCTCAGACCAATCACATCAGGAATAGGCAGTGCTCCACACAACTAGCCCGGGGTTCTTGCTAAACATCTTTCCTGCCTTCTGGGGACCATCAGCCCCGTCATCTTAAACACTCAGGCGACCTTCTCAACCGCAAACCGTAACCTCTCCATCCGTAACAAGAAACTAAGCAGTTTGGATGTGACTTCCCTCTTCACAAAAGTACCTACAAAAAAAGCCATCGGGTTCTACGACGTAAAGTCACCAGAACCTTAATCTTCCTTTACCTCCCGGAGATTTTTGTATGACTTTATTGAACTCTGTGTTAACTTCAACTGTTTTTCCTTCAATAACAAGCTCTACAAACAAACCTACGGCATGGGAATGGGGTCCCCAATAAGTGCCGTCCCCAGCCAACTTATACATGGAACACCTAGAGTCCGAACACTTCGCCAACATCATCCCTTCAAAACGTCACTTGGTTTTCGTTACGTGGACGATGTCCTCGAATAACTCCAAAACGTTTTGATGTACAGGATCTTCAGGCAAGGCTCAACGCAGTTGAACCAGCGATTCAGTTTACACTAGAAGAAGAGTCCAATGACAAGCTACCCTTCCTCGACATCCTCATTCACAAAATAGACAACACCTAAGATTTCAAGTTTATCGGAAACCCACCAATAAAATGATCTCACACACTTCTATTCCAGTCAAGATACCAAGACCAAAAGAGGCATCATCATCGGGTTTTTCCTAAGAGCATACCGAATTTGTAGTCCTGAGTTTCTTGACGAGGAATGACTTACATTCACCAAAAAATTCACTGAGTTACAATTTCCTTCTTTTTTTATCAAAGAACTGCAAGAAAAGAGCTCTTCAGATCATCAATTCTCCACGCATCAACACCGCTCCCAACAAAGTTATAATTCTTCCCAACAGCCAGGTTGCACTAAACGTCTCAAAAGTACTTTCACAAGCTAACACCAGAGTCGCCATCGCTTCTACCATTTCAATAAAGGATCTAACCAGGACAAAACCCAAGCACCACGAACCAGTCAATGCAGGAGTTTACACTATACCCTGTGGAGGCTGGATAAACACTGTAAGGATAATGCAGTACCATTCATTGACAACTGGGACAACTTCTATGGCCGAAATGACATGTATGCCAGGGATGGGGTTCACTTATCCAGGGCAGGTGTGGGTTTTCTTGCTAACTCAGTTGAGGGGGTTGTTAGGACTTTAAACTAGGATTAGTTAGAGGTATGGGTTTAGAAATGATTAATAATGAGTATGGATATATTGACTTATGCTCTGACATTAAGAATCTTAATAGTAAATGTCATAGAGTACCTGGGTAATGATAATTTCAGAAATTGTGTAAAAACAAAGATGAATAGGAAAAAAAGTGCAGAAGAAAAAAAAATATGATGGTATTTTATGCTAACAGTCGAAGTGCAAGAAATAAAATTAATGAACTACGTTTGGTAGCATGTGCTGGGAACTTTGATATCATTGCATTAACTGAAACGTGGTATGATTTAAAGAGTCGGGATATAACTGCTGAGTGTAATATTCAGGGATTTAAGTTATTCAATGTGGATAGATGTAATGGGAAGGGGGGAGGAGTTGTTTTTGTATGTTCGAAGAAAATATTTAATTGTTGCATAAAAACAGGTATAAAAATAGATGGAGCAGTAACAAGTCTGTTTGGGTAGAGTTTGTGGAGGGTCAAGAAAAACTAATTCTAGGTGTAATATACCGACCTCCAGGGTTGGATCACGATAGAGGGAGACTTCTTTGGACGAAATTGTTAGGGGTTCTGGACACAGTAACGTAGTCATAGTAGGGGACTTTAACTTTACCAAATTGACTGGAATTCTTTGGGCAGGTAATCTAGAGTCCAGTGACTTCATGGAAAACAGTTCAGGACTGTTTTCTGAAACAGAGTGTACTGAACCTACCAGGGTAATAATTTGCTAGACCTAGTCTTGTCAAATAAGGAAACACTCGTGAATAATCTGGAGATCACTGAAGAGCTTGGCGCAAGTGATCACAAATCCATCACCTTTGCATTAAATTTGGGAATGCAAGAATAATGATAATATAGTAAAAATCCCCGATTTTCGTTCTGCCGATTATAATGACTTAGGGAACATCTGTCTAATCTTGATTGGGGTTATCTAGTAATGATTTTATTGACGATAATCATACTTATGAATATGAAGGGGTTTTGCTTTTATGATTGTTTTCTTAATAATGTACACAGTGCCCAGAGTATATACATTCCCCAGAGAGAAATTAGGTCTAATAATAACGATCCCAAATGGGTTAAAAGGAGGCTTAAACATCTATTAGGGGAGAAAAGGGGAATTTATAGGCGCATCAGAAGAGGAGAGGTTAACCTTTCTGACCAATAGTTCAGCTAAAGAGAAGTAAAAAGGCGATTAAAAGGTAAATGACTAGAAATTAGAGTCGCTAAAGAATCAAAGACTAA
>NC_069435.1:337364-420330 GCF_026875155.1 Cherax quadricarinatus | reverse complement strand
GATGAAAAAGTGCCCTGAAAAGTGTATCAGTGTTTGGGGCCCCCCTAGTTTTGAAGGTTCTATTATCCATCCTGTCATTTTTCTAGCAGATGCGATTAAACAATGTTATGGCCCTTAAAGGTGAGACCCTTTGACATGACACCCCCAGGTCTTTGGACTTTGGTGTTTCGCTCTATTTTGTGGCCAGAATTTGTTTTGTACTCTGATGAAGATTTGATTTCCTCATGTTTACCATATCTGAGTAATTGAAATTTCTCATCATTGAACTTCATATTGTTTTCTGCAGCCCACTGAAAGATTTGGTTGATGTCCGCCTGGAGCTTTGCAGTGTCACAAATGGAAGACACTGTCATGCAGATTCGGGTGTCATCTGCAAAGGAAGACACGGTGCTGTGGCTGACATCCTTGTCTATGTCGGATATGAGGATGAGGAACAAGATGGGAGCGAGTACTGTGCCTTGTGGAACAGAGCGTTTCACCGTAGCTGCCTCGGACTTTACTCTGTTGACGACTACTCTCTGTGTTCTGTTAGTGAGGAAATTATAGATCCATCGACCGACTTTTCCTGTTATTCCTTTAGCACGCATTTTGTGCGCTATTACGCCATGGTCACACTTGTCGAAGGCTTTTGCAAAGTCTGTATATATTACATCTGCATTCTTTTTGTCTTCTAGTGCATTTTAGGACCTTGTCGTAGTGATCCAATAGTTGAGACAGACAGGAGCGACCTGTTCTAAACCATGTTGCCTGGGGTTGTGTAACTGATGGGTTTCTAGATGGGTGGTGATCTTGCTTCTTAGGACCCTTTCAAGATTTTTATGATATGGGATGTTAGTGCTATTGGTCTGTAGTTCTTTGCTGTTGCTTTACTGCCCTTTGTGGAGTGGGGCTATGTCTGTTGTTTTTAGTAACTGTGGGACGACCCCCGTGTCCATGCTCCCTCTCCATAGGATGGAAGAGGCTCGTGATAGAGGCTTCTTGCAGTTCTTGATGAACACAGAGTTCCATGAGTCTGGCCCTGGGGCAGAGTGCATGGGCATGTCATTTATCGCCTGTTCGAAGTCATTTGGCGTCGGATAACATCGGATAGGCTTGTGTTAATCAAATTTTGTGGCTCTCTCATAAAAAATTCATTTTGATCTTCGACTCTCAGTCTGGTTAGCGGCTTGCTAAAAACTGAGTCATATTGGGACTTGAGTAGCTCACTCATTTCCTTGCTGTCATCTGTGTAGGACCCATCTTGTTTAAGTAGGGGCCCAATACTGGACGTTGTTCTCGATTTTGATTTGGCATAGGAGAAGAAATACTTTGGGTTTCTTTCGATTTCATTTATGGCTTTTAGTTCTTCCCGCGATTCCTGATCCTAAGGATTCTTTTAGCTTAAGTTCGATGCTTTGCTATTTCTTGACCAGTGTCTCCCTACGCATTTCAGATATATTGACCTCTTTTAGCCGCTCTGTTATTCTTTTCCGTCGCCTGTAAAGGGAGCGCCTGTTCTTTCTATTTTACATCTACTCCTCCTTTTTCTTAGAGGAATAAGCTTGTGCATTCATCGAGTGCCACGAGTTAATCTGTTCTAGGCATAAGTTTGGGTCTGTGTTGCTTAGTATATCTTCCCAGCTTATATCGGTTAGGACTTGGTTTACTTGGTCCCACTTTATGTTTTTGTTATTGTAGTTGAATTTGGTGAATGCTCCCTCGTGACTAATCTCATTATGTCGGTTGGGCTCCGCGCTACATGACTGAACCTCAATTATGTTGTGATCTGAGTATATTGTTTTGATATGGTGACAAAGTATTGACATTGTACCCATATGCCGGGTGTTGTCCGGAAGTCAAGTGTTGTGTCATGCGGAAAATTTTTTCGCATGAAAAAAATTCCCATTGGAATTAAATGGTATCAATTAAATCTAAATGAAAATTAAGGGAAAAAGTGCACGAGTGATTTTAAAGTAACGTGCCCCAAGTGTGAGGAAAATGAAATGTAGAAAGACCAACTGGAAAACGCCACCAACCCGAACTGGGGAAAAACCCCTAGGGAAGGAATAATTTGGTTTTTAGAAAACGAACTCCCCCCCAGCCGCGTGTGAAAAATACTCTATTTTTCTGAAAATACAGTGATTTTGTTAAAAATTTGTGGAATATATTGTAGTTAATAAAAATTAATTTTTTAAAAAAATAAAAACCCAGTGAGAGGGGTGGCATCGTGGGGAAGGGGGAGGCATATTGTTTTGAATCGGCAAAGGCTGTAGTGAAATGTGAAAATATCGTCGTTGGGGGGGTAAATTGTGGTTAAAACCCCCAAAAAATAGGGCAGAAATTTTTGGAATTGCGTCCTGCAGAACTTGAGAAGGGAGTGGGAGGGACAGTAGGGAAAACCCCAGCTAAGTCATGTTACATACTTATGTTGAAATTTTTGGCCCAGATTTTTTAATTTTAGGCAGGGGGTTTGTGATGACCCCCCAAGTAATCCCCAGACTAATTGTGAGTGTTATTAAATAAATTTCCTTCAATGTATATGTATTCTTTTTTTAAATTTTTAATTAGTCCAATTTTTATTAGTGTTTTACAAAATTCCTGGTGTTTTTATTTCTTTTGAGATTAATATAGGTCCAAAGTGACTTATTAGATATGACGTACAGGTTCGAAGGAGGACATTTTTTGAACCCTAGGTGTCCTAAAATCCTACATGCCCCGTAACTTGATAAAAGAAATTATCTTTGTTACCTTTTTATGGTATGTTCTTATGAGGTTCACCCAGGAAATTTTTAATTTTCCACAGTGTCAATTCAGGCTACCCCCACTAATAGATACCTCATGAAATAAAAATTTTGGGGGCTTAAAATAAAGGGTGAAGGACAACCTCTTCATAAACCCACGATTGTAAAAAAAAAACTACATTAGGAAAAAAAAAAAAGGTTTAAAAAAGTGAGCTGCGCACTTGGGGCGTGCCAAAAAGCCACCGGTTTGCTAAGGTATACTATACAAGAGGAATCAGTGGAATGTTGTGGAAATTTATTCGGTCCTAATTCCCACGGGGCCGATACTTTTTGTACAAGATCCCGCATGTCATGGATGGAACGTTTGGGAAAGGGGTGGCTTTCACCCTCCAAAACACACCACACCGGATTGGCGAAGGTGGTTTGGGAAAGGGTATTTTAAATTTGTAGTTTACCCTTCAAGGAAGAGGTGGGCATTTTTTCGTTAGTACCTAATATTAGGTTTTTAAAGCAATTTAGATAAAATAATGAGCCCTAAGACCTTAAATGGGTTTGTATGGGTGAAAATTTAGGCAAACACAAGTTTATTGCCAGGGAGAAACTGGCAGCCCAAGTTTGAATATGGGGCAGGGTTTGAGACCACAGTCCCCTTCTAAGATAGACACCGTCAGAGAACAAGTGCCATGTTTGCAGGCGGCGCCCCACGTGTCTTCACATACTAGGCCTGGGAAAATTGGTGGGGCAATCGACTTCCCGTAGATGTCCCCCTCGTCAGGGACCATACAAAGAGAGCCTCCTATTTTCACTCTTTTGGGCCCAGCTTTGGGGGGAAATTTGCGGTCATTGGTGGGGGCCCTTTGTGAGGCAGGCAGTTCATGATCGGTAGTTTTGGCATTTTTGTTGTTAAACCTAGGTCCATTTTGTTTGTTTTTAAAGGGTTTTTTCCCCCCCTTTGGGAAAAAAAGGGATTTCTGAGGTGCGAGGTCATATATCGATAAATATTGCAGGAATTAAGGTCCGGTTCCGTGGATTGGGGGGGGAAGTCCAGAGGGGTTTAAAGCTTAGGGAGTTGAAATGGGAAATTCCCCAAAACCCCAAGTAGTTTGTCCTTATACCATGCGGCGAGTTTTCTTGCAGACCCGTCATTTTGGAAATCTGCCCTATAAGCCACTTGTGGGGCTGAGGGTAGCCCTCGGGGTCGGTGTAAACGAGTTGCCAGAGTGACAAATCACTGGAGTCAGAAAAAGGACAAATTTTCACAAGTGGTCCTTCAAATCAGATGGGGAATAGCTAGGTTGGAAATTAAACATAGCTGGCCACTTAGGAACCAAGTAAGAGATTGTGTTTTAAATTATTAGTGGTTTTTTGCAAGGTAGCACATTTTTAAAAACTAGGTTTTTCAAATTTACATCAGTTATAGTGCGGGGAAGATTTAACTAGTTTTATTTACAGTGAGTTTAAACCCAGGTTTGGCTATAGCACTGTTAGGTTGGTTTTACTTACCCAAACAACCATGCTAGATGAGTAAGTAGCTGTTTACAATATTTTTATTTATGTTTCACAAGTTGAATTGTTGAATTTATTTGTGTAACAAGGATTTTTTAATTTTGTATGGATTTTTTTTGTGTGATTTCCATTGTTTTTGGGCTCGTTTTAATGTGGGATTTGTGATTTGTACCGAGCTGTTTAAAGCCCTGAAATTTTTGACTTTGTACGGGAATTACAGGCTAAGTTTTCACATTGATACCATTTTGATTGGAATTGGAGCTAACAGACATTTTAATTTAGGGGTCAATAAAATAAAGGGGTCTTTAAAGTTTTTAGAAGCCTTGAGATCGTTCAATCTTGCCTAATCCCGTTCTGTGGGGGTGGGCTAATTAAAGTAAAATTAGTACTGTGATTTAGAAACGTGACTATAGTAGGTGAAAATGGAAAATACCCGCTGTTAGTGTAAATCAATTACAGCGTCTATGGGGCCTATAAAGGGGAAACCGAAAAAAGACGTGAGGGTGCATATGGCCCGGCAAGGAGGTGTAGCTGGAGGAATTTGAGGTTGCCTGAAACTTTGGGGAAAGGGGCAGCCCTTTGAGAAATCTTTTTCCTTTGAGCAGAGGCCCATGTACGGGGAGTTGACTATAAGTCAGGTTTGTTTTGGAAGGCTATGAAAAAGAAGGGCAGAGTGTAAAAACGAGATTTTAAAATTGCGGAGTTAAAAAAGGGTTTGAAGGCGGTAGGCAGGGGGCAAATTTTTTTAGGGAGCATGAACAGCCCCACCCGGTTTAAAGGTTGCCCAGGTTTCCCCGTTGAATTACCAAAACCAACGAACCTTACAGGTACAATTTTTTCGGGATCAGTTTAAAACCCCGATAGATGCAAAGGGGATTTGAGAGCCGTCAATTACAGTATTTGGGTTACCCGACCATGCACTAATTACCAAATGCCCAAAAACCCCTTAAAAGGGTGTTTGGCAAATGTGAGTAAGGTAGCTATACTTTATCGGTTTTTGATCTGGGCTTGTCGCATGACCGTCAAAGCCCAGAGAAGTTGAATCGGAGTTATGAGTTTTAAAATAGTCTTAAAGTTTCATGTATGGGTAAGTCAGAATGGTTATAGTCATTGATTCAGAGGGAAAAGGTGGCACTATAGTGCATGATTTTCACTTAAAAAATTTGGACGAACAGGTTTACGATACAACAAATTTTTGAGGGGTTGGGAGATCTCGTTTTCATTTCACATAGGGGTGAGGAGAGTCACCCCCATCACCCCATAAAAACACGACGTCACTCAAAAAATTTGAGAGATCAGTCTAAAACTATAAGATAACTTTGGAGTGACTTTGGAAAAAGGGTTTCAAAGGCAAAACTTAGCAGAAAAACCCAGAGGCAGTATGCAGAATTTGCGTGTTCTGCGAAGGGGAACACGCAAGACGCGTTGTTTGAAAAAACAAAAAAGAGCGTAAGAACAGAGGGTAAGGAGTTGAGGGCTCTGCTTAAAAGTTGGGGGAAACACTTTGCCCGGACTGTGACACCCCGTCAGTGGTGTCAAACGTTGCAAAGGTAAGCACCCTACTGCACTATGTCCCAAAATTTAAAGGGAACCCCCGGTACAGGGGTACTCTCAGGGAGAGACGAAAGGGGTCCGAGCCCGAAATGGGAGCCAGCGTGTTGGGGAGTGAAGTCTTAATCTGAGTGAGATCACGAAAGGGGCTGCCCTACCCACAGTCATGGCAAAAGGTTTTGAATGGGCGAGGGCCAAAAAACCCCCTTATTCTTTGCCAAGAGCAAAGATCCTTATAACAAAGAAATTGGTGGCTTTTAAGTTGAAGGCCCAGGACAGTTAAAAAGACATTTTGGGGGGGCTATTTCGCGGTCCCACCCAAAAAATTACGATGTTTTTGGGTGTCTAGTCAAATTAGGTGGCATGGCAGAGACATTACAGCCCGGTGGTGAAACGTTATCCACGGCAATTACAGCGGGAAGTCTTGCTGAGCAGTAAGTGATTGAAAAACCTTGGCGTGAAGCTGGCAGACCAAAGGATTGCCCCTGAACGTCAGAAATGTAGGTTCCTGGTGGGGGCCAAACAGATAGATGATTTCCCGTTTTCGACGGACTTTTAGGGAAGGAATTTTTTTATACAGTCCCAAATAGGTACACATAGGGAGCAGGATTTCCCCCTGAATTCCCGCACGCCCGAGGGAAGAAAAAGCTGTCCAGAATAGCTGGGGGAGTAGTGATAATGAATCCCCCATCACGAGAACCGAGGGGAAATGAACTCGGTAGGGCGTGAGGGGGCATCAGCACCTTGGGAAAAAACCTTTATGGGGTACTAAAGGGGGATAGATTGCCATTAAACAGGGAACCCGTATCAGTGGGGGGAAAGGCTCCCGGGGATTGGGAGATGGGTGGGAAAGTACGGGCGGCCAGTCAAGGCTAGAATAAAAGATGTTAAGTTAAAAAAAGGGGGCTAAGACCCCCCGGGAAAGAACAAGTTTACACCCCCCGAGGCCACAAGGGAAAACTGGACGGTTGAAAATTGTGGAGTCTGCCGACGAAGTGGCTGGATGGCATCGTGTCCGGGTCTGCCATGGGGGCTGCGGAAAGGGGAATTTTAGGTGGGCAGAAAAGGGTGTGGAAATTTTTTCGGTTCTAAAATTCCACAGGGCTGATTCTAGTACAAAGATCCCAGCATGTCACGAATGGAACAGCTTGGTTGGGTGGCCCTTACACCCACCCAAAGCACAAACACACACCCGGGTTAGCGAAGGTGGCTGGAGGGTACTTCTTAATTGATAGATTTACCCTTCAAGGAAGAGGTAGGTAGTTTATACTGTTATTACACTGTAGATAATAATAATGTAGACCTAAGACCTTAACATAGGTAGTAATAGGCCGATAATGTAGGCAAACACTAGGTTATATTAGCCAGCGAGAACTGGCAGCCCAAGTTTGAATACTGGGGCACGGGTTTGAGACCACAGTGCCCTTTCTTCTAAGACTAGACACCGTCAGAGCAACAAGTGCCATGATCAGCAGGTGGTGCCCCCACGTGTCTTCACATACTAGACCTGGGGAAATCTGGTGGAGGCACTTCTACGTACTGTAGATGTCCCCCTCTGTCAGGCCCATACAGTAAGATGAGACCTCCCTTTTCTCACTCAGTTCTGGCCAGTCTCTTGGGGGAATTTGCGAGTGAGTTGAACTGTGGACCTTTGTGCAGGCGGGCAGTTCATGACTGGTACGTACCGCTGTCTCTTGTTAGCCTAGAAGCTAGCGTCAATTTCTGCATCGTTAGTCTAGGGGATTTTCACCCCCTTGGAAACAGGGATTTCTGAGGTGCAGGCAGGTCACTAATATCGACAGAATATTGCAGGAATTAAGGCTCCCGGTTGCACGTGGATCTGAGGGAAAGTCCAGAGGGGCTAAAGCTTAGGGAGGTTGAAGATCAGGACACATTCTCCACCGCCAAGTAAGTTAGTCCTTTATACGTGCATGCAGGCGAGATTTCTTGCAACATCAGTCATTTATGGAAATCTGTCCTATAAGCCACTTGTGAGGCTGAGGTCCCGACCTCAGGGCTCGGTGTCAACAGAGCTTGCCAGGGTAGACAACTCACATGGAGGCAGTACAGACAAATTTTCACAAATGTTCTCACATACATCAAAGTCTGCAAAGTCAGATTAAGGCTGAATATATATATGCATATACACATACATACATACGCTCGTATATACAAGAGGCTTAGTGTCTAATCGACATGTACCTAGGACAAAATGGTAACTAACTAACTAACATACATCCACACAAACACATATATAATTCCAGGGGCTTACATGCAATATATGGGTTACATAAGAGCAGAAGGGATTGTAAGTATGCAATATGAGCTTTCCCTTGCACATTAGCACAAAAAAACTGCTAGCTAGCTATGTTGCAATGACAATGAGATAAATCACTCTGCCCGCCTTGTTCTCGGAAGGTAGGAACATTAAGATAAGATAAGATAAGATTTCGTTCGGATTTTTAACCCCGGAGGGTTAGCCACCCAGGATAACCCAAGAAAGTCAGTGCGTCATCGAGGACTGTCTAACTTATTTCCATTGGGGTCCTTAATCTTGTCCCCCAGGATGCGACCCACACCAGTCGACTAACACCCAGGTACCTATTTGCTGCTAGGTGAACAGGACAATAGGTGTAAGGAAACGTGTCGGAATTTCCACCCGCCGGGAATCGAACCCGGGCCCTCCGTGTGTGAAGCGGGAGCTTTAGCCACCAGACCACCGGGCCAAAAAATATTCATTATTGTACTAACATCAGCTCTACGGCTTATTTATCTATCCAAATTGATCTAATATGACATAATAAACACTATAAATGACATATAAACATGATATATGCACTAGAATTAATAAAATAGGCCATAATATTGCGAGTGCCAACCAGGGATATTAGAAATAAAATAATTTCCCTTCCATCCTATATCGTCTTCTTTGATCTTGAGTAAGAGAAAACGGTATTAGAAAGGATAAATGCACTAGATCACCAGTAAACCCTGAAACAAACGCAATTTTTTTCCCGAGTCGAGAGGCCGGCCGGCGTTCCAGGCGATTATCTCGGAAGTAAATTATTGACTTATTTGATGAAGACGGGCCTTTATTATTGATTTAAATGAAATAATTTATTAACAAAAAATCTTAAATCAATATTGCTCTAATTTCCGGTGGATGTAGAATAATTTTATTCGAAATATTTTGGGAGTTATGTGGTAGTAAACGGCCAGGTATTATGCAACATATAAAAAAACTTAGCAACTATTTTTTTTGTAGAATAAAGATAAGATATTTACAGTGGCTACATTCACAGGAATATTGCATTATGACAGTTTTATGAGTACCAAAGTCCCAAAACCACCTTACGTAGTGCCACTAATTCTCATCTTCGTGCCAAATGTAATTTTCAGTATATATATATTTTTTCAGCTTTTTTTTGGGCTGTGTTATTAAAACTTACAGAGAATAAACTTTGTGAGCACGTCTTCATGTACACCTAAAAATGTTGTCCTGGAGGAAAGTGCTCCTGAGGTTGCTAGTGCTGTCCTGGAGGACACTGAAGACAACCTTGTTCAGTCTACAGAGGTTAAAAATAGAGATACTGCTGGAGATGGATCAAAATGGGATGGTGTCTCAGGGAATAGTGTCGGCAGACTACCAGCAAAACCTGGTGGACGCACTGATGTCCATACAGGGGTAAAAGATACTGAAGAAACAGGAAAAATAAACGCACCAGTAGTGAACACAGCTACAATAAATCCCAGCAGGCACGGTGGGATTTATTGTGGGACATGCACCTCTGACCGTCCCAAAAAATGGCGTACTGACATGACAACAGGAGAGTGCAACTTCCCTTCTTGCAACTTATTTCACCCAGAAATGTCACTCATCAATCCATGAAAGAAAATGCTACAATGTGTGTGTGTGTGTGTGTGTGTGTGTGTGTGTGTGTGGTGTGTGTGTGTGTGTGTGTGTGTGTATGTGTGTGGTGTTGTGTGAGTGTGTGTACTCACCTATTTGTACTCACCTATTTGTGGTTGCAAGGGTCGAGTCCTAGCTCCTGGCCCCGCCTCTTCACCGGTTGCTACTAGGCCCTCTCTCTCCCCGCTCCATGAGCTTTATCAAACCTCGTCTTAAAACTGTGTGTGTGTGTGTGTGTGTGTGTGTGTGTGGTGTGTGTGTTGTGTGTGTGTGTGTGTGTGTGGTGTGTGTGACTCAACAATCAATATTTGCACCAATAACTCATTGCAGTTGTGACCGGGTGTGGAAGTGTGAATTGCTCATTACTCTATAATTTGTTCATGATTGTAGCCAAAGTATAAACGTAAGTAACCATTCTACAGAATTCATTACCTTTGTAACTTGTGAGCTCATTACCTTTGTACCTAGTTCAGCTATCAAAACTTTGGGGGCCCAGTCCCTGGACCCATTACGTACCTCTGTAATCTGTAAATACCTTTGTAACTTGTCATGATTGTGACCAGACTTACCTGGAGTTCATTACCTTTGTAAATTGTGAGTTCATTACCTTTGTAAATTGTGAGTTCATTACCTTTGTAAATTGTGAGTTCATTACCTCTGTAACTTGCTCAGCTATCAAAACTTTGGAGTCCAGTCCCTGGACCAATTATGTACCTCTGTAATCTTTTGACTACCGCCCACAGGATGGGTATGGGGTGCATAATAAACATATTAAACTAACTCTAAAATTTGTTCATGATTGTAGCCATGTATAAACGCAAGTAACCATTCTTACAGTATTCATTACCTTTGTAACTTGTGAGTTCATTACCTTGTACCTAGTTCAGCCATCAAAACTTTGGGGCCCAGTCCCTGGACCCATTGTGTACCTCTATAATCTGTTAATACCTTTGTAACTTGTCATGATTGTGACTAGACCTACCTGGAGTTCATTACCTTTGTAAATTGTGAGTTCATTACCTTTGTAAATTGTGAATTCATTACCTCTGTAACTTGCCCAGCCATCAAAACTTTGAGGCGCAGTCCCTGGACCCATTATGTACCTCTGTAATCTTTTGACTACCGCCCACAGGATGGGTATGGGGTGCATAATAAACATATTAAACTAAAATACTGACAGGCACATCATCTAAAGGGACTAGAAGACACAGACCAGCTAGACTATGGGAAACAAAAGAGAGGAGCCACAACCTTTCCAGGGACAGATGTATATTAGGGCCAGAAAGGAAAAAAGACTGGCAAGAAATGACAGTAATCCTACACCACCTGAAAACACTTCTGGAGCAGAGGCACAGACATTGACCTCTTCCCCAGAGCAACAGATATTACAGCCAACAAATAAACCCCTAAATTCCATCAGTATGACATTTGTCTTTGCAAATATACAGGGTCTAAAGCCGTCAAAAAACAATAAAATTCCTTATATCAAGGGACTGCTCATGGAGTCAAATGCAATGTTTTCAGCATTCAAAGACCACATAAAGGATCAGTATGACAACAAAATATGGATCCCAGGTTATAACCTATTCTGATGCGACAGACTAAGCAGGCAACAAGGGGGGGATGGGTTGACCTGTATGTCACAGAGTCACTCATTTGCACAGAACTACTAAACACCTCAAATGATGTAGTTAAAGTTTTGGCGGTAAAGATCAAAAACCAAAACCGTGTCATTGTGGTGGTATACAAGCCTCCAGATGCAGCTTCCCAGCAATTCCAGGAACAGCTTGAGAAAATTGACCACTGTCTGGAAAATCTCCCAACTGATGCACGCATGAACAAAGATCACTTACTACTCTCAGGTGACTTCAATATAAATCTCCTGCAAGACCAGGACCCACAAGTTATTGAATTCATAAACGCTATGAGTAACTGTATGTTACTACCAACAGTAACAAAACCTACAAGAGTTACAGAGACTAGTGTTTCCCTACCAGACCACATCTGGACCAACACCATATCCCCTTTAAAATCAGGCATAATCACAGATAATACCACAGATCACTACCCTACCTTCCTCATAACAAATCTTGACAAATTACCCCAAGACACTACTAAAGTCACTTTCAGACTTCACAATGAGGCAGCTATTAATAACTTCACAGCAGCAGTGACAAACATCGACTGGCACACTGAGCTTGAAATCTATACAGATATTGACGAATGTATTAATAATTTTCTAAAAAAGACCCAATACCTCTATAACAAGCACTGCCCTAGAAAAACTAAACAGATGATGGCTAAGAGACTGAACAGTCCCTGGCTAACACCCAGCATCCTCAAATCCATAAATACAAAGCACCTATACGAAAAACAGTACAAAATGAGTCACATAATCAGAGACCAAACAAAACGTTACTCGTCAATCCTAACCAGCCTGATAAGAAGGGCTAAAAAATTGTATTATGAGAACAGATTATCCAACTTATGAGGTGATATAAAAAAAGACCTGGAAAACCCTATCAGAAATTCTAGGAGCAAAAAAGATATCACGAAATAGCAAAGCTGAATTAACAAAACCAGATGAACCCCAACTCCCACCAACTGAAAAATCCCAATAAAATCCCAAGCTCAGATACCCCACCCAGTGACTACCTCACTGGCAACTACCCGAACACACTGTTCCTAGCTCCATCTAACCCTACTGAAGTCTCCCTTATTATCAACACACTAAAAAACAAGACAAGAGATTTAAATACCTTACCCACCCTTTATATACAAAAACGCATCACAAGTGCTATCACCAATCATTGCAACACTCTTTAACCAATCCATAGAATCCTCTACCTTCCCTACAGTTCTCAAAATAGCAAGGGTCACCCCGATCCATAAAGGAGGAGACCAAACAGACATGAATAACTATAGGCCAATATCCAACTTACACCCTCTCTCTAAAATCTTCGAAAAATTAATTCAATTCATAAGCGAATCTATTCTACCTCATCTCCCACAACATACCTCAACCTGGTCAGTTTTGGGTTTCAGAGGCCTAATAAAAATACTTAATGATGCTATTATACACATGCTAGAACACATATACACCGCAATTGAGAAAAAAGAAGTCCCACTGGGGATCTTCATTGACCATGATACAGTTGACCATGATTTGCTCCATATAAAATTGTCGCACTATGGTATAAGAGGGCACTCCCTCACCTACCTAAAGTCATACCACAGCAACAAAGCTCAATATAATACTGTACAGAACGGGCAAACTCTTCCGCACAGCCAATTACAGTTGGAGTCCCACAGGGAAGTGTCCTAGGCCCTCTTCTCTTTCTCACATACATAAATGGCGTACCAAATGCATCAAAACTACTCAAGATCATACTATTTGCATATGACACTACATACTCTTCTCTCAAACCCGAGCCCAGCACGCTAGCCATACTGTAATTCCAGATTACAGAGAAAATCTACCTGGATGAGGACTAACAAACTACTCTAAATATTGATCATAACCTACTACATTCAGTTTGGTAACAGAGCTACAGATGTCCCTCTTAACATGATCAACGGTATCACCTATCACAAATACTCAACGAGAGGAAAATTCTTAGGAAATCCACCCTGATAATAGACCGTCAAATTTCAAACACACATACAAAACAAAAAACAAAAAAAAAACAAATTTCCAAAAAATCTCCAAAATCTTCCAAAATCTAAAAATCTATCGAAATACGGTAACAATGTTCCACAGTCAGCCCTCCTGGCCCTATATCACTCACTTATTTACCCCTATCTCACCTATGAAATTTGTGCATGGGGCTCAACAACAATATACCATCTCAGACCATTAATTACCCAACAAAAGGCTGCAGTCAGAATGATAGCAAATTCCCACTACAGGCAGCACACTCCACCAATATTCAAAACTCTAAACCTACTCACCATTGTTGTGATAGAAACACAGGCCTTATCTCTAGGCACCAGCGGCAGCGGCAGCGGCAACAGGAACCTTGTCCTCTATTTTTACTTCTACCTGAGGTTCGAGCAGCCCAGTGATGACCTAATCAAGACCCACATAACACTAACATGTGTGGATACCCAGAATGATATAAATCAACTGCAGAAATCACCCAAAAAATCACAAATTACCAACTAATAGGACTCGTACAACCACCATCCTACCCGCTGCCACTGAATAAGTAAGTAAGTAAGTAAGTAAGTTTATTCAGGTAAACACAAATACAGTTACATAGAATTATCATACATAGCAGCATATGTGTAGGGAACCTAGGATAACCAAAGTGATACTCCAAAACATTCACCACGACTCTATTCTATACCCGAAGCTACGCCAGGACAAGGGTCGAGCAATAAAAGAAGATCCCAGTAAGCCAGCTAAGGACTCCAAACATCAAAGATGAGAGCAGTAAATAACACGAGAAAACTTGTGGTACTGCAGCCAGGACATACAACCCTCATCACCCAACGCACCACCACAACACACGACAGACACAACAAACATGGTCGCCGCCACAGTCCAAGATAACTCCTTCCCCAGTATTTTGATGTCAAGAAGAATTCACCGACCCGAAATAGTCTAAACTCCTACGAATCGAGCCAAACGATCACCAAAATAACTCAAAAATGCAAGGAACTAAAAGCTAGCAATGGAATGGGAAAAAAACAAATTACCTCAACAAGATCACTGCTCTTGACATAAACAGACACTCTGGAACAACATTGCAACAACCCACACCCGTCCCTAGACACCATCAACACTCTAAAAGAACAAGTCACCCTAACTTATACCAACATTACAGAGGAAAGATCAAGAGTGACCAACAACTTTTCAATGTCTAACCAACTTCCAAGACCATAATGACCAACAGCAACCTATCTGACACTGTTGTAGTTTAACAGCAAACTCTCCACCCACATCACCCAAGAGACCTGCATGGAGACCACCCTACAGCTTATCAAGGTCAAAGGACCACCTTCCGCCTTAAACATACGTAAGTGATGACCTAAAGGATTGCAAACTGATTGGCTGCCAAGCGGTAAAAAAAAAAACAGTGCTGTTAAATTACAAACTACCGCAAAAGAAACCACCCTAAACCAAAAACATCTGTTACTATGAAAATCTGATGTTTACGTCAATGAGTGCCTTACCAAAACAAGACAAAACCTTCTTATCGGCTAAGAAAATTACCTATGTGCCCAAAAAATCACACCAGTGCTTTGTGAGGATGGAAAAATCGCAGTTAGAAAACAGGCCCCACTGGAGAGATACTTCATCTCTAACATGAACATGACCTTAAAACATACACTAAGTGAGGCTGGACTAACAGAATCAGAGAAAGTGGCAGATAATACCCACAGTCCACCGTTAGTGTTATATTGTCATAAATTTGTGCCCCCCTAAAATTTCTAATACCCCAACTATTTTGAAATTGTCATTTGTTGTATTCAACGACCATTACTACCTCATACTGCTTCTGTGGTTTAATATCTACAAATCTATCTCCTGTTTACAACTTACCACATCACTGTTCTATCTTATTTTATAATAAAACTAGAGCCTAACTTGTCCTCAAATAAATTCTACCTCACTTATTAAGAAATACTCAATTGCCCAATTTTTTCTAAAATCCCTATTATTTGCCCAATTTTGCTTTAAACTATATTGATCCAACTTATTGTAAATTTCTTTTATTGACCATTTATCTATACTTTTTTTAAACTAGTATTTTTTTTTTCAACTACAACTTTTATATTATCCGTCTACCATCTTACTTAGGCATATTTATATCCAAGCCATTGCCATTTGTATTTTTATCATTTTTTTTATTATTCTTTTGCTACCTTAACTTGTGTATTTTATCCTGTCAATTTAAATCTAGTTATACTCTAATTCTTGTAAACAACTTATATAAGACCTTAGTGCAATTACAATTGAGAGTCTTGTGCCTTTTTTATATTATTAGATTAAACACAGTTGTACTATAGCTCATTCTAGCTCAATACATAGTCAATATATTAGACCATATATTGCCCATAGTGCATTGACCATATATTGACCATAGTGCATTGACCATATATTAGACCATAGTGCAATTACTAGTGAGAGACTGGTGCTATTTTTAATTTGTATTTTTATATTATTAGATTGAACCTAGGTGTACTATAGCTCACTCTAGCTCAAAACAAAGACTCCACAAAAGTCATTATATTAGACCTTAGTGGATATTACAAGTGAGGTCCATTGTCTATTTTTAATTTGTAATTTTTATATTACTAGTTTATACTCTAGTTTGTACTTTAGTTCATTCCCAGCACAACACATAGACAACATCAACTTAATTATATGTATTAGTGACTATACTCTGTATGACTATGACTCAAATACTCTAGCTATATACTTGTCCAAACTTCCCACCATACAGATATCAGTACTAGAACTCAACACATAACTCAGGATATAAATAACCATAATTTTATACCAAGAAGATGATTGATCACGTTGACCCTGATCTATACCTCCCATAATCTGACACCCAATCAAAACCTATTGGAAAGTAACTGCTATTATTACACAGCATCACAAGCCAGCACTATCCTCAACAATGCAAAAGTCTATCAGTACTTAACTACAACATCAGTCCTTAACAAACACTATGATGACCTCCTGGCACTCCTGAATCACTAAGACACCCTTCTCCTGCATTATTCTTACTGAGACCTGGCTTAAGCAGGACACAATAATATCTTACCCTCTACAGGATACACAGCAATTCACAAACTGCAGACCAAACCAAGTGAGGTGGTATTGCAATCCTATTACTCTAACCAATTATCTTTTATTAGCACCACTGCTTTTAAGGATGAAAAAAATGGGGGAATATCATTTTTGCTAATTTAACTGTAAAAAGCCTATGACACCTATAACAGTCCGGTGCCATTTACCGATACCTCACGCAAAACATCCCAAATTTCATTGAGAAATTAAAATCACTATAACAAACAAACCAATAAATAAGCACCACCTTCTCTATCTGGAGACTTCAACATCAACCATGGCCTACTAGATGAACACCTGTAACTGATTCATCAACAATATGAACAACGCAACTCCTCATACCAACATTAACAAACCAACCAGGCTCCACTAAGACATGTCAATCCCCCATAATAGACCACATATGGACCAACATATATACTAGCCCCCCTTAAATCGGATAATCACAGATAGCACTACTACAGACCACTAACCCTACCTTCCTCCTGGCAACATTAGTAACCACCACTTGAATACCTACAAGAAGGTTTTCCCCCCCCCCCCCTCCCCTTCAAAATTTTTAAAAAGAACCCATCCCATGATGAGGCCTCAGAAGGAAGTTCACAGCTGACCTAGAGACGCTGACTGGCCTACAGAATTCTCCCAAGGCCAATGGTATTGATGACTGGACAGACATTTTTCTTAACAAATTACTTTAGACTATACAACAAACATTGTCCTATAAAAACCGAACAATCACAAACAAACGGCTTGTGGTTGCCATGGCTAACCAGCACCATTCGAAATTCTTGACAAGAAACACCAATGGAAAAGCAATATAGACAGGCTTAATACACAAAGATATTCCTTCAACACTAGTTCGATCAGTTCTCACCAAAGAATAAAGAAAGCCAAACAACTATACTGCTCCAGTAGATTCACAGACACTAGAAGGAGATATAAAAAAGACCTGGAAAACACTCTCTCAGATTCTAGGGACCCACAAACTGAAAAAAAAACAAGAATATGTCACTAACTAACTAATGAAACACACACTACATCCCACTGACACAGCTAACAAGATAAACGACTTATTCCCTACCACAGTATCTAATCTTGCCAATAAAATCAACATACCAAGCCAGCCAGGGACTCCTAAATGGGAATTTCCTAATTTCTCATCTTGCAGCAACTGAGCCCACGGAAGTCATCGAGATTATAAAGTCACTTAAAAATAACCTCAGGGAATCTTTCTCATTCCCACCATTACTGTAGCAAGCAAGCGGGCCCATGTCCTTTTCGCATGCTATTTCTTACTTTTTAACAAGTCACTAGAAAACTAGCACCTTCCCGAAACTACTCAAGATGGCAAGGTTACACCCAATACATACAAGGTGGTGACCCTACAAGACTTAAACAACTATACCCAATATCAAACTTGCCAAGCATCCAAAATCCTTTGAGAAACTCGTGCACAGGAGACTATATTCATTTATAACAGCACAAAACATACTCAACCCTCTGCCCTGGAGTTTACCTGGAGTTTTACATGGGAGAGAGTTCCCGGGGTCACGCCCCCTGCGGCCCGGTCTGAACCAGGCCCTCCTGGTGGATCAGAGCCTGATCAACCAGGCAGTTGCTGCTGGCTGCACGCAAACCAACATACGAGCCACAGCCCGGCAGATCCGGAACTGACTTCAGGTGCTTGTCCCAGTGCCCACCTTGAAAGACTGCCAGGGTCTGTTGGTAATCCCCTTATGTGTGCTCCTGGGAGCAGCTTGGAACAGTGCTCGGAGCCTCTGTCTCGACACTTATTGTAATGGTGGCACGTCGTAACGTGCAGTGACAACCCCTGCTTTCATTGGGGGGATTGGAGGTCAGTCCTGCCGTCTGCCCACAACAAAGTTTCTTTTGCTTTCGTAGTGGGTGATTTTCGTGTGCAAGTTCGTACTAGTCCCTCTAAGATTTCCAGGTGTATATTAATCATGTATCTCTCCCTCCTGCGTGCCAGGAATACAGGTTTAGTAACCTCAGAGCGCTCCCCAATAATTGAGGTGTTTTATCTCCGTTATGCGTGCCCGTGAAAGTTCTCTGTACATTTTCTAGGTCGGGCAATTTCCACCTGCCTTGAAAGGTGCTGTTAGTGCTGCAGCAATATTCCGCCTAGAATAGAACAAGTGACCTGAAGAGTGGTCATCATGGCTTGGCTCCCTATTTTTGAAGGTTCTCATTATCCATCCTGTCATTTTTCTAGCAGATGCGATGGATACAATGTTAGGTCCCTGAAGGTGAGATCCTCCGACATGATCACTCCCAGGTCCTTTGACGTTGGTGTATCGCTCTATTTTGTGGCCAGAATTTTGTTTTGACCTCTGATGAAGATTTAATTGCCTCATGTTTACCATATCTGAGAATTAAATTTCTCATCGTCGAACTCATATTGTTTTTCTGCAGCCCACTGAAAGATTGGTTGATGTTCTGCCTGAGCTTTGCAGTGTCTGCAATGGAAGACCTGTCATGGCAGATTCGGTGTCATCTGCAAGGAATCACGGTGCAGTGGCTGACATCCCTGTCTATGTCGGATATAAGGATGAGGAAAACAAATGGGAGCGAGTACTGTGCTTGTGAACAGAGCTTTTTCACCGTAGCTGCCTCGACTTTACTCTGAGACGACTACTCTCTGTGTTCTGTTTAGTGAGGAAATTATAGTCCATCGACCGACCATTTCCTGTTATTCCTTTAGCACGCATTTGGTGCGCTATTACGGCCATTAGGCTCACACTTGTCGAAGGCTTTTGCAAAGTCTGTATATATTACATCTGCATTCTTTGTGTCTTCTAGTGCATTTAGGAACTTCTGTCGTAGTGGTCCAATTAGTTTGAGACAACAGGAGCGACTGTTTCTAAACCCATGTTGCCCTGGGTTGTGTAACTGATGGGTTTTCTAGATGGGGGTGATCTTGCTTCTTAGGACCCTTTCAAAGATTTTTATGATATTGGGATGTTAGTGCTATTGGTCTGTGGTTCTTTGTGTTGCTTTAACTGCCCCCCATTGTGAGTGGGGGCTATGTCTGTTGTATTTTAGTAACTGTGGGACGACCCCCGTGTCCTGCTCCCTCTCCTAGGATTGGAAAAAGGCTCGTGATAGGGGGCTTCTGCAGTTTCTTGATGAACACAGAGTTTCCATGAGTCCTGGCCCTGGGGCAGAGTGCATGGCAGATGTAATTTTATCGCCTGTTTCGAATCATTTGGTCAGGATAACATCGATATACCTTGTGTTAAACAAATTTTGTGGCTCTCTCATAAAAAATTCATTTCTGATCTTCGACTCTCAGTCTGGTTTAGGGCGGCTTGCTAAAAACTGAGTCCATTTGGGACTAGAGTAACCACATCATTTCTAGTTGTCATCTGTGTGGAACCCATCTTGTTTAAGTAGGGCCCAATACTGACGTTGTTCTCGATTTTGATTGCATAGGAGAAGAGAAATACTTTGGGTTCTTTCGATTTCATTATGGCTTTTAGTTTCTTTTCCGCGATTTCCTGACTCCTAAAGGATCTTTAGCTAATTCGATGCTTGCTATTTCTCTGACCAGTTGTCTCCTACGCATATCGATATATTGACCTCTTTTTAGCCGCTCTGTTATTCTTTCCGGCCTGTAAAGGAGCGCCTGTTCTCCTTTCGGGTTTTACCATCTACCTCCTCCTTTTTCTTAGAGGACTAAAGCCTTGGTGCATAACATCGAGTGCTACCGAGTTAATCTGTTTCTAGGCATAATTTGGGGTCTGTGTTCCTTAGTATACTTCCCACTTATATCGTTGACTTGTTTACTTGTCCCACTTTATGTTTTTGTTATTGAAGTTTGAATATGGTGAATGCTCCCTGTGACTACTCATATGTCGGTCTGGGGCTCCGCGCATACATGATGAACCTCAATTATGTTTGATCTGAGTATATTGGTTTTTTGATTTGGATTCAGAAAAATAAAAGCACATAATAAGGCAATATAAAAATGCTAGATCGCTTCTACACACATTTGGAAAAATAAGGATATCCACTAGGGAATTTTTTATTGGACCTAAAAAATTTTGACACAGTAGACCACGGAACATCTAACTCCACAAACTTGACCATTACGGTATAAAGAGGACATGCGCTTGCTTACTTCAAACTTACCTTACCTAATAGGTATCAGTATGTCACATTAAAACACAGCATCAACAACACCGACCACTTGGATACTGGATTTCTGCAAGGGAATGTCCTTGTCCCCCCGCTCTTCCTCATGATAATTGTGTATATGGGACTTCAGTAAGGCTTTTTGACAGGGTCCCACATCAGAGACTTTGAGAAAATTAAAGCACAGGAATAGGAGGAGAAATTTTTTCCTGGATAGAGGCAAGTTGATCAAATAGGCAGCAGAGATTTTGCATAAATGGGGAGAAATCTGAGTGGGGAAGCGTCACGAGCGGTGTTCCACAGGGGTCAGTGTTGGGCCCCCTTCTGTTCACAATCTACATAAACGACATAGATGAGGGCATAAAAAAGAGCGACAGCGGAAGTTTGCCGATGACACCAAATAGGCCGTCGAATTCATTCTGACGAGACATTCGAAGCACTCCAGGAAGATTTTGAATAGACTGATGCAGTGGGTCGGAGAAGTGAGATGCAGTTTAATATAGACAAATGCAAAGTATCTAAATGTTGCCAGGACAATAACCCTGCCACATATAAACTAAATAATGTAGATCTTAAGAATTACGGATTGCGAAAAAGATTTAGGATTCTGGTTAGCAGTAATCTGAAACCAGACAACAGTGGCATAAGTGTTCGCAGATAAAGCTAATAAAATCCTTGGCTTCATATCAAGAAGCATAAATAATTAGAAGTCCCAGGTTTTTCTTCAACTCTATACATCCTTGGTAGGCACTCATTTAGATTATGCTGCAACAGTTGGTCACCGAAATACAGAATGATATAAATTCTCTGGAAAATGTACAAAGGTGGATGACCAAGATTGATCCCAGTATCAGATACCTTCCCTAGAGGATAACTAAGGCCCTGAAACTGCACTCCAATGTCTCTCTAGAAAGACGTAAATTAGGGGGGATATGATTGAGGTTATAAGTGGAAGACAGGAAAAAATAAAGGGATGTAAATAGGTGGCTGAAAAATATCTAGCCTAGTACAGGACTATCGCAGCAATGGTTTTTAAGTTGGAAAAATTCAGATTCAGGAGGGTAGATAGGAAAGTACTGTTTAGGAATAGAGAGTTGTGGATGATGGAACAAACTCCCAAGTACCGTTATAGAGGCAGAACGTTGTGTAGCTTTAAAAATAGGTTGGATAAATACATGAGTAGATGTGGGTGGGTGATGGAGTTAGACCTGATAGCTTGTGCTAACAGGTCGGTTGCCGTGTTCCTCCCTTAAGTCAATGTGACCTGACCTGACTAGGTTGGTGCATTGGCTTAACCGTTAGGGACTGTGGACCTGCCTCGCATGGGCCACGTAGGCCTTCTGCAGTGTTCCTCGTGCTTCTTTCTTATGTTCTTATGTTCAATGATCTTTCCAAACGTATCCCAACACCTGAAACCCATTCTCATTTGGCTGATGACTCGACTTATGTCATCTCTCACCCTAATCTTTGCACCCTCAACACCAATGTTACCGAGGTAGCTGATCAAATAATCGACTTGGATGACAGCCAAATAAACTACGCTTAACACGACAAAACCGTACTATAATTATTTTGGTAGCATGAGCAGAGATGTACAAATAACATTAAGATCGACAACACTCTAATTGCCAGACCATAATGAGGGCAAATTCCTAGGCCTATACTTGGCAACAACCTGAATTCAGCACCCATGTCCAACACATAACCAAAAATAGTATCCAACACGTTGGGGAAATCCTCTCCCAAGATACAATACTACGTGCCGCAAAAATGGCCCTTTCAACACACTAATCACCCACTCACTTATTATCCATACCACACCTTATGCTATTGTGCCTGGGGATCAACTCAGCAACACACTAAAGCCAATAATAACCCAACAAAAAGCTGCAGTAAGAATAATCACTAAATCCATCCCTGGCAACACCCCCCCGCCACTCTTCCATAAGATCTAAAACTTTTTACTCCCTGTTCATACATCCACACTTTACTACTGTGGCAATCTAACATCTACAGGACCTTAAACTCCAACTATCAACCTTGACCTAAAACGCTTTCTTGATAGTTTGTGACGAGAACAACACAGGCAAACACCAGACGAGCAACATCTCCTACGACATTCCCCCGTGTCCGAACTAAAACCTTTACAAAAATTCATGTATGTCATAGGCCCTAAAAATCTGGAACACCCTACCTGAGAACTGTAAACTGCAGACACATCATCACCTTTAAAAACTACCATTAGAAAACATCTAATCTCCCTGATACACCCTGTCAACTAACTCCGACAAATACCACCTGGTGGTTCACGATTACATACACTCCACATCACCCAATTGACCATAAACAGAAATATAAATCCTCAATCTTAAAATAATGAATCCTGTGATACTTCCAATACTGAAACTACGTACTGTGCCAAAACAAAGCCATCAATTGCTAAACTCACAACAAGTATTTTAAGTCACTTAGGCCATAATAACCAACATTACCTCAAATTTGTAATATTTAAAATTAAGAATTAAACTAAGTCCCCCGCAATGCTAGCCATGCTAGGTGTTCTAGTGGTAGCACTCTGTAATCATTATTTTACTACATGTAAACCACACAATAAACAAATTCCTGTAAACAGCATTGTAATCCTTGTAAAATAAAACTTAGGAATTTTGAATTTGATTTGAATAGTACTTCTGCAAGAAACAAAATAATAATGACTAGTACATCTAATAACTGCTTCTACAGGGAGGAGGTGATGTCTTGCATATGTCTAGAAAAAGTTATAACTACAGGCCACATATTTATACTCGCCATGTAATCTGCATCACTAATATATGGATATAAGAGAAGAGAATCACATACCATGTGTTGGCGCCCATGCAACACCAACTGTTGTTGTTAAGGGCCCCGAAGTTGCCTCGCAGTATTATCCTGCTGCTAGCTGCCCCACAGGAGCAGTATCACTACAATCTTCCCCCTTCTAACAATATCCGAGGACATTAATCTCCCAAAAATGTTAGGTGGGCGACGTACAACTCCCGACCATTCCGTAGTCACTGACCCTCTTTCACCAGGTTCAATATTTTCCCATGGGGTTTGACTAACGCTGGAGCAGAATCCTCTATTTCCATAAGGCTGTGGAAATTAATTTAATTTCGAAAGGCTATAGTGCCTAATAAGTGGTTTAATGTTTTATTCAGGGTCAAAATGCAATTGTATTTTGAATGGAACCAACTGGTTTCGCCACTGCGCCTGCGCAGATGTTGCGGGGTATAGGTCGACTGGGGCATGAGGTGGCAGCAGTGTTTTGAATGTAGTGAGGAGGCTGTGAAAACATGGGATCAGAAATTGGCGTTCACGGCGGCATAAGGATTAATATAGGCCTCACTTCATAATAGGAAGTGTCGTAACTGTTCCTGGTGAAGAGTGAGGGAACGTGATTTACGGGACCAACGTAAAAAGGTGGTAAAATTAGTGAATAATTGGTTCGAGGGGGTGTGACTGGTGGGGGCCAGGGTGTGTGTCCAGGGGAAATACCCGTGAGTTAATCCTCACTCTGGGCCCTCAGATCTTAATGAGGGGACCCCAATGTTATAATAATTATGAGACGTTAAATCGCTTGTGAATGGTAATGTAATCGTGATAATAACTTTAATTTTAAGAAAGGGGGATGTGAAATAAATCGCCCTGCTCCGATGAACGCTTGTTTCCGCCCCGGGATAGTGAATTTTTTAGGGAATCACACTTCTAAACCGGACAAACCAAGGGTTTCCTCGCCCGCGGAAAAGAACCGTGTCAGTAGGGGGAATCGAAATGATTTGGTGAATGGGGGAAAATAAGGACCCAAAAACACCCCCAAAAAGTAACCCTTCATTTTAAGAAATTTGAACTGGCCAGTTAGTATATTTTAATTGGGAAGGGTTAGGGGTGATCCGCCACATCAATGACCACCAAGAAATCTGAAATGGGGGATTTGTAAAAATTTTTTTCCTTGATGGGTATCCATGTGTACCTACCCCCCCCCCCTTCATTAAATCAAAAATATAATCTATACAGCCCACAACAAATTAGTGCCCCGTACTTGGGGGTGCTCCCCAATTTATACGGGTCTCGGAAGATAGGAAAATTTGGAGGTCAGGGGCCACCGCAGTGACCAGAGGGGTTAAGTTTTCTCACTGTTTACAGGGGGATACGGAAAAGCAATATATTGTTGACTCCCAAGGAGATTACTCGATGCAGTAATGTTGAGGTATGTAAAAGTAATCACCCCAAAAAAATTTTCCTAGGGTGTCTCAAGGGTTTTTCAAAGAAAACGAAGCACTTTCCATCTATTGGGTATCTTGAGATTCCACACAAGGGGGATTTCAACGGGGGGCTAAAGTTTGTAATACGTAGTCTCTTCCCTTTTTTGGTACGAATGTGTGCATAAGGGGATTACTTGCAGGACTCTACCTTTTCCACTAAAGGATCCGTCTTGTTCATCCTACAGTGACTCTTCAGGAAAAGGGGCCAGGATACATAACCAAGTGGGCAGGGAGGCCCCATAAAGGAACGACGTAATAGTTAGGATTTTTTCATGGGGGGTTTCATTATATCTGTGCACAGCAATGACTAAAAAGGGTAAGAGAAAGGGTGGGGACAGTTCCCTGTTGAACAGAGATTTGCGCGATTTAAATTTTTGTAACTGCCTTCTAATATACCATTGAACGCCCCCTTTGACCTTGCCTTGAGGTTGTAGCTTGTTTTTCTGCGCGGGCAATCCTTGCTAAAAAAAACCCTGAGTTCGTTACCATGAACGAGGTCCCCTTCTGAATGGATAAACGGCATACCAAAAATAGAGAACAACTGTGAAAGACAACAAAAACAGTTGAAGCAGTCATTTTTGCACGGGAAAACACAAAGGGAAACCTTAAATATTCATCTACTATGAAAAGGAAAATCTATTCTGATTTTGTTTGGGTAGAGGTCCTTTGAAATCTATATTCAGTCTCTCGAAGGCTGGGGGTTTTATGAATGAGTCCTCTGGCGATGAATTTGGGCTTGCACTTTGCACATACTCTGCATCCCTCTGACATTTCCCGCACATCTTCCACTGATAGGAAAAGTTCTTTTTTTGACAAAAGGGACAGGCAGTAACCCCGGGGTGACACAAAGTCTTTGACGCTGAAGGGTTGCAAATCATGCATGCTGCCCACAGTGGGCCTAAAATGCATCAGGGGAGATGTTCTTTTGCCCCGGTACAGAAATAAAAGTCATAACACGAATTCCACCCTCCAGAGAATATTTTGTCATTCTTTATCCTCTTTTTGCTTTGTCGAACAAAAACATCCGGACCGTTGGCCCAGCCCTTTAGGTGAAAGTCTACTAGTTAAAAATGCCCCCAGTGCGAACTGCTTATATGAGGCCGGGGCTTCCTTTTTAACACTAACACTTCTCTGACCCTTTGAAAATTTTCTCAAAAAAAGGGCTACGGGGTCGCCTGCTAATAAGACTGCAGCAAGGGGCAAATCAGATGCATCCTTTCCATTTCGAAGGGTGGGGACTCAAAAATGGCTGAACTACTGAGTTTTCAATGCCTGTTTAGGGAGGAAAGCGGGGTTCTGCTTCCCTTTTCACAGCAAATGTGGAGCACTCAATGGGGACTTTACTTGAATAATTTTTTAGATCCATTGTATAATAAGCAAAGAGACCAAGAGTTCTTCGAAGTGACTTTTTTTTCTTGGCATTGGGAAATTCCCGTAGAGGTCGTATCGTTCAGGGTCGGGAATATGAACCCCCTTCCACTACATAACCAAGAATGCAAGCCTTTTAGTTGAAAAAGTGCACTTTTTCCCCATTGTAACTGAATTTTTTTTTTGGGGGCCCAAAAACTTTTTCAAAGGGTTTGCATCATTTCCTCCTGGGTCTTGCCCCAAAAGGTAAAAATTACTTAATACACTAAGTTTCCCCTGAGTTGCTCTTTCCCGAATGAGTGAATCCATAATTCGTTGAACAGGCACCCCATTTGGCGACTCCAAAAGACTCTGGGAAACTGATACAGGCCATCACTACCTGAAACGCGTGTTTGTTTTTCTTCATTCCTTATAGGGATTGATGATGCACTCTGTAATCAATTGTGCTAAACACATATCTGACAATTTTTTTCACTGTATCTTAATTTGAGGTAGAGGGTACCCCTCAAAAGGGTAAATTTGTTGATTTTCTCAGAGGAATCTATAGCCAGTCCCGTTTCCTATAATCCCTTTAAAAACAAAAACCTGTGCACCCAAGGGGAAAATTTCTCGGTTCAAAAAAACCCTCCTTCAGCAGCCCTTAGTTTTTTCCCCAATGCCATCAATCCTCATAACAAAGAGCATGACAAGTGATTTAGGATGGGAATCCGGGTAAGATTTGCAAAAAGCTTTTTGGGGGTCTACAGACAACAAGAGAAAGGGAGTTCACTTCCAATGTTTTAAAGGGAACACACCATGCAGCTTCTGAAAGTCCCCGACCAGGATAACACAAGCACAGTTTGGCAGAATAGCTAAATGACCTCTTGATAATCCTTTCCTTAACCGGGCATTTTCCTTTCAAAAACCCCAAGATCTGAATAGAGAGAGATTTGATGCCCTGGAAACGGTACCTGTGATGATGTACAGTCAAAGGGTGCGTTTAATTTTGTCAAGGGTTTATGAAACTCTCTGAGCTGCCCCCTATAAAAAGACCACACTTTTTTCCTTATAATCTTTCCAACTGCCTTTTACAGGGAATTTTGGGGTAGCCGCAGTATCACTGTTGCAAGTCACAGTCAGGATGTGTGGAGGCACTAGCTCTGTTAAAGCATTAGCAGTGACCCCTTTTGTGGCATTTAGGGACATTGCTTCACGAGCAGGACACTTTGGCTAATGTTGAAAAACCACAAAAGAAACACAACCGTTTCCTCTCTGCTGTCACTGAGGCAGGTTCCCAGTAACTTCATTGCAAGAGTTTGGTCAAATTGCAGCACTTACCACCAAAGGCGATGGTATGTATACTTCAGAATTCTTCTGGGGGTGAATCTAGAGCTTTGCCTGGTCAAAGGCAGTGGCTAAGCCGAGAGTTTTATTCTCCAATAAACGCTGCCCTTTTTATTGGTATGCAGGGCCCCGATAAAAACTCCCTGAGGGCCTTTACAAAACAGGGAGCTGTCACGCTTGGAAGTGCATCCTTTCCTAAAATTTTCAGTGCTTGAAGGGTTTCCCCTAAGGATTCATCATCGCGGCGGCGAGTTGAAGGCGATAGGGCAAAGATCTCATTTGTAGGGTTTAATATACGAACTTTTTGGGGTTTTGATAGCATTTTATAGGGATTAAAACTCAAAATACCTCATGTATTTTTGGTGACCAAAATTTATGACAGACTTAGTTTATCTAGATCTTTTTTAGGAAAACCCCCAAGAAGTTTTTGAAAGTCTTAAAACCGGCTTCCATTCCTGAGCAGCCGTTTTAAAGCTGGGGTCACAGTCTAGCCTCTCAGGGTTTTAGTAAATCTCCTGTTGTGTGTATCAGCGCAGGGGCATCACCAGGAGCCCAGGGTTCTATGTTCAATAATTGTTGTGATAGAAACACAGGCCTTATCTCTAGGCTTTATTGAACATAGAATCTTCACAGTACTTCTGCAACAACAAAATATAATGACTAGTACTTCTAATAACTGCTTCTACAGGGGGGGGGTGATGCTTTCAAATCAAAAGAAAAGTTATAACTACAGGCCACATATTTCAACTCACCATGTAATCTGCATTAATAATGTATGGATATAAGAGAAGAGAATCACAGACCATGTGTTGGCGCCTGTGAAGGCTTACTCAGCCCTGTAACAACTTCAGACAGCATTACCAAGGCTGGCTCCTCCTCAGGAAAATTAATAAATAGAAAAAGAACAAACACTGACAAACATAAACACTTTATTATTTAGAAAATATAAAATATAAAACACTTAAATATGAAATATTAATCCTACCTTAAAGAAAATGAAAAATGAAAAATATAAAGGATATCTGAATTCAACGCTAATACATATATATAAAACTTGGGTCTGGTGGGTGACACGCTGTTGTTAAAAAACGTAGCGGGTTCCCGATGAGGGGGGGGGCGCAGGTGTTGATGACAACCCACCGGCTTGTTCTTCAAGATTTTCAGCCGCAATAATTCGTCCAGATGACAGTAAAGCAGGTTTTTTTTTCCACTGCAATGATGGGGCTATGTCCTGCTACTTTCATACACAACATAAGTGGGTCAGAATTGGGACGCCTCAAACGTTATCCGTCCCTTTAATTTTTACTCGTGATTACGGTACCCCCCCTTATCCTTTTAAGCGTAAAGGAGACAGATTTCCCACTCTTAGTTGGGAATATGCTTGCCCCGACGAGGATGTCATTATGTAAATGTTATCAAAATACACAGAAACATTTGGCATATTACCCACGACCTTTCTTCATCAGTCTCACGTATGGTAGCACACAGTACCCCCAAACCTGAAGGGCATAGTTCTATACTGGGCATCAGTCCTTGGTGGTAGGAAAAGTGGTGACTGCTTAGAAAAGGATCTAACATTACTTGATGATATGCCTGCGCATATCAATCTCTGAAAAGAAGGAAGCATGTATAAAATTTGTGTAGATACTATCTAATGGGCATAGGCTCAGCATCCACCGAGTTATAGCATTAAGGCCTCGCTGAAGTCAATATCAAGTCTAATATGAAATTAATCCTCCTTCTGTTCGCATCCTATTTGGGCCATGTATGCGGACGTGCTGCGCGAGTAGCTCCTGATTGAGTTGGCTGTTTTGCGCAGGTGTAGATGTGTACTTAGCTCTGTGAAGACCTGTTTGCGCGCATATCTATCGAATTGAAGCAAGCTGCCCTCCATCGAGCACTTTGAGCCCAACTAGCTTTAAGTAAGAATTGAGGATGGTGGAAGTTGGAATTCGGCGACTGACTGAGGAAAACAAGAAATTCGTAGTAGTCCTCCTGTTTTGAGTCTCAGGTCAAAAGGGAAACCTGGTCAGTGTGAGCTGGACAGCAGGGAAACAAAGTTTTGATGATCAAGAAGACGAATGGAAAGGTAGAAACGATGAAGAAAGAAAGAGACTGCCGTGAACTGTTTTGGGGAAACATCTAATACATTCTCAGTGCTACCCGACGAATGTGAGTCGACTACTGGAACATCTCGATGAAAGACACCAAGGAAGGTAATGAATATTTTGTTGTTGTTGAGGATAGCATTTCTGCTTGAAGGACTGGAGTAGGAGACGAGAGTTTGCCTTCTGTGCTGGGATGGAGGATATTGTTAGCCATCTGATGACATCATAGTGAGGTAATGGAGAAATCCCTATTATTCTGTCCTCAGTGCTGGAGACAGACGACGTTGGCAGACATAGGAGTGATGACCTTGATTAGCAGGAATAGTCAGCAATAGAAATAATAGGAGTAAGGGGGGAACCCTGTCATATGTGGTATTTTTGGCCAAGGAGGGGAGTTGGAAATGAATGGTTGTCCCAGGGGCAATTGTGTCAATTGCTGCTGACCAAATACTGTAAGGAAAATGCGGTAACATTCATTGACAACTTGGACCCTCTTCTATGGCAGGAAAGATGACATGTATGCCAGGGATGGGGTTCACTTATCTAGGTCCCTGGGGTGGTAGCACTGGACAACTGCAGTGGGAGGGAGCAGTTAGGACTTAAACTAGAATAGTTTAGTGGTATGGGTTTTGGCAGAAATACAGTGAAGTCCCAGTGTAGAATATTACGAGTTTCTAGGGGAACTGAGTAATAAGCAGAACGAAGGTAGATATTGAAAAGCCGATGGACTTTGGAGTGATAAGGACAGATTAGTTTAGTTAGAAAACAGAAATGCGCAGGAAGGGTAAAGAGAAAAGGAGAGTCTTTCAATGTTTAATATGCTAAATTGTCGTAGTGCTAGAATAAGATGGACGAGTTGAGATTAGGTTGCTAGTGCAGGTAACATTGATGTATTGCCTTAACTGAGACGTGGTTTTAATTAAACAAGTCGGGACATGCCTGCAGAATTCATATTCAGGGTTTTTAAGTTGTTCCAAGTAGTTAAAGTATCGGGAATGGGGGTGGGGTGGCATTGTATGTCCCGAATTGCTTGAAACTGTTTGCATAAAAACGGGTATAAGTCTGAAGTAACACATCAGAGTCTTGTTTGGATAGAATTTTCATGAGGGGCTGAAAAAACTGAATTTTTAGGAGTGATATTAACCGTCCCTCCCCCAAAACTTAGATAGGAGACGCAAGGAGACTATACTATGAGGAAATTGTTAAGACCACAAGCAGGGTAAAGTAGGAATTCTAGGAGACTTTAACTTTAGTCAATTTGAATTGGTAATTTTCTTAAGTGGGAAGTTAGAATCATATGACTTTCGTAGTAAGTAGTTCAGGATTGTTTTTTTGAAGAAGTTTGTGACAGAACCTACAAGGGGAAATAACCTGCTTGACTAGTTATGGCAAACAATGAATCCCTTGTCCAATAATTTAGAAATTTCAGAGAAACTGGGTGCTAGCGACCACAAATCAATTACATTTTAGCATTGATATGGAAGTACGATAGTAACGATAACTCAGTAACATCCCAGATTTTTCGCTTAGCAGATTATGATTGGCTTAGAGAACCACTTATCATCTGTTGACTTGGGGTAAGACGAAGTGATCTATCAAATATGACAGTTTTCTGAACACTAAACATGCTGCTCAAAGAACGTTTTATCCCATATAACTAAATTAGATCAAATAGAAATGACCCCAAAAGGATGAATAATAGGCTCGAAATATCTACTACCTGGAGTTTACCTGGAGAGAGTTTCGGGGGTTCAACGCCCCCGCGGCCGGTCCGTGGACCAGGGCCTCTGGTGGATCAGCCCCTGATCAACAGCTGGTTGGCTGCTGGCTGCACAGCAAACCAACGTACGAGCCACAGCCCGCTATCAGGCACTGACTTAGGTGCTTGTCCAGTGCCCAGCTTGAAGACTGCCAGGGGTCCTGTTTGGTAATCCCCATAGTTGGTGCTGGGAGGCGTTGAACAGTCTCCGGGCCCCTGACACTTATTGTATGGCTTTCTTAACGTGCTAGTGACACCCCTGCTTTTCATTGGGGGGATGGTGCATCGTCTGCCAAGTCTTTTGCTTTCGTAGTGAGTGATTTTCGTGTGCAATTCGGTCTAAGTCCCTCTAGGATTTTCCAGGTTGTATATAATCATGTAACTCTCTCCTCCTGCGTTCCAGGGAATACAGGTTTAGGAACCTCACGCGCTCCCAATAATTTAGGTGTCAACAGAGTAAAGTCCGAGCAGCTACGTGAAAAAGCTCTGTTCCCACAAGGCACATACTCGCTCCCATCTTGTTTTCCTCATCCTTATATCCGACATAGAAACAAGGATGTCAGCCACAGCACCTTGTTCTGCCTTTGCAGATGACCAACCCCGAATCTGCATGACAGTGTCTTCCATTGCCGACACTGCAAAGCTTGCTCCAGGCAGACATCAACCAAATCTTTCAGTGGGCTGCAGAAAACAATATGAAGTTCATACGATGGAAATTTCAATTACTCAGATATGTAAACATGAGGAAATTAAATCTTCTCATCAGAGTACAAAACAAATTCCTGGCCACAAAATAGAGCGAAACAAACCAACGTCAAAGACCTGGGGAGTGATCATGTCGGAGGATCTCACGCTTCAAGGACCATAAACATTGTATCAATCGCATCTGCTAGAGAAAATGACAGGATGGATAATGAGAACCTTCAAAACTAGGGAGGCCAAGCCCATGATGACACTCTTCATGTCACTGTTCTATCTAGGCTGGAATATTGCTGCAACACTAACAGCACCTTTCAAGGCTGGTGAAGATTGCCGACCTATAAAATGTACAGAGAACTTTCACCGGCGCCGCATAAACAGAGATAAAATACAACCTCATTATTGGGAGCGCTTGAGGTTCCTAAACCTGTATTCCTGGAACGCAGGGGAGAGATACATGATTATACACCTGGAAAATCCTAGAGGGACTAGTACCGAACTGCACACGAAAATCCACCCACGTACGAAAGCAAAAGACTTGGCAGCGATGCACCATCCCCCCAATGAAAAGCAGGGTGTCACTAGTCACTAGCACGTTAAGAGACCATACAATTAGTGTCCAGGGGCCCGAACTGTTCAAACTGCCTCCGCAGCACACATAAGGGGGATTACCACAGAACCCCTGGCTTCTTTCATGCTGCACTGGACAAGCACCTAAAGTCAGTTTCCGGATCAGCCGGGCTGTGGCTCGTATGTTGGTTGCGTGCAGCCAGCAGCAACAGCCCTGGTTGATCAGGCTCTGATCCACCAGGAGCCTTGTCTCAGACCGGGCCGCGGGTTGCGTTGACCCCCTGAAACTCTCTCCAGGTAACTCCAGGAGGTATGCACAGCCGTGAAAGGATCCCTGTACATTTTCTAGGTCGGCAATTTCACCTGCCTTGAAAAAGGTGCTGTTAAGTGCAGCAATATTCCAGCCTAGATAGAACAAGTGAGCCTGAAGAGTGTCATCAAGGCTTTGGCCCATCCCTAGTTTTTGAAGGTTCTCATTACCAATCCTCTCAGCATCATTTTTCAGAAGATGCGATTATAAATGTTATGGTCCTTGAAGGTGAAGATCCTCCGACATAATCCTTCCCCTGTCTTGACTTTGTGTTTCGCTTATTCTGTGGCCAGAATATTGTTTGATACTCTGATGAAGATTTAATTTCCTCATGTTTACCAATATCTGAGTAATTGAAATTCCTCATCGTTGTAACTTCATATTGTTTTCCCCAGCAGCCCACTGAAAGAATTTGGTTGATGTCCCGCCTGGAGCCCCCTTGCAGTGTCTGCAAGTGGAAGACACGTCATGCAGATTCGGTTGTCATCTGCAAAATGAAACACGGTGGTCTGTGGCTGACATCCTTGTCTATGTCGGATATGAGGAAGAGGAACAAGATGTGATCTAGTACTGTAAGGGGCATAAGAAAGGAATTTAATAGGCGTATCAAAAGAGGTGAGGGTCAATCTATGAAATCAGTATTTGACATTAAGAGGGACATTAAAAAGGTGATAAGAAAAGCTAAAAGGTACTATGAAATTAAAGAAAGTTGCTAGGGATTCTAAAACTAACCTCCAAAAAGTTTTTCCAGGTCTATATAACAAAAGTCAGAGATAAATAGGCCCCCTTAAAAATAACTATGGGCACCTTACTGTCAAAGAGAATGAAATGTGCTTCGATTTTTAAAATTATTTTCTCGCTCAGTTTATACACAGGAAGACACTAACAATATTCCAGTAATTAATTTTTATAGAGTGGGCTAGAAGAAATTAAATTATGTAACTATCACAAGTCATAGAGAAATGGTTGTGAAGCAGATAGACCAAGACTGAAGCAAAATCAAGTCGTCCCGTCCTGATAAGGTTTTCAAGGGTTCTTAAGTGAATGCAAAATGGAACTCTGTGAACCATTAACTTAATATTTTAATTTAATCACTTCAAACAGTGTAGTGTCTGATATGTGGAAGATGGCTAATGTAATTCTATTTTTAAAAAAGCGGGAACGAGTCCCCCGTTACCATCAAATTACCGCCCAATAAGCACTGACCTCAATTTAGGCAAAATACTAGAGTCAATTATAGCTGAGATTATAGAAGCCATCTCGATAGCATAGCTTGATTAATGATACCTCAGCAGGGATTCACAAGAGGCCAGTCTTGTCTAACTAATTTATTAACTTTCTTCAGTAAAGCTTTTGAGGCTGTTGACCACGATAAAGATTTGATATTATTTACTTAGATTTTAGTAAAAAGGGCCCCCCCCTTGTTTTTTGATAGATTTCCGCACCAAATACTGTAAAGAAAGTGGGCAGGCTCATGGCATTTGGGAAAAGTGCTTCCGTGATCGAGTCCATGGCTCACTGACAGGAAGGCAGAGAGTGTCCATAAATTGGGTTTAAAATCCGAATTAGGGATCTGTAAAAAAGTGGCGTTCCACAGGGATCAGTCTTGGCCCGTTGTTGTTATAATATATATCAATGACTTGATGATGTAATTACTAATGATATGACAATTCGCCGATGACACAAAAGATAGGTAGATAATTGATTCAAACGTAGATGTTATGGAAACTTCAGGAGGATTTAACAAACTCTATTCTTGGTCCGAAAAGTGGCAGATGCAGTTTCAATGTAGATAAATGCAAGGTTCTGAAGCTTGGGAGTGCCCATAACCCTAGTACTTATAAGTTAAATGAATATAGAACTAGCCATACAGGATTTGCGAAAATAGGACTGGGGGTTATGGTGACACAACCTTAAACCAAGACAGCAAATGCCTAAGCATACCGTAATAAGCAAATAGATTACTGGATTTATAATCATTAAGGGTAAGCAACAGAAGTCCAGAGGTCATACTGCAAGCTTTATACATCATAGTAGGGCCTCACCTATATTATGCAGCTCATTTCTGGTCTCCATATTAACAGAAATGGACATAAATTCGTTAGAAAACATCAGCGTAAGATACTAAATTAATTTTACATACATTAGAAATCTTCCTTATGAAGAAAGATTGAAGACTCCTTAAGTTACATTCACTTTGTTAGAACGAAGAATGAGGGGATACCTATCGAATTATAAGTGGAAGATAGGTATTAATAAAGGGGATATTAATAAGGTCATGAGGATGTCCTCTCCAAGGAGAAACCCGCAGTAATGGATTATAAATTAGATAAGTTTGTAGATTTAGAAAGGAATAAGGAACGTATTGGTTTGGAAATAAGTAGTTGATGAGTGGTACAGTCCTACCTAGTTGGGTTATTGAGGCTGGACTTTGGGTATTTCAAATTTAGGTTGGATAAGTAACATGAGTGCGAGGGTTTGGATTTGAGTGGGACTTTCACATCAGAGCTTATTTCTTCTTTGGGGCATTGAAAATTGGTTGGGCAAATGTTATTGTTGGTGGGATGAATTGTAAAGACTGCCTAGTATGTGCCAGCAGGCTCCCTGCATGTTCTCCTTTCTTAGTTCTTATGTTCTTACCATGACTACTGTGAACAATATGCAGAATACTGAAGTTCAATGATCTTTAGTTTTAATAATTTGTCTACCTCTCGGTCAAATGGGCATCACTAAGTAACTGGAACAGGGTTATAATTTCCCGTTTGATAGGATTGTCCCGTCAATAAAGTCAGTCTTATGGACTACCGTGAGGTAAACCACCTGGAATATCAGTAAAAACGTATAAAAGTATACTCAACACATTGAAAGTAGTTCTGTCTCTTATGGTCATCCAAAGATTCATTAATATTAATGTTGGTTTGCGCCCAAGTGGTCAAGAGTCCACCAAGTCATGTAGTTCTTCATCATAGTCTAAGTTAGAGGTGTCAATTACACACACCTTACATTCTTCAGTTGTTTTATCAAGTTCGTGTGGAAAATAAGTTCAAAGTTCAATTAAGGCAGTTAACCAACTTCTTTCGGTAATATTCTTAAGGATGTTGAATGATAAACTTAGGTTTTCCCTTGACTTTCTATGAGGTAGACAACTTTCCCCACATATTTAATACATTAATGGACCTTTCCATGCTACTAATAATTTATTTGACTTGATAGGCAAAAGTACCAGAACTTCATCCCCTACTTTAAAATCTTCACCCTATGAACTTTGGAATCAAAATATGTTTTGTACTGGTCCATTGACAAGCTTAAGTATTTCGAAACTACGTCAGAGGTCTCCTCAGTTTGGATCTAAGGGTCCAATGGAGAAACTGGTAAGAAAAACTTAACCCTCAGCATATTACCTTCCTCATTATTCCATAAGCATTGAAGGATGGACAATGGGCCTCTGTCCTTCTACCATAGAAAGTTCAAAAGGTGAAAACCCCAAAGAGTCACGGGAACTTCCCTCATGGCAAACAAAGCACAGGTGGTACGATGCCCCACCTTCCTTAGGTTTAAGGGAGCAACGTTTCCTTAAAATGGACATTGAGAATCGAATGCTGGCGCTCAATCCTCCCATTAGCGCTGGGATGATAGAGGTGTGGTGAAGAGAGGCTCACTCCAGAAGTTGGTATAGATTGTTTGCATTAAGTCTGATGTAATTTTGTCCCACGGTCAGACAAAATTTTCCTAGGATTGTCCCACTCTGGAGAAGATGGACCAAAAGGGCTTCAGCCCCCTCGTAGTAGTAATGTGTCTTTAAGGGAACGGCTTAAGGGAAACTTGAGCATAATCAACTCTGTTAATATATATCTATGTCCCCCCCAATTAAAGTGGAGATAAAGGATCAACGATGTCAATAGCTACTCTTTCAAAAGGTTGCTACCGTAAAGACTGCAATTTTTGACCATAGGTACTCTCGCCCTGGTACCTCGGGAGGATGACAGTTGGAAAACTTTACACGTTCTCTACAATAAGTTAGTGACATCTGAGGACATTTTTTTGCCAAAATAGGTTATCCTAATTTTATTTAAGGTTTACGGATGCGAGAAATGTCCCCGGCCACTGGCAGGGTCATGACCATTCTAAGAACAGTCTTCTCTGCATGACTTGAAACAACTAAGATGATAGTCTATCTCATCTTCTGATTTAATTTGAATACTGACTGACTTGTACAAGATAACCTTTTATATATTCAAATTTATATGAAAAGTTTTTTTCCTTTGGATTACTTGATTTTGTTCAGCGGCATTATGGCAATTCTGAAGAGAGGGCAATTAACGTTGTAAATTAGACGAAGGAGTCCTTCGAATATCTAAAGGCTTTAAGTCAGGGAAAATCAAAGGATGGATTAGTAGGAGAGAAGCCTGGGCTTTGGTCTGAGCCCAGTCCAAGACATTTATGGTATCGAGGTGGATGTCTTCACTTTCATCTAACAATGAACCGGTGATCCCTACTACCCTCGCTCTTCGAGAGTAGCCATCGCGGTTTTTAATCCCACATGAATCTCACGAGACATTGTCTCATCTTAACTTTCGAGGGCTTCTCTGACTCTACAAGGAAGAGGATCTGAAAAGCTTATTCCACCTTTTTGATGAAAGGTCAACCTCAGAAGGAAGAATTGGCCACCTTTTCACATTACCTATTAGTTGGGGGGGGAAATGGGGGGAGGGGGGGGGAACGGAAGCAAGAAGTGATGGGCTAGTACGGCTTTCAGACCAACCTGTGAACCATTAGACCTAATGTAACAATGGAGGAGAAAAGTGCCCGTACGACGGCCCAAGTAGCTGAAAGTATGCTGAGGAATGAGTTTTTTTAAGGTTAGGGAACAGCTTATCAGAAATGACTATACATGTGCATCCAGTGTCTCGTAAAATGGTAGATACATTAAGTCCATTAACTGTTCCGCACAGTACAGTAGGGTGCTTGGTCATTACAGTCTTTAAAACACAATCCAACTTTTTGGACCTTCTTAGAAGGACAATCTGGACGTTTATGTTCCTTAACACCACACAAATGACAAACAGGAATAAAAGAAGCAATAGCAATAGTGAGGATAAATTACCAAAAACAACTGGTGGGAGCTCCATTGTTGGTGCTAGGGAGGATAAAAGTAAGACAGGAAATCATGCACCAACAGGGAATACAGTCACAGAAACCCAAGGCAAGCGGAAACCAAGCCTGTGCACATACTATGCACTTGGTATCTGCTGGCATGGGAAATCTGGAAAAACAGATGGGACGTGCAACTATGACCACCCTAGAAAATGCCATGCCCATATGACAACAGGAAAATGCAAACTCCCTTCCTGTAAAGCTTTTTCACCCTGAAAGTGTACCTCTTCAGTACAGGAAAACTGTTCTTATAACTTACTTTGCCAGCCATAACCATCTAAAGGGGACAAAAAGATACAAAACACTTCCCAGGCCATGGAAAACCTGGTACCACGAGCACACAAGAGGGAGAGTTTTTTTAGTGCCAGGAAGAAAAAAAACCTGGCAGGAAGTGGCAGAAATCGTACACCAAATCCAGTCATTCCTGGAGTGGAACCACAGTCGATATCCTCCACTCCAAACCAACAGATACAGATGCTAATGCCCAGGAAAAAAAATCCCCCCCAGTATCCAACAATACCACCATGGTTCCGATAAAATTCTTCTTTGCAAATATACAGGGTCTAAAGCCAGCAACAAACAACAAAATACCTTTGTCATCCGTGGACTGCTTGCAGAGGCAAAGGGCAATGTTCCGCTTTTCACTGAGACCCACATAAAGATCACTTGGACAATGAAATAATGGATGCCCAGGTTACAACCTATTACAGATGTACAGAGTAAACAGGCAAAAGGGGGGGGTTGGCCTGTACATTGCAGAAGTCCACTTGTTTTGCACAGAACTGCTTATGCCTCAAATGACGTAGTGGAAGTTTTAGCATAAAGGTCGAGAACCAAAACCTAGTCATTGTTGGGTAGGTCTATACCAGCCTCCGGATGCAACATCCCAGCAATTCAGGACGCAGGCTGTTCAAAATTGACCACTGTCCTGGAAAAAAATCTTCCAGCTCCAGCACGCTCCAACATCTTGCTCCTGTGGGATTTTCAACTAAGGCACCTAATGGGTAATATAGCAAATAAATATTGTTGTCAGTAATAACACCCAGAGGCAGCTCTGATGAAAACTCACACTCACACAGCTTTTAAATCTCTGCACAAAATTCAATTTAAACCAGCAAATAATAGAGCCAACTAACTGGAGAATACACACTAGACCTCATATCACTAACAATGAATTGATCTGATAAGAAATGTCACCATATCAAAAACAATATACTTAGATCAAACATAATTGAAGGTTCAGACGTATGCGAGGTAGCCCCAGACGACAAAATGAGACTAGTCCCACGATGGACATTCACCAAATTGCCAACATCAATAACAAAAACATAAAGTGGGACCAGTAAACCAAGTCCTAACCGATATAAGCTGGGAAGATATACTAAGCTAAGGCAACACAGACCCAAACTTATGCCTCGAACAATTAACTCGTGGCACTCGATGTATGCACTAAGGCTTTATTCCTCTAAAAAAGGAGGAGTAGATGTCTAATAGAAAGAGACAGGCGCTCCCTTTACGAGGGACGGGAAAAAAATAACAGTAGCGGGCTAACAAGGGTTCAATATATCAAGAAATCGCAGGGAAGAACACTGGTCAGAGAAAATAGAAAGCATCGAACTTAAGCTAAAAGAATCCTTTAGGAGTCAGGAATCGCGGGAAGAAACTAAAAGCTATAATTGAAATCGAAAGAACCTCCAAAGTATTTCTTCTCCCTATGCCAAATCAAAATCGAGAACAACGCCCAGGTATTTTGGGGGCCCCTACTTAAACAAGATTGGGTCCTAACACAGATTACAGCAAGGAAATGATGAGCACTCAAGTCCCAATATGACTCAGTTTTAGCAAGCGACCAAGCCGCTAACCCAGTACTGAGAGTTCGAAGATCAAAATGGAATTTTTTTATGAGAGAGCCACAAAATTCGATTAACAACAAGCCTATCCGGATGTTATCCCTTGACGCCAATGACTTCGAACAGGCGATAAATGACATCCCATGCACTCTGGGCCCCTCAGGGGCCATACTCATGGAACTCTGCGTTCATCAAGAACGCAAGAAGGCCCCTATCACGACCTTTTCCACCTATTCGGAGAGGGAGCATGACACGGGGGGTCGTCCCACAGTACTAAAAACAACAGACATAGCCCCACTCCACAAAGGGGGCATTAAAGCAACAGCAAAGAACTACAGACCAATAGCACTAAATCCCATATCATAAAAAATCTTTGAAAGGGTCCTAAGAAGCAAGATCACCACCCATCTAGACACCTATCATTACACAACCCCAGGGCAACATGGGTTTAGAACAGGTCGCTCCTGTCCTGTCTCAACTACTGGATCACTACGACAAGGTCCTAAATGCACTAGAAGACAAAAAGAATGCAGATTAATATAACAGACTTTGCATAAGCCTTCGACAAGTGTGACCATGGCCGTAATACGCACAAAAATGCCGCTAAAGGAATAACAGGAAAAGTCGGTCGATGGATACTATAATATTCCTCACTAACAGAACACAGAGAGTAGTCGTCAACAGAAAAAAAAATTAAAAAAAAGTTCCGAGGCAGATAACGGTGAAAAGCTCTGTTCCACAAGGCACAGTACGTAGCTCCCATCTCTTGTTCCTCATCCTCCATATCCGACATAGACAAGGGATGTCAGCCACAGCCCCGTGTCTTCCTTTGCAGATGACACACCGAATCTGCATGACAGTGGGACTTCCCATTGCAGACACCTGCAAGGCTCCAGGCGGACATCAACCAAATATTTTCAGTGGGCTCAGAAAACAATATGAAATTTCAACGATGCGAAATTTTCAATTACTCAGATATGGTAAACATGAGGAAATTAAATCTTCATCCTGAGTACAAAACAAATTCTGGCCACGAAATATAGCGAAACACCAAACGTCAAAGACCTGGGAGTGATTATGTCGGATGAATCTCACCTTCAAGACCATAACATTTGTATCAATCCGCATCTGCTAGAAAGATGACAGGGTATGGATAATGAGAACCTTCAAAACTAGGGAGGCCAAGCCCATGATGACACTCTCCAGGTCACTTGTTCATCTAGCTGAATATTGCTACACTCCCTACAGCACACCTTTCAAGGCAGGTGAAATTGTCCGACACAAGAAAATGTACAGAGAACTTATTCACGACGCCGCAAACGAGATAAAACCACCTCATTACCTGGGAGCGCTTGAGGTTCCTAAACCTTATTCTGGAACGCAGGCGGGAGAGATACATATTATATACACCTGAAATCCTAGAGGGACACTAGTTACCGATCTTGGCACACGAAAATCACTCATAACGAAAGCAAAAGACTGGCAGACGATGCAACCATCGCATTCCCCCCAATGAAAAGGCAGGGTGTCACTATCACGTTGAAGAGACCATACAATAAGTGTCAGGGGCCCGAGACTGTTCAACTGCCTCCCGAGACACATAAGGGGGTATGTACCAACAGACCCCCTGCTGTCCTTTCAAGCTGGCACTGGACAAGCACCTAAAACAAGTTCCTGATCCAGCCGGGCTGTGGCCTCGTACGTTGGTTTGCGGCAGCCCAGCAGGCAACAGCCTGTTGTACAGGCGCTGATACCACCAGGAGGCCTGTCAAACAGACCGGCCGCGGGGCGTTGACCCCCGAAACTCTCTCCATGTAAACTTCCAGTAAACTTTCCACTAGAGGCTTTGATTTCTTAAGGTCTGATGAACCTTGCCCTTAGGGGTTCGATCGCCTTTTGGTCTTTATAGGAATTGTGACCTCAGCATACAGGTCCGAGCAGCCTCTGCAACTTCCTCACTTTAATCAGGTTACCTTCTCTGATGACTGTTCGTATCTGGTGAGGAAGAGCTGTCATGAAACTGGTCAGCAACCATGAAGTCTCTAAGAGATTCAATAACTGTTTAACAATTCCTGAACTCTCTAGACAAAAGTCGAACAATCGAAAGAGTGTTACCTGTAACTCGGGCTGAAAGTTTTTTGGCCATGCTGTAAGGGCAAAACTGAAATCTTTCCCTGTAAAAATTTGTGGTTTTTTTGCTATGCTTTAGGATTTGCCTTCTTCCAGCAGGCTATAATTACATATATATTCCTGCAGCAAAGTTGCATAGATATACCCCAAAGCTGTACCAGAAAATAACATTCCTAAGCTGGGTAGCCCAGGTGTCAGCAGCCATTTCACATAGGGTAAGCACGGGGGGTAATTTCAAAACCGTGAGATAATGTATAAGTAATGTCTTCACCCTCCTGTGAAGGGAGTAAATTAGGTTTTTTGGAATATGTGCACTAGCTCATGATGTTCAATTACTCCTTCCTCAATTGTTGTTGTGTACGATTTAACTTTTTATTCTCTAATTCAAGGCGACATTTCGAGCTTTGCGATCCTTTTCTCTCTCTATTACTCGGTTCTCTAGCTTTTTCCTCACTTTCTCCAGCTTTTTCCCTCACGTTCTCTAACTTTTTTTCCTCAACTTCTCAATCCTTTGCTCTTTTCCTCAATTTCTCTTTCTCTTAATTTAACTTGTGTCTTCACATACTCTAGCTCTCTCCCACATCAAGTCTATCATGCGTCCTTATTTGTCCTTCTCTCTCTCTTCTGTCTTTTTCCTGGATTTCTCACTCAATTCTCTCTCTCTCCTTTTTCTCTCTTCTCTTTCAATTCTCTCTCTCTCCTTTTCCTTCTTCTCTTTTCTCCCCTTTCTAACTGTCTTTTCTTCTCTCTCAATTCTCTCTCTTTCAAGTCTTTCCTGGATCTTTCTTAGCACTAATGAAAGATTCTAAATTTTCCCTGTTATTCCTAACTTACTTCAAGCATTCATTCAAAACTGGTATTCCTCCATACTTGCAAGAATAACTTAAACTATCAGGGGAAATGAAATGGGTATTAAAGAAAACAGAGGGTTAAATTCCTGCTCCGCTCAAACTGTAAATAAACCAGAGGGCTCGATCCCTGCTTCAATTAAACAATATGTATTAATGAAAACGAAGGGTTCTAGGCCGGCTCCGAGCAAACAGTAAGTAGACTGGGGTCACTTGACCATCCAATCTTCTCAATAACAAATCAAGAGTATCCTACGACAGTTCCCTTGATAAAATAAAGAGCTCAATGAAACAAATTGTCACTGGAAAATCTCGGGTCCCTAGAGTCTAATCCTCCAAAGTGTTTCAAGCTCGAACAAAAAGGTGGCAGAATTAAATATTATATCCTGCCTGACTTGACTTACAATAAATTGAGACTATAACAATCACCAAATCTTTTAAATACCTGTACTGTAGTCCTACCATAGAGAATGATTATTCATGGCTGGTGGTAACTGTCTGTGGTATGCAGTATTTAAGTTCCAATGGTAGATTCGAGATGGAGTTGAATCTTGATTCAGTCGAGTTGATCATGGCAAGGTCGCCACTTGTGAAGGCTTACTCAGCCCTGTAACAACTTCAGTCAGTATTACTAAGGCTGGCTCCTCCTCAGGAAAATTAATGAATAGAAAAAGAACAAAAACTGACAAACATAAACACTTTATTATTTAGAAAATATAAAATATAAAACACTCAAATATGAAATATTAATCCTGCCTTAAAGAAAATGAAAAATGAAAAATATAAATGATATCTGAATTCAACGCAAATATATATATATATAAAACTTGGGGGTCTGGTGTTGGTGACACAGCATGTTGTTGAAATCGTAGCCGTTGCCGATGATGGGGGGGGGGTCGCAGGTGTTGATGACAACCCACCAGCTCGTTCTTCACAGATTTTCTAGCCGTCAATAATCCGTCCAGATGACAGGAAAGCAGGTTTTTCTCCACTGCATTGATGAGGTGTTATATCCTGCTACTTGCATACACAAACAGGGAAGTGGATCAGAAATTGGGACGCCTCAGAACGTTAGTCCGTCTCCTTCAATTTCTACTCATTAATTAGCAGGTGACCCTCTCTGTCCTTTCAAGCTTACCCACAGATTACCCACTGCTTAAGAAATCACTCTCCATGATAAGTACAATACCTAAAAGATGTGGTGATTATTAAAACATTTTAACCTATCAAGACTGAAAGGACTAAGTTAATTATTGGTCAAAAGTGAAGCTTTCAACCAATAAGTCCACTAAAATGTGACCAGGCGTGTACTTACAGTAGTGTTGGGAGCTATGAGTCGAGTGATTTACTGTTTGACCGGAGCCCCACACGTCACCTTTCGGGGGGGGGGGAGAAGGGAGGGGAAGGGATAGTGGGAGCTTGACTGACCCTACCTTAACAAGCAGCCGGCAATCAAACTATCACTTTCGGGGAGGGGGAAAAAGGGGTGGGAATAGTGGGAGCTGGACTTACCCTACCTTAACAAGTAGCCGGCAATGAAACTACTGTTACAATATATTCCCTCGCTACTCCTATCTATTGAACTTTTCCCTCACAGCACCCATGACACACACCAAGCTGTTGTTGTTGTTAAGGGCCCCGAGAGGTGGTGCAGTATTATCCTGCTGCTGCTCCTCACAGGAGCAGTATCACTACAACCATACAAAACATCCATGCTTTTTACTGCAGCTACTACATACATAGAACACTTAACTCTGATGTAAACCCTCCCCTCAAACGTCTCCTTACCAACCTCAACAGAACACATGACCATAACACAAGGCACAGATCACTCTTTGATGTTCCTCGTGTCCACCTCACGCTATGCAAAAACTCAATGCATATAAAAGGCCCTAAAATCTGGAATTCATTACCTGTGAATATAAAAGAAACACTGTCTGTTTATAAATTCAAATCTCTTCTTAAAAATCACTTACTCACCCACAACTGTATAAATACTGAATAACTGTATCTCATAAATTTTATCTCATAAATGCTTCTCATTGTTGTATCTCATAATTGTCTAACCTGTGACCCAATCAAACTTTGTTATTTTTTAATTACATTACCTAACAGAATACTCCATTCTATTGAATGCACAGCAACACAGTAAATGACCATATGACCTGTCTTTGTAATACTCATTTGTGATAAATTGTTATCTGTTTACAATAATGTTTTTACCTCTGAATATATCATTGCTTAGTTAATCTTAAGTTAATTTTAAGCCTGCCCATAATGTTCTGCATACAAGGGGCTCTGGCATGTTGCACTTTAATAACTGTATTCCTTTGTACTTCTCTGTATCATGTTCAAATTAATAAATGAAAAACCCCTGCCCCAAACATCTTACTACTATGAGATTTCAGCTTGAAACACCTAAAATGGAGGAGTATAAGAACATAAGAACATAAGAAAGAAGGAACACTGCAACAGACCTACTGACCCATGCAGAGCAGGTCCATGCCCCCCTACCGGATTAACCCAATGACATCCCCCCGGATTAGCCCAATGACTCACCCAGTCTGGTCACCTCAACTCAAGGAAGGAGCACGGTATCAGGCCCAGCAGCACAAGCTAGTCAGGTCCAACTCTCACCCACCCACACCCACTCATGTATTTATCTAACCTATTTTTAAAACTACACAACGTTTTAGCCTGAATAACTGAACTCGGGAGTTTGTTCCACTCATACGTAACTCTATTACCAAACTAGTGCTTTCTTTTATCCTTCCTGAATCTGAATTTTTCCAACTTGAAACCATTGCTGCGAGTCCTGTCTTGGCTGGAAATTTTCAGCATGCTATTTACATCCCCTTTATTTATTCCTGTTTTTCCTTTAAACATCTCGATCATATCCCCCATAATTCTACGCCTTTCGAGAGAGTGCAGAGTAAGAGCCCTCAGTCTATCCTCATAGGGCAGATTTCTGATACATGGGATCATCTTTGTCATCCTCCTCTGTACGTTTTCCAGAGCATTTATATTCATTCTGTAATACGGTGACCAGAACTGAGCAGCATAGTCTAAATGAGGCCTAACCAAGGATATATAGAGTTGAAGAACAACCTGAAGACTTCTATTATTTATACTTTTAGATATGAAGCCAAGAATTCTGTTAGCTTTATTGCGAACACTAATGCACTGTTGTCTTGGTTTTAAGATTACTGCTAACCAGAACTCCTAAATCCTTTTCGCAATCAGCAGTATTAAGATCTACATTATTTAGTTTATATATGGCATGGTTATTTACCTGTCCAACATTTAGAACTTTGCATTTGTCAATATTAAACTGCATCTGCCACTTCTCCGACCATTGCATCAGTCTATTCAAATCATCCTGGAGTGCTCTAGTGTCCTCATTAGAATGAATTGGACGGCCTATTTTGGTGTCATCAGGATATTTGCTTATGTCGCTATTTATTCCCTCATCTATGTCATTTATGTAAATTGTGAACAACAACGAACCCAACACTGACCCCTGAGCAACACCGCTTGTGACGTGCCCCCATTCTGATTTCTCCCCATTTATGCAAACTCTCTGCTGCCTATTTGTCAACCATGCCTCTACCCAGGAAAAAATTTCTCCTTCTATTCCGTGTGCCTTAAGTTTCCTCAATAGCCTCTGGTATGGAACTCTATCGAAAGCCTTACTGAAGTCCATATACACAATATCATATTCATTACCATGATCTACCTCCTCAAACATCTTAGTGAAAAAAGTTAGTAAATTCATAAGACAGGAACGCCCCTTTGTAAAACCATGTTGATATTTATCAATCTGTGCCTATCAAGATGGCTACGAATTGCTTCGGCAATTATTGTTTCCATACATTTTCCCATTATGGAGGTAAGGCTTATTGGTCTATAGTTCGAAGCCAAGGACCTGTCACCTGCCTTGTAAATAGGTATTACATTTGCCATTTTCCACTTATCAGGCACTATGCCAGTTTGTAGTGACATGTTAAAAAGGTTAGCCAAAGGTATGCTAAGTTCCTCTTTACATTCCTTTAACACCCTTGCAAACAGTTAATCAAGTCCTGGGGATTTGTTAGGTTTTAGTTTCTCTATTTGTCTGAGGACAATGTCACTAGTTACTGCAATCGTGCATAGTTTATTATCATCCTGTTCAACATAATCTATTATTTAAGGAGTATCGCTAGTATTTTCCTGGGTGAAAACTGAGAGGAAGTAGGTATTGAGAATTTCACACATATCCTTATCACTGTCAGTGATCTGACCACAGTTACTCTTAAGTGGGCCAATCTTGTCCCTAATCTTACTTCTGTGTATCTGAAAGAACCCATTTTGGGTTAGTCTTCGAATCCCTTGTGACCTTAGCCTCATAATCCCTTTTTGCTTTTCTTTTTCCTTTCTTTATTTATCTCTTTAATTGAATATATTGATTTCTTAACTGCCCATCCCCTCTTTTGATACCCCTATATATGCCTCTCTTTTGACCAATGAGATGTTTTAATCTATTGTTCATCCATTTGGGATCATTTCTGTTCGATCTAATTTCCCTACTCGGAACAAAAGTTGTCTGGGTAGCTAGAACTATGCTGTGAAAAACGTCATATTGGCAACCAAGATCACCTACCTGACCCATAGTCAGGACATCCCAATTTATTCCACCCAGGCAATTTTTCAGTCCCATGAAGTCGGCCAAGCGAAAATCTGGGACAGAGATTTGATTGCAGTTATCTGGGTAATTCCATGATATATTAAAACTAAGTGATTTGTGATCACTTTCCACAAGCTCCTCATTAACCTCAAGATTATTAATTGATAAATCTTTGTTGGCAAGAACCAAGTCAAGCAAATTATTTCCTCTAGTTGGTTTTTGTCACAACCTGCTCTAGAAAGCAATCCTGAACCATATCAAGAAAGTCACTAAACTCAAGATTTCCTGTCATATTGTTCCAATCAATTTGTCTAAAGTTAAGATCTCCCATTATCACAACATTTTCATATCTAGATGCCTTATGAATTTCGTCCCATAACAGCTTACTGCATTCTCTATCAAGGTTTGGGGGCGTATAAATCACACACAAAATTAATTTGTTACGTCCCTCGAGAAACTAGCCAAACAGATTCTGTTTTCGATGTTTCTAATCTTATATCATGTCTAAGATAACAATTTAAATTTTCTCTGACTTACATCGCCACTCCACCACCATTCCTGTTGACCCTATCAGTGTGGAATAGTTTATAACCCTGTATGTTGCATTCAGAAGGCATTTCTCTATCTTTCAGGTTGAACCAGGTCTCTTCTATACCAATAATATCTATATTACCTCCACTTGCAAGTAATCTTACCTCATCTATCTTATTTCTTAGACTCCTACTATTTGTGTAGTAGCTAGTCACTCTTTGCCCTCTACTATCTCTCTCTGTTTGTTGATCAATTGATTTGTCATTACCAGCAACTTTATTTTGAATATTGTCTTTTAAACATATCCCTGAGGTATCCTGGTAATAACTATTGTTTTTAACCCTAATGCTGCAGCCTGATTGTTTCCCACAAACACTCATACCTCTATAATCTATCAGTTTAAATTCATAGATAAGTCATCAATTACCCTCTCAATCGAATTGGCTAATGCAACCACTCCATCCCCAGAGAGATGAACCCCATCCCTTGCATACATATCACATTAGCCAAAGAATAGGTCCCAGTTATCAGTGAATGGGACTGCAAATTCCTTGCAGTACCTGTCTAGCCAGCAATTTATTACAATTGCCCTAGAGATCCATTCATTGCCCACTCCCTTTCTAGGCAAGATGCTACATATGAATGGGATCCCTCCCTTAGACCTAACTACTTCTATGGTTAACCTGTACTTATCAAGCAGCTCCTCTCTCCTGCCATTCCCAGTGTCATTACCCCCAGCACTAAGACAGATAATGGGCTTGTTCCCATTACTTGCCATAATATTATCCAACCTGCTGACTATGTCACCAACACCAGCTCCAGGAAGGCACACTCTCTGTCTGACCTTTCTGTTTCTGTTACAAAATGCACAGTCCATATATCTTACCTGAGAATTGCCTACTATTAAAATATTCTTACTTTGATTAGCAGGGGAATCAGTGGTACCTTCAACCTCACTAACCACTGAAGTCTTGGAGAACAGAGAATCGATTTCCTACCTTCACATCTTCTCTTTAACTCTCCTCATCTTTCTTCTTCCTGAACTGTGAACCACTTGTCACTTAAAGCAGCTGCCACTATTACTGCTGGTGACCATTTCCTCCTTACCAGCTAAATCCTTCTTACACTCACTCCCAAACTCATCTCTGCAAAGCTTCAGCCTCCCATTTTTCCTCCTGAAGAAGTAGAATCTCCTTCTTCAACACATGAACCAGAGATTCTAAAACCCTACAATAAGCCCATGCTAACTCCAAGAGCTTAGGCAGGTATGACCACACGTGACCACTGACCTATAGAAAACAATGTTTTAGTAGAGATCACCCCTGGAGGCTGTGGAAATTTGTCTGGACTGCCTCCAAGTGAATTGTCTACCATAGCAAGTTCTGTTGATACTGAGCCCTGAGGCTGGTACCTCAGCCTCACAAGTGGCTTATAGGACAGATTTCCATAAATGACTGATAAGAAGAACATAAGAATGTAGGAACACTGCAGAAGGCCTACTGGCCCATACGAGGCAGGTCCTTATCAAAACGACATCTACCAGGTAAACTCCAGGTACCTAAAGCTACCCAAGAAATAACTCCCGTACCCCATGACACCAATCAAACCCAGCCCCTCCCACTCATATACTTGTCCAATCTCTTCTTAAAGCTACCCAAGTTCCTAGCCTCTATCACCCCACTGGGAAGACTGTTCCACGCATCTACAACTCTGTTAGAAAACCAGTACTTACCTATGTCCTTTCTAAATCTAAATTTATCCAACTTAAATCCATTATTCCTGGTTCTTACCTGGTTCGACACCCTCAGTACTTTATTAATGTCTCCCTTGTTTATGCCCGTCATCCACTTATAAACTTCAATGATATCTCCCCTCATTCTACGCCTCTCCAGAGAGTGGAGATTTAATGCTTTAAGTCTATCTTCATACGGGAGGTTCCTTACACAGTAAATCATTTTAGTCATTCTTCTCTGTATGTTCTCTAATGAGTCTATGTCCATCCTGTAGTAAGGGGACCAAAACTGAGCAGCATAATCTAAATGAGGCCTCACTAGTGATGTATAGAGCTGTAAAATAACTTTTGGACTTCTGTTACTTATACTTCTTGAGATAAATCCAAGTAATCTGTTGGCCTTGTTGCGCACACTAAGGCACTGCTGTCTTGGCTTTAGATTTCTGCTTACCATGACTCCCAAGTCTTTTTCACATTCTGTATGACCAAGCTCTACTTCACCTAGATTATAGCTTCGAGGGTTATTTTCATTACCAAGGGCAAGTACCTTACACTTATCCACATTAAACTTCATCTGCCATTTTTCAGACCAAGACATTAATTTGTTCAAATCGTCCTGGAGTTCATTGATATCCTCCTCAGAGTGAATTATACGGCCTATCTTTGTATCATCAGCAAACTTACTCATGTCACTAGTAATCCCTTCATCAAGGTCATTAATGTAAATTATGAACAGGAGAGGGCCTAAAACTGATCCTTGTGGAACGCCACTAGTGACTAATCCCCATTCAGATTTCACTCCATTAATGGTAACTCTCTGCTTTCTATTGGTAAGCCATGCCTCAATCCATGCTAGAACTTTACCTCCTATACCATGAGCTGCCACTTTTCTTAAGAGTCTCTTGTGAGGTACTCTGTCGAAGGTTTTACTAAAATCCAAATAAACAATATCATATTCCTTATCACTGTCAACTGCCTCAAATGTTCTATTGAAGAACGTCAACAAGTTTGTCAGGCAGGAACGACCTCTCGTGAATCCATGCTGAGATTCATTTATCAAGTTATGCTCTTCAAGGTGACTTCTGATATGTCAGCTATAATTGATTCTAATAACTTGCCCACTATAGATGTCAGGCTTATTGGACGGTAATTTGAAGGAGTGGACTTATCCCCTGATTTGAATATAGGAACCACATTACCCATCTTCCACAACCCTGGCACAACACTGGTAAGGATGGACGCATTGAATACACTCGTTAATGGCTGACTAAGCTCCATATTGCATTCCTTAAGTACCCTTGAAAACAACTCATCGGGTCCCGGGGACTTATTTTGTTTCAGTTTGTCTATCTGTTTAATAACCATGTCCCTCGTGACAGTAATATTAGTTAACTTAAATTCATCAGGAACTAAATAATTGTTAATTACTGGAATCTCATTTACATCTTCCTGTGTAAAAACTGACAAAAAATAGTCATTAAATAAGGAACACATTTCCAGTTCATTATCCGTCAGCTGTCCATTCCCAGTTTTCAGAGGTCCTACTTTTTCCTTCACCTTCGTCCTATACACTTGAAAGAACCCCTTTGGATTAGTCTTTGATTCATTAGCAACTCTAATTTCATAGTCACGTTTAGCCTTTCTAATCGCCTTTTTTACTTCTCTTTTAAGCATTCCGGTTCACGCGCGCGGATGCAAAAAAAAATCGAAAAAATATGAAAAATGGAGTTATTGTTACCAAAAAATAGCTGAACTTTCTGGCTACACTCTGGTATAATTATTATCCTTGTACGATGTTTCTAAAAGGAATTACAGCCATTTATAACAGGCATGGTGACAGTGCTGACGCGACATAGTGCGCAAGAAGTGCTGACTCAGCTTTGTTGACGTTTTTGTTACGTTTTACTTACTTACTTACTAAATATCTTTATGTCTAATATAATACAAATTCACCATCTGAGATCATGCCAGAGTGGGTGGAGCTAATATGATCAAATAACCAATCAAGGTTCCCTGGGTATATTGCATAAAATGGCCGACACCTCCAGCCAACAAAATATTCCATACCCACGCTAATATCAATTATAAGGCTTATTTATCTATCACAATTGATCTATTATGACATAATGCAATATAATAATAGCATATAAACATAAAAAGTACACCTTAAAAAAAAATATTTAGCATAATATGACGCCCCAAGGAAAAAATTTCTATCGATATTTCCCCTGAAGGTGAAGAGAGGGTCCGACCTCTCTCATCAGTGATGAAGAAAACGGATTTTACAATGGTTAACTGTATAAAACACTCGTAGGTCGCGGAAAAAAGTGTAAAATAAAGCGAATTTTTCGGGGAAAAAAATTATTTCCCGGGCAGCGGGGGTGCCGCGCGCTTCGGCCTATATCTCGAAAGTAACTTATTTACCTATTTAGGGGGAATGCATCCTTATTTATGAATGAATTGACTTGATTTTCACAACAAACATAGGAGAATGATTGATTTACACGACCATACGTACCTTTCTGAACTATCCCAAATATTTTTAGATTTATGTGGGAAACATGACCGACATCTTCCAATATGACAAAAAAATTATGAAACTTATTTTTTTTTAGCATGAAGATAAGGTTTATTTTAGAAAAGGTACGTACCTCATGATGGAATTAGAGGTGTTCTATCAGCAGCAAGTGTCAAAACCACTTTTCCAAGTACCGCTGAGAACGACTCACCTGCCAAATGCAATTTTTCGTAAGTTTTGCATATTTCATTTACTTTTTGGCCGATATGATTGAAACTTCAGCACATGATGTTTTATATAAGCTTCTAATAGTACACCAAAAATGAACGTAATCGGTTGAAAAATAAAAAAGTCGATATGTACACCGGAATGCTCCCTAACCTCTCCTCTTCTGATGCGCCTATAAATTCCCCTTTTCTCCCCTAATAGATGCTTTAGCCTCCTGTTAACCCATTTGGGATCGTTATTATTAGACCTAATTTCTCTCTGGGGAATGTATATACTCTGGGCACTGTGTACATTATTAAGAAAACAATCATAAAAGCAGATCCCTTCATATTCATAAGTATGATTATCCGTCAATAAAATCATTAGCTAGATAACCCCAATCAAAATTAGACTGATGTTCCCTAAGTCCATTATAATCGGCAGAACGAAAATCGGGGATTTTTACTGTATTATCATTATTCTTACATTCCAAATTAATGCTAAAAGTGATGGATTTGTGATCACTTGCGCCAAGCTCTTCAGTGATCTCCAGATTATTCACGAGTGTTTCCTTATTTGACAAGACTAGGTCTAGCAAATTATTACCCCTGGTAGGTTCAGTTACGCTCTGTTTCAGAAAACAGTCCTGAACTGTTTCCATAAAGTCACTGGACTCTAGATTACCTGTCAAATAATTCCAGTCAATTTGACTAAAGTTAAAGTCCCCTACTATGACTATGTTACTGTGTCCAGAAGCCCTAACAATTTCGTCCCAAACAAGTCTCCCTCTATCGTGATCCAAGCCTGGAGGTCGGTATATTACACCTAGAATTAGTTTTTCTTGACCCTCCACGAACTCTTCCCAAACAGACTCTGTTACTGCTCCATCTATTTTTATACCTCTTTTTATGCAACAATTAATATTTTCTCGAACATACAATGCAACTCCTCCCCCCTTCCCATTAGATCTATCCACATTGAACAACTTAAACCCCGAATATTACACTCAGCGGTCATATCCCGACTCTTTAAATCATACCACGTTTCAGTTAATGCAATGATATCAAAGTTCCCAGCACATGCTACCAAACGTAGTTCATTAATTTTATTTCTTGCACTTCGACTGTTAGCATAAAATACCATCATATGTTTTTTCTTCTGCACATTTTTCCTAGTTATCTTTGTTTTAACACAATTTCTGAAATTATCATTACCCAGAGTTACTCCATGACAGTTACTATTAAGATTCTTAACTCGTGCACAGGAGACTGTATTCATTTATAACGGCTCAAAACATACTCAACCCCTGCCAGTTTGGATTCAGGAAAAATAAAAGCACTAATGATGCAATCATAAAAATGCTAGATCTGCTTTACACAGCATTGGAAAATAAGGAATATCCACTAGGAATTTTTATTGACCTAAGAAAAGCTTTTGACACAGTAGACCACGACAAGATCACCACGCATCTAGAAACCCATCAGTTACACAACCCAGGGCAACATGGGTTTAGAACAGGTCGCTCCTGTCTGTCTCAACTATTGGACCACTACGACAAGGTCCTAAATGCACTAGAAGACAAAAAGAATGCAGATGTAATATATACAGACTTTGCAAAAGCCTTCGACAAGTGTGACCATGGCGTAATAGCGCACAAAATGCGTGCTAAAGGAATAACAGGAAAAGTCGGTCGATGGATCTATAATTTTCCCCCATAACAGAACACAGAGAGTAGTCGTCAACAGAGTAAAGTCCGAGGCAGCTACGGTGAAAAGCTCTGTTCCACAAGGCACAGTACTCGCTCCCATCTTGTTCCTCATCCTTATATCCGACATAGACAAGGATGTCAGCCACAGCACCGTGTCTTCCTTTGCAGATGACACCCGAATCTGCATGACAGTGTCTTCCATTGCAGACACTGCAAAGCTCCAGGCAGACATCAACCAAATCTTTCAGTGGCTGCAGAAAACAATATGAAGTTCAACGATGAGAAATTTCAATTACTCAGATATGGTAAACATGAGGAAATTAAATCTTCATCAGAGTACAAAACAAATTCTGGCCACAAAATAGAGCGAAACACCAACGTCAAAGACCTGGGAGTGATCATGTCGGAGGATCTCACCTTCAGGACCATAACATTGTATCAATCGCATCTGCTAGAAAAATGACAGGATGGATAATGAGAACCTTCAAAACTAGGGAGGCCAAGCCCATGATGACACTCTTCAGGTCACTTGTTCTATCTAGGCTGGAATATTGCTGCACACTAACAGCACCTTTCAAGGCAGGTGAAATTGCCGACCTAGAAAATGTACAGAGAACTTTCACGGCGCGCATAACGGAGATAAAACACCTCAATTATTGGGAGCGCTTGAGGTTCCTAAACCTGTATTCCCTGGAACGCAGGAGGGAGAGAGATACATGATTATATACACCTGGAAAATCCTAGAGGGACTAGTACCGAACTTGCACACGAAAATCACCCACTACGAAAGCAAAAGACTTGGCAGGACGATGCACCATCCCCCCAATGAAAAGCATGGGGTGTCACTAGCACGTTAAGAGATCATACAATAAGTGTCAGGGGCCCGAGACTGTTCAACTGCCTCCCAGCACACATAAGGGGGATTACCAACAGACCCCTGGCAGTCTTCAAGCTGGCACTGGACAAGCACCTAAAGTCAGTTCCGGATCAGCCGGGCTGTGGCTCGTATGTTGGTTTGCGTGCAGCCAGCAGCAACAGCCTGGTTGATCAGGCTCTGATCCACCAGGAGGCCTGGTCTCAGACCGGGCCGCGGGGGCGTTGATCCCCGGAACTCTCTCCAGGTAAACTCCAGGTAAACGACATCCTACTCCACAAACTTGATCACTACGGTATAAGAGGTCATGCGCTTGCTTATTTCAAATCTTACATTACTAATAGGTATCAGTACGTCACCATTAAAGACACAGCATCAGCAACACGGCCACTTGATACTGGAGTTCCGCAGGGAAGTGTCCTTGGTCCCCTGCTCTTCCTCATATACATCAATGACCTTCCAAACGTATCCCAACACCTGAAACCCATTCTCTTTGCTGATGACACGACTTATGTCATCTCTCACCCTAATCTTGCCACCCTCAACACCATTGTGAATGAGGAGCTGATTAAAATATCGACTTGGATGACAGCCAATAAACTTACGCTTAACACTGACAAAACCTACTATATTATGTTTGGTAGCAGAGCAGGAGATGCACAAATTAACATTAAGATTGACAACACTCTAATTACCAGAAATAATGGGGGAAAATTCCTAGGCTTATACCTTGACAACAACCTGAATTTCAGCACCCATATCCAGCATATAGCCAAAAAAGTATCCAAAACGGTTGGGATCCTCTCCAAGATACGATACTACGTGCCGCAAAATGCCCTTCTCACACTATACCACTCACTTATTTATCCATACCTCACCTATGCTATTTGTGCTTGGGGATCAACTGCAGCAACACACCTAAAGCCAATAATAACCCAACAAAAAGCTGCAGTAAGAATGATCACTAAATCCCATCCCTGGCAACACACCCCCCCACTCTTCATAGACGTAAACTTACTCCCAGTTCAGTACATCCACACTTACTACTGTGCAATCTACATCTACAGGGCCTTAAACTCTAATATCAACCTTGACTTAAAACGCTTTCTTGATAGTTGTGACAGAACCCACAGGCATAACACCAGACACAAACATCTCTACGACATTCCCCGTGTCCGACTAAACCTTTGCAAAAATTCAATGTATGTCAAAGGCCCTAAAATCTGGAATACCCTACCTGAGAACTCTAGAACTGCAGACACATTCATCACCTTCAAAACTACCATTAGAAAACATCTTATCTCCCTGATACACCCTGTCAACTAACTACACGAATACCACCTTGTGGTTCACACTTACACTCACTCACTCATTTGACCATAAACAGAAATATTAATCTCAGTCTTAAAATAATGAATCCTGTGATACTCCAATACTGAAACTATGTACTGTGCCAAAACAAAAGCATTCACATTGCTAAACTCACAAACTAGTATTTAGTCACTTAGCCATAATACCAACTTACCTCATAATTTGTAATATTTTACAATTAAGAATAAAACTAAGTATGCCCGAAATGCCTAGCCATGCTAAGCGTTCTAGTGGTACACTCTGTAATCACAATTTTACTACATGTAAACCACACAATAACCAAATTTCTGTAAACTCAGCATTGTAATCCTTATAGAGAATAAACTTTGAATTTGAATTTGAATTTGAATAAGTCAATATATCCATACTCATTATTTATCATTTCTAAACCCATGCCTCTAACTAATCCTAGTTTAAAGTCCTAACAACCCCCTCAACTGAGTTAGCAAGAAGACCCACACCTGCCCTGTATAAGTGAACCCCATCCCTGGCATACATGTCATTTCAGCCATAGAAGTTGTCCCAGTTGTCAATGAATGGTACTGCATTATCCTTACAGTGTTTATCCAGCCAACAATTAATACCAATTGCTCTGGACAACCATTCATTACCAACACCTCTTCTTGGCAAAATCCCACATATAACAGGGCACCTCCCCTTCTTCCTAATTATGTCTATAGCTGTCCTGAACTTTCTAACTAAATCCTCACTTCTACGCTTGCCTACATCATTGCCTCCAGCACTGAGGCAAATAATAGGATTGATCCCAATGGTTGATTGATCCCGATGTTGCAAGAAATCTCGCCTGCATGCACGAATAAAGGACTAACTTACTTGGTGTTGGAGAATATATCCCAGTCTTCAACCTCCCTAAGCTTTAGCCCCTCTGGACTTTCCCTCAGAACCTTGTGCAACCGGGAGCCTTAATTCCTGCAATATTCAGTCGGTATTAGTGACCTACCTGCACCTCAGAAATTCCTGTTTCCGAGGGGGTGTGTATCCCCTAGTACAACTATGCAGGAAGTGACACTAGCTTCTAAGCTTAACAACAAGGAGACGCTGACACATACCGATCATTGGCTGTCCGACTGCACAAAGACCCACAGTTCACCTCACTTGCAAATTCCCCCCAGAAACTGGCCAGAATACTGAGAAAGAAAGAGAGGTCTTGTCTTACTGTATGGACTTGACAGAGCAGGTCATCTATGATACATTGAGGTGCCTTCACCAGATTTCCCCAGGGCCTAGTATGGGTAGACTCGTGGGGTGCAGCCCTGATGTTCCTGGCAGTGTGCCTCGTTCAGAGTTTCAACAAAGAAGGAGGCACTGTGGTCTCAAAACCCAATGCCTCAATGTTCAAACTTGGGCTTCCAGTTCTCCCTAGATAACATAACTTAGGGTCTGCTTATATTACTGGCCTATTACTACCTACATTAAGGTCTTAGGTCTACATTATTATTATCTACAGTTGCCTTAATAGTCCTAATATTAGTTCACTTACAGTATAAACTACCTACCTCTTCCTTGAAGGGTAAATCTATCAAATAAAATGTACCTTCCAACCACCTTCACCAACCAGTGTGTGTGTGTGTTTTGGGTGGATGTAAGGGCCCCAACTCAGCCGTTCCATCCATGACATGTTAGGATCTTCGTACAACATATCTGCCCTGTGGAACTTTTTAGGACCGAATAAGTTTCCATATCCTCCCGCTGGAAGGTAGTTACTTTAATATTGGCAAAACACTTATGCACATGTTGTCTTGGTTCAGAATTACTGCTAACCAGAACTCCTATATCTTTTTCGCATCCCGTAATATTAAGATCCACATTATTTAGTTTATAATATGTGGCATGTTATGTCCTGTCCAACATTTAGAACTTTGCATTTGTCTATATTAAACTGCATCTGCCACCTCTCCGACCACTGTTGCATCAGCATTCAAATCTTCCTGGAGTGCTCTAATGGTCCTCGTCAAATGAATTCGACGGCCTATTATGATGTCATGGCACACTTCTGAAATGTCCTCTTTATTGCCCTCATCTACGTCGTTTATTGTCGATTGTGAACACAGGGGGCCCAACACTGAACCCCTGTGGAAACACCGCTCGTGACGCTTCCACCACCTTGATTTCTTACCCCATTTAGCAAACTCTCCTGCAGCGCTATTTGTATATAACCATCCCTCCTATAACCAGGAAAAAAATTCTCCCTTCTCCTAATCCATGTGGCCTTAACTTTTTCCTTCAATAGTCCATCTGATGGTGGGACCCAGTCAAAACCTTACTGAAGTCCAAATATACATATCATATTCCAATACCATGATCTACCTCCTCAAATCCCGTTCGTGAAAAAAGTAATAAATTCGTAAGGCAGGACCGCCACTTAGTAAAAACCCTGCTGATATTCATGATAAATTTATGATATTTCAAGGTGGCTAACGAACTTGCCTCAGCAATTATTAGAATCCATAAATTTTCCCACGTAGAGGTTAGGCTTATTCGTCTATAGTTCGAAGCCTAAAGGACCCTGTCACCCAGCTTTGAAAATAGGTTTAAAATTCCACATTTGCCATTTTCCACTTATTTACTGGCACCATACCACTTTGTAGTGATATGTTGAAAGATTACCAAAGGTTTGCTAAGCTCCCTTTACATTCTTTTAGAACCCTTTGCATACAGTTCATCAGGGCCTGTGGATTTTTTAGGTATTAATTATCTATTTTGCCTAAGGACATGTCACTTGTGACCCTAATAGTGCACAGTTTTATTATCGTCCTGTTCCCATACATAATTTTAGTGAATCATTTCTGGAAAATCGCTGTTCCTCCGTGTAAAAACCGCAGAGAAGTATGTGTTAAAATTCTACCAATTCCTTACACTGTCAGTGAGCTGACCCGAGGAACTTTGAGTGGCCTATCTTGGCCTGCACTTACTTCTGTATACCTGAAAGAATCCTTTTTTGGGTTAGTCTACGATTCTCTTGCAACTTTAACCTCATAATCTCTTTTTGCTTTTCTTTCTAATTCCCCTTTTTTTATTTCTCTCTTTAAACGGTGCTGGGGAATCTGGACCTACTAATTCACCAGGCCTATCCCATTTCTCCCGACTGAATAAGTCCAACATTAAAACTCCTACTGTTGGAAGACAGCTTCATGTTTGTGAGAACTCTTATGTGCGGAGCTGTGACTAAGGAATATCCCTAGTCAAACACTGGAAATATTTTCCTTTTTGTTGCAAAGGCCCTCCAGTATACTGCCTCTGCTACCCCCGAATTCATAGCTCTTTCATTTGAACTCTCAGCCTTTCGCCTCTATCAACATAGAGTGTAAGGCAATTTTGGCTAGTCCAACTGCACTCGTAGGCCTCTCAAATGGCTCACAACTCATCGCTTTAACAAAAAATACCAACCTGAGGAATAACGACAGAGTGTGCAGTCCTAAAGGGCAAGTTGGTAAACCCAGGTGTCCACAACACTGAAAAATCGTCTTTTCACTCCAAAGATCAACGTGGTGCTAAAGTTCTGCAAGTTGGAGTGAGTAACAAATCTTCTAACGAGTATAGCAGTGTGTGGGTAACTCTTGAGAAGTCTGCCTCAGCCTGTGACCTTGAGCGAGGCACTGCATCACCTGCCTGAGACTTCGCAGAGCCATATTGACTAGTAAAAAGTCGAATGTGCCGTGCTCAGTACCTCTGCTGTTCTCCTGTAACCCCAACTCTCCTCCTTAAACTCTAGCCGTTCGCCTCATCAACGACGTGCAGTGTAGGTGTATTTTGCTGCACCCCTGGTACTCGACTCTCTGAGTTCCGCAAGTGCGGGCAGATAATTTTTTGTTGTAATATTTGCATGATGGAATAACGCTGACTTCGGACATTGTGGCTACCATCAGTACTACACACTGTAGGCTTAAAATGAGTGAGGAATGTCTGGCCTGCTGGGGTGACCTTGAAAATGCACTAATAAGACACCTCATGCCCACTTACACCATACACTGCGTGTGTCTCGTGGAGGTGAATGTCCCTCCTTCGACTTTCCTTTTCACCACCGGTATCCCTTAACTCGTCCCATTATCCTACATATTGGGATAACGGCGAGTTTAGCTGAACCAGGCCAAACAGCGCTCCAAAGCCAGCCAGTGAAGGCAAGCTAACATCTGTTTCTGAAGTCCCAGAATGCCTTTGTTGAACGTTCTACAGTGTTCCGGCCGTACCTTCGGTGTTGTGAAGAACTAGTTCTTTATGTTAGTGAAAATTTTGCTGTCATTCCAAGACACGTGTGCAGATTGTGTTAAGTGCTGCGGGTTTTGGAGTTAACAAGTAGTACAGGGTTGGGTAACTCTCGAGAGGACTGTGGGCGCCAGTGAATGACCTTGAGAAAATTGCCACGCGACCTCAGGCCACTACACCCATATTGCCTGTGTCTAGCGAGGTGAATATCCTTATCCTGTCCCTTCTCCTTCCCCTCGATTTTGGAACTCAGCCGTTCTCCTCAATTTCTTGTGGACTAGAGGCGGTTTTTGCCAGATCCAACATGGGTGCATGATGCCCGTGTCCTCAGTGCCGCACTCCACCGCTCATCTTGCGAGTGGACTCCAGTGTGCCTGCCTCACTGCCTGCTGCAAGCAGTGTCCGGGTGGGTTTGGCGCGGGCTGGTGAGCACAGTCAAGAAAGCTTGAGGGCAGCACTAAAAGCTAGCCAGAACAAGCTAAGGCAGCTGCAGTAATAGGCTGTCCTAGGGCCAGCATGTCCTGTAATAACGTTCTGCAGTGCTGCTGGCATACCAGTGTTTCTGTAGTGGCTAGGTATGCGAGAACAATTTGAAGACGAACATATGCAGTGCTGACATTTGAGCGGACATGCCAAGGTTCACTTATAAACATAGTAAGCTTGTGGGAATGGCTTGTACACGTGAACATTCCATCTGTCATACCGTGACTAGCAGTGATAAGAGCTGCTTTTTCCCCAACGAGTTAATGTCATTTGTAAGCCTGTAATTAAGGCTCAGATGTACTTCAGAGTAGACATCCTTCAATTACTAAATCAGTGTAATACATGCTCTGCTCAGTGGTAACTGAACTATTAAATACTGTTACTTAATTAAGTGCTTGTCCTAAGTGTCATTGCTGTGTTTTCTAATACATTTTCCCCCTCGTTCGACAGAAACTTTACTGCTAAATTTCCCCGTAAATATTTCAAATTGCAGTGTTCATCTGTGGTGTGAGTGTGTAACTTATGCTTGTATTTTTAACTGTGAACAAGCATACTGCTGCATAAATGTCATATCATGAATACTTTCTTACTTGAGTAATTCGGTTACCTTTCAAATTCAACTGTGTTAAGCAAGAGTCAGCCTGTTAACAACTATGTTCCTTGCCATCTCATCTAGTGGGTCTATAGCTCCTAGTTAAAATTGTAATAGTAACTACTTGCAATCATTATCTTCTAGTTATACATTGTGTAAATTGTTTTAGAGACTATTTGATTCAACTGGATTGTTATTGTTACCTTCTGACACAACCCATTTAAATGACTGAATACACCACTGACACATATAAACACATTAAAAAAACGCTGGTAACACCCAGAAGCCGGGCCTAGTGAGGGAACCTTGAGAAGTTGATTTTTGTATTATTACGACCAAGTTGGAGTACCACTCTCACCTATAGTTACATCAACAAAAGTGTATTCAAAGTGATTAAAGTGTACACTTGGTGTACTACTGGTAACACTTGTCATTAACAAGTACCGCGTGTGTAAGTGAGTGGTTTAGGTACTGTTTCATCTATCTACAGCTGCACACTTATAGCGTGCATACAAGTATAACATAGTAACGATGTTGAGATACCCAGGATTGACAAAGGAAGTCGACCCAGAGTGATTTATCTCATTGTATTGTAAACATTACCTAGTTTTTTATTTTTTTTTTTATTTTTTTTTTTTTTATTTTTTTTTTTTTTTTATTAATATTGTTACAATCTCTGGTTGGGGTAAGAGGTTGTCCTTCAGCATTCATATTGTGATGTTCTGCTATATAATTAGTTCAGTGAGGTACATTAGGTGGCATAGCCTAACTAACTCCAGTGGAATTATCCATTGAATTTGAACCTCATGTTTAATGTGATGTCTGTCAGAATTTCCTGAATTTTATGCTCAAATTACCTACTTTCTCTCTCTCTCCTCACTCTCACACTCTCTCTCTCTCTTTCTCTCTTTTCATCTATGTCATTTGTGATAAGGTTGAAGACCAGCCTGTACATCCATTATATCATTATTTGTTCCATATTATTAAACACACATACAAGAGGTCCCCTGAGTGTGTTTTTTGGTGGGGTTTGTGTCGTATTGAGAGTGGGTGGTCTGGGTTGAGTATGGTTAGGAGGTGTTCATTGACTTGAGCACTTGTTCCTTGTGAACTATTTGACTTCTGACTTTGTAGTGAAATCTTGCTCTTGCATATGCTATAAGTGAAAGATTACGCGAGGAATTCTTGTGTTGTAGTACTTACACCAGATATCATCCCTGGCAAACATGGGCCAACTGTCCATAGAGGAACCTATTTTCCTGGCAGGTGAAGGAACATGACGATAGCTTTCCAGACCTTTAAAAGTAAAACAAAATAAAAAAGTGAGAAAGTGCTAGCGCGTCGACGTAGTCCAGACTCACTTGACTCGTACACAATTTTATACTAAACTACCATGGTGCACAGAGGGCCCAGCAAGAATCTTTCTTCAAAGGAAGGAATGGTGTTAAGCTGAAACATCCCTGCAACACCCCGCTGCCTGCTAAGTGTGCATGGCTATGGGAAGCTTGTACACAAGCATCCAACTCAAGGATCCAATTTAGGAAAAACATCAACACAACTTTGTGTTTGTGGAACTGAATAAGAGCTATTAATGGAACTACATAGTACACGACCATATGGGGATATTAAGCAGCTCCTCCGACCTCCATCAACACTCACCACATTAAAAAAATGGGTCAGTAACATAATCTTTGGATACCCTCTCTTCATGACCCATCCTCCCATCGACACTAAGTGAGCGATATCATCAAGCCTAAAAGACTATAAAGGAAACTCCCAAATTATTGCCAGCTGTAATCCTGTTAGCCCCTCCCTACCTGAATATCTGGGTGCATTGGTTTACGTTTCCTAAACATCGAAGTGTACTACCCCCAAACGTAAGGTGTTACCAAATGCCAGCACGTATGGGCCATGTTGCAGTAGACTGTGGAATATACTACATTCTTGGTGTGGTAAATTGCTGGAAACATTCCACTAGAAATGCACAGTAAGGGCCCGACAGCCGAAAATTTACGTGAATAAACTGTAAAGATAAAGTTGGGGTAACAGTTTTCCCACCAGGACTGGCAGTCAGAACCCCAAACAACCTTCGATGTAAACCTGATAACGGTCCTTTAATGGAAACTGAGGATGGGGGCCATCCAGTCCTACCACAGCCAGATCTGAGACTGAACCTCTGCAAAGTGTGCAAGAACCCCACCTCACTGCAAAGGATTCTGGAGATACCAGAATGCCATCCCCACACACCACTGTGGAGGAAGCTAGGCCATCCCTGCTAGCAACATATGGAACTACTGTCTGCACTACAGATACCTATGGCTACACCTGAATATGGGGATGATTTTGTCAATTCTTCTCCCAATCACAACACAACTACAACAGTCAGATGACACCCACACAGGTAACCTCCCTGGAAATTGAGATAGTCAGATGCCACAGGACCTAACCTGCATGAATGAAGAAACAGAGAACAACTAATGAAACCATGGTACGCTGTTAAGGTGATACCTGGAGTATACCTGGAGAGAGTTTCCGGGGTCAACGCCCCCAGCGGCCCGTTCTGAGACCATGCCCTCCTGGTGGATCAGAAGCCTGATCATCCAGGCCCTGTTGCTGCTGGCTGCACGCAAACCAAGATACGAGCCACACCCGGCTGAAACCGTAACTGACTTTAGTGCTTTCCAGTTGCCAACAGATGAAACTGCCATGGGTCCTGTTGGTATCCCCCCTTAAAGTGTGCTGGGAGGCAGTTGAACAGTCTCTGCCCGCCTGACACTTATGTATGGTCTCAATACGTGCTAAGTGACACCCCTGCTTTATCATTGGGGGAAGTGCATCGTCTGCCAAATCCATTTTGCTTCGTAATGATGATTATTTTCGTGTGCAAGTCGGTACTAGTCCCTCTAGGAATTTCCAGGTGTATATAATCAGGTATACCTCCCTCCTGCGTTCCAGGGAATACAGGTTTAGGACCTCCAGCGCTCCCATAATTGAGGTGTTTTATCTCCGTTAAGCTCGCCGTGAAAGTTTCTCTGTACATTTTCTAGGACGGGCAATTTCAACCTGCCTTGAAAGGTGCTGATAGTGTCAGCAATATTCAGCCAGATATAACAAGTGACCTGAAGAGTGTCATCATGGCTTGGCCTCCCAAGTTTTGAAGGTTCTTATTATCCATCCGTCATTTTTCTAGCAATGCGATTGAATACAAAGTTATGGTCCTTGAAGGTGAGAACCTCACCGACAATGATCACTCCCAAGGTCTTTGACGTTGGTTGTTTCGGCTCTATTTGTGGCCAGAATTTTTGTTTTATGTACTCTGATGAATATTTAATTTCCTGCTTGTTTACCAAACTGGATAAATTGAAAATTTCTCATCGTTGAACTTCATATTGTTTTCCTGCACCCGACTGAAAGATTTGGTTGATGTCCTCCTGGAGCTTTGCAGTGTCTCTGCAATGGAAGACACTGTCATGCAGATTCGCGGTGTCATCTTCAAAGGAAACACGGTGCCTGTGGCTGACATCCTTGTCAATGTCGGATATAAGGAGATGAGGAACCAATGATGGGAGCGAGTACTGTGCCTTGTGGAACAGAGGCTTTTCAAATCCGTAGCTGCCTCGGACTTTACTCAGGTTTAACGAAAAGCACTAACCCATAAGTGGCCATCCTCCGGATAGGCATTGGATTCGCCTGACCATCCTCATATTATAGTACAACTTTTTCCTCCAGAAAAAATTGAGCATCTTGAACAGATCCTGACAAGTTTAAATAAATATATGTAATCAGGAATGATCTCATGAGCATGGTGAAGAAGTCAAAAGAGCAGCAATTCCGTTCAGCTTCCCGCAATTTGTGAGAAAGAAGCCCAAACTTCTTGCCTTCAAGACATGCCTTATCACTGGCTGCCAAAAAGCCGAAAAATGCTTAAAAATAAGGACCTGAAGATAAAGACGTACAAACTATGCTATTGCTCATAAGTATCGCACACTGTAGTCAAAGCAAAATAGTTTTAAAATTACCATCTAATGAGTCAAGAGATAGTATAACAACTACTAATGATACCATTACAAATCTTTTCATGGAACAAAGCTTCCATCAGAAGCGTTGCCCTGATCTTACCACATATTATGCTGGCGTTAACAAAAGTCAACAGACAGTCCTATTAGTTCCCATCTGTTTGCAGGAATGTAGATTGAAAGATGGAGCACCCACCACCTAACTTGCCTGATATGCAGCTTATAACCTAGGACCAACCAACTGTTTGTGTGATGTATGTCAGAAAGAGCTTGCCACATTCACCTAACCTTTTCCTTGCAGGAGTCGAGTTAAACATGCAGTATCACTGGTGTCCCAAGTATATTCAGGCGATTGGTTCCATAAACACTTTAATCTCTATCCCCAGCGAACCAGCATCGGAACCAGAATGCTTTACCTATCGCATCAAAAGTGAACCTACCCATCATTCAAGGAAGATTTAATGGCCATACATAAGAATATTGGTAGGTACTATAACAAACACGCATAACTAAACAAGTGATATTGCTAAATGAGATGATTAATGTTCGAATTGTGGGCACTACTGAGCCTAGTCACATATATGGTGGCATACTATGATCTGAGTTTGGATTTAATACATCATTACGATGCATGACCGTATAGTTTGATGATCTCCTATCTGATCCTTTCCCAGACTAACAACTGTCATCTTGAACAACATCTCCAGCAATCAAGACTAAATACAGAAGAAGGAAACTAATTCTCAAACCAAAAACAGAGACAACTTTATTAACCACTTGGATCAATGGTATAAAATTACGAGCCCATTTGGCACAAACAAAAATTTAATGATGATTTAATTACCACTATTGAGATTATTTCTCACAGATCAATTGGGCCAAGGAAAAGGAAACAAAAACCCACCACTATAAATAACCAATAACAACCAATGTAAATACTTATAATTGAAAAAATCCCACAGCTTAGCGCAATCTCTAGACACATGCAGCTAGGAGGATTGGTAAGCATACCGGAATGTAGAACCCCAGACCTGCTCAGAACGATCCAAGCTGCACTAACAAATGCAATGGAATAGAAAGAAGAACTTAGCAACAGGCATGGGAACAGTGTTAGTGGGATTAAAATAGGTCCCAACCCCTTTGATTATGGCTTGGAAAGGAAAATAAATAAAATAAACCAGAAAAAGACTGGCAAAAGGATTGCTCTCCATATCTTATCCCTTTCCTCTTAAAAAGCAAATGACACTCATAAATGATGTCCAAAACATCCAGGCATGAAAGCCTCCATCTCATAATTAGAAAAAATTTAGAGAGTACTTCTGAATAAATTTTGAAACTAGATTAATATATGAGCCAAAATATTGATGAGAGTGATTGCCTCTTTACCGATAATGAATTAGATAAAGCATAACCAAAGGTCATCAACTGCTCCTGATAGGATGGTAAAACCTATGATATTCTCAGAACTCTAAGGCAACGTGCCTGATAAACCCTTTGTTGGCACTGTATAATCTCAGTTACACATTGAGGGCGTTCTTCCTACTTCCTGACCAATAGTCCTCATTGTGCCTATCCCTAAGCCCCAACAGACCGATACATTTTAGGCCGATCTCCTTTAACTAGTTGTCTTTAGAAAAACTAATTGAAAGAATGATGCTTGAACAGACTGTACTCACAAATCAACATCAACTTTTCTTCCCCCCTACCTCAATGGGTTCATGAAAGGTAAAAGTGAGCAGAACTGTATTTCCACCTTTCTCACGAGCACAACACCTCTACTAGTATTTACCACTTTTCTTGATCAAAATCAGCATTGAATATGTTGCGGAACAGAACCGTTATACTACAAGAACTAGACGCCAAAATGAATATTTGTGGTACTAACTGCTGGAAAAATAAAGGATACCTGTCAAATAGATATCCACTGTCCATTACCAAGTGCTTCAGAAGTGAATTCTAAAGAAATGTCTTATATGTTTACAACAACCGCATGGAGGAGTTCTTCGTCCCAATCTATTTTAATATTCTGATTAATGCTCTCCTAAATGCTCTACCTGCCTCACCTAAACATCATAAGCTATAAGCTATGCGGAATGATATCATGACCATACAACAGGGCATAAGAATATGAATACCATTCATACTGAAGTTCAAGCATTTTGTAATCGCTAGGCCTCATAATATCTTCCTCAAAAACTAAGATATTAACAAGCAAACGACATCCCCGACATCCCCCACCCATCCATTTGCAGGGTGAAATCATTAGCTACGTTAAAACTTACAGATATCTTGGTGAGATGTACCCTATATAACAAATCCACTATACCACCAACTAAACAAGACAATGTAAAGCTAGGCTAAATGCCACAAAGATGTTGCTGGCTACATCCCAACTATGGTGCACATGTTAGAATCTTGAATAAGATGTCCATAGCCTATGTTGGTCCATAATTGATTAAGGCTGCACGCCATGATGATATTAGCTAGAGAAAGTTCCTCTCGACCCATGGAGTTAATGCCAAATGAAGCTCACAGGATTATCTTTGCCAGACCCATATCTACAAAAGTTCTTACTGAGGAAGGGCTTGGTATTTCCTATTATCATGATAGGAAATTTGTTGAAATAACACTGTACCGGTATTAGAATGTTGAGAAACTAACCAGACATTACTGTCCACAGTAGAGAATCTTACAAGTGTCCTAGAGGTAAATACCACAGATCTAAAGGATTGTGAACACGTGCAATTGCAATAGTTTTATAACCTGCATGAACTGTAACACAGTAGCAACAAGAGCATTTCACTTCCCCCTCCATGGAAGAATGTGTTCATTAAATATCACATACCTACAAGTTCCTCCAAGAAGCTCATGGCTATAATCCCTTCCATAAATCTCTATGATAGAGCAACTGCTCAAGAAGAAATTTCTCCACCTAGATGGAAAGTAACAAGTTATCACAAGTTATATAATACACAGATGATCTAAACAGGAGTCCTTCTGGCAGGGCAGCATCTGCAACTTGTTTGCCACCTCCCTAGTTAAGAACGATAATAAATTTGATGAGTTAGGAGGCATAAGAATTAACAACTGGGCGTCCTACACTGCAAACTGAAATTGTTGCAAACCAAATGGCGCCTTAAAGCAAACCTAGACACGAGCTTTACTCTATCATATTACTGATATCTATGTCACATTGAAGGCTCTTGGCTCATATAATGACTCCAACAACATCTCATTTGTGAAGTCCAGTATAGATACTCATAACTAAAGGGACAAAGGAATTAAATTACAATGCTATGGATCCCATCCACATTGGATTACTCCTCATGCTAAAGTTGATATTTTAGCCAAGAGAACAGTTCGAGCAGGAGGAATAGTAGAATTAACTTGGATAACTGGTGTCTAGCAATATGAATAATATTAGGAGAAAGTAAATAATGAAATGATTGTTTTATAAATGCAGTTAGAAGCCCTGAGTAGATCTATAACCCACTATGATCACATAATCGTAGATAAGTATGTTTATGGAGGCAACTTGCAATGTGAACAGACTGGACTGATGTTGTAGTGGGCCAGGCTTAGGCTGGTTACAAGTAACTACTGGCAGTTTGGAGACCTCACAGTTGATGATCAAACTAAATGTTAATAATGTGATCAGGCATAAGGTCACACTCTTGAACACTAAGTGCTAATTGTCCACTTATAGATGAATCCATAGACAAGACAGTATAATAACCTATGTTGGACTAGTCAAATATCTTATTAATGAAAAAAGATCCGACCAAGATATACTATGCAAATTTGACCTTCCTCAATCAACCGCATGTGCTTGTAACAGATAATTAACTATAGATTATGAAGATATAAATCCATATGTATTCCAGTTAAACCCTTTGGGCCTAGTTTCCTAGGCCTTTTGTGTAATCCAATGCTCTCGCGCTACCGTGTCCCACAGGAATGGATATGGGGTGCACAATAAAACTATGCCACTTCGGTGGCAAAATCTAATCAATCTTTTAACGAAATTATCGATTTTTCTTAATTTGCCCCTCTCTTCTTTTGATTTGCCTAATATAATGCCTCTCTTTTGACCAATCCGATATTTTTAATCTATTGTCACCAATTAGAATCATTCTTTGTTTAGATCCTGATTTCCCTATTTGGAATCAAAATTTGACTGATCAGCAAGAACTAAGCCCTGAAAGCGTCAATATCGGCAACCATCCCCAGCCTAACCTGACCCTTAATCAGGTCATTCCAGTTCCAGCCCACCTAAGTAATTTTTCAGTCCTATGAAATCACACCCAACGAAAGTCCAGGGACGGAGATCATGATTGCCATTATAAGGGGACAATTCCATGATATATTAAAAACTGAGTGATTTGTAGATCACTTTCCCCCCAAAGCCATCAATTAACCTCAAGATTATTAATAGTTGTTTCCTCCCTACTGGGCCATAACCAAATCAAGTGAGGTTTATTTCCCCTCGTTGGCACAGTCCACAAACTGTTTTAAAAAACAATCCTGGATTGTATCAAGAAAGTCACCTGACTATAAATTTCCTGTCAAATTGCTCCAGTCAATCTGTCTATTACCTGGAGTTTACCTGGAGAGAGTTCCGGGGGTCAACGCTTCCGCGGCCCGGTCTGTGACCAGGCCCTCCTCCTGGTGGATCAGAGCCTGAAACAACCACTGTTACTGACTTGCTGCATGCAAACCAACGTACGAGCCACAGCCCGGCTGATCAGGAACCAACTTTACGTGCTTGTCCAGTGCCAGCTTGAAGACTGCCAGGGCTGTTGGTAATCCCCCCTTATGTAAGCTGGGAGGACATTGAAACAGTCCTCGGACCCTGAACACATATTGTATGGTCTCTTAACCGTGCTAGTGACAACCCCTGCTTTTCATTGGGGGATGTTTGCATCGCTGCCAAGTCTTTTGCTTGCGTAGTGAATGATTTTCGTGTGCAAGTTCGGTCTAGGTCCCTCTAGGATTTTCCAGGTGTATATAAACATGTATCTCACCTCCATCCCTGCGTTCCAGGAATACTGGTTCAAGGAACCTCAAGCGCTCCCAGTAATTGAGGTTTTTATCTCTGAATGCGCGCCGAGAATGTGCTCTGTACATTTTCTAGGTCAGGCAATTTCACCAGCCTTGAAAGTGCCTGTAGTGTGCACAGCAATATTCCAGCCTCTATAGACAGTGACCTGAAATCTAGCACAAACATTTTCGTATGAAGATGGCCTTACGAATATCCGTATGTGCAGCAATATTCCAAGCCTAGATAGAACAAGTGACCCAAACCTTAGCACAACATTTCGTAAGAAAAGATAAGATTCTTCGGATTTTTAACCCCGGAGGGTATTATGCCACCCAGTATAACCAAGAAAGTCCCAGTGCGTCATACGAGGACTGTCTAACTTATATCCCCACTGGGGTCCTTAATCTATGTCCCCCAGGATGCACCCACTCCATCGACTAACACCCAGGAGCCTATTTTGCTCTAGGTGAACAGGACCAACAGGTGTACGGAACGAGCGAATGTTTTCCCCACTCCACCCGCCGTAATCGAACCCGGACCCTCCGTGTTGTGAAGCGGGACTTTAAGCCACCCAGCCCCACCGGGCAACCCACCAGGCCGACCGGCAATACTCCGAATTTCGTCCCATAGAAGTTTACTGCACTCCCTGAACAAGATTTGGGGCTCAGTAAATCAACACCCAAAATTATTTTTTCTCGGCCCTCGAGAAGCAGTAAACTGAAACAGATTCAGTGGCTGACCTCATTTTTTATATCTTGTCTAACACAACAATTTAAATTGTCCTTCTGACATACACGCTACCCACCACCACCCTTCCTTAATGACCCTGTCCATTGTGGAATAATATTATTTAGCCAGTATGTGACATTCAGAAGGCATCTCTCAATCTTTCAGCTTGAGCCAGGTCTCTGTTATCGCAATAATATCTATATTTCCTGCACTTGCAATTAATCTTAGCTCATTCATCTTATTTCTTATACTCCTGCTATTAGTTAGTAAAACCTTAAGGGAGCTAGTCCCTTTGCTGCCCTCTGTGCTGTCCCCTTTGTAAGCTGACACAGCTAACAAGAGTAAACACTTATCTTCTCAAACATAGGATCTAATCTCGCCAGTAAAATCCCACATACCAATGCCCCATGCCGAACTACCAAGATGGGAATTTTCCCTAATTACCTTTCTATCTATGCAACAACTGAGGCCACGGAAGTCACTGAGATTTATAAAGTCGTATAAAAATAACTCGGGAATCTGCACATGACCCACCATTACGTAACAAGCGATCGGGCCCATGTCTTTTCGCATGCTCTTTCATTTACTTTTTAACTTAACAATTCACTAGAGACTAGCACCTTCCTCCCGAAACTACTCTAATGGCAAGAGGTTACACCAATCCATAAGGTGGTGACCCTCCTGACTTAAACAACTATAGACCAATATCAAACTTACATTTTAGCTATCCAAAATCTTTAGAAACGCGTGCACAGGATACTGTATTTCCTTTACAACGGCTCAAAACATAACTCAAACCCCGCCAATTTTGGATTCAGGAAAAAAAAAAAGCACTAATGATGCAATCGTAAAATGCTAGATCAGCTTACACAGCAATGGAAAATAAGGAATATCCACTTTAGGATTTTAAATTGACCCTATAAAAGCTTTGACACAGTAGACCACGACATCCTACTCCACAAACTTGATCACTACGTATAAGAGGCCTGCGCTTGCTTATTTCAAATTTTACATTACTAAAGAGGTATCAGTACGTCACCATTAAAGAAACACCGCAATCAGCAACACGGCCACTTTGATACTGGAGTCCGCAGGAAGTGTCCTTGGTCCCCAGGCTCTTCCTCATATACATCCCAATGACCTTCCAAACGTATCCCAACACCTGAAACCCCCTTCCTCTTTGCTGATTAAGATAAGATAAGATAAGATATCGTTCGGATTATTAACCCGGAGGGTTTAGCCACCCAGGATAACCAAGAAAGTCAGTGCGTCCATCGAGGACTGACTAACTTATTTCCATTGGGACCCCCAGGGATGCGACCCACACAGTCCGACTAACACCCAGTACCCTATTTTTTGCATGCTTAGTGAACAGGACAACAAAAGGTGTAAGGAAAACGAGTCGAATAGTTTCCAACCCGCCGGGAATCTGAACCCGGGCCCTCCGTGTGTGAAGCGGGAGCTTTAGCCACCAGGCCACCGGGCCACACCACCAGGCCCACCGGGCCACTGAAGACACGACTTATGTTCATGTCCATCTCTTCTCTCACCCTAATCTTGCCACCTCCAACACCATTGTGAATGAGGACAGATTAATAAAATATCGACATGGATGACACCAAAAAACTTACGCTTAACACTGACAAAACCTACTATATTATGTTTGGTAGCAGAGCAGGAGATGCACAAATTAAACATTAAGATTGACAACACTCTAATTACCAGAAATAATGGGGTCAAAACCTAGGCTTATACCTTGACAACAATCCTGAATTTCAGGCACCCTAATCCAGCATCTAACCAAAAAAGTATCCAAAATCGGTTGGGATCCTCTCCAAAGATACGAAACAACTGCCGCAAAATGCCCTTCTCACACTATAACCACTCATCTTATTTATCAAACCTCACCTATGCTATTTGTGCTTGGGGGATCAACTGCAGCAACACACCTAAAGCCAATAATAACCCAACAAAAAGCTGCAAAGAATAATCACTAAATCCCATCCCTGGCAACACCACCCCCCCCACTCTTCATAAGACCAAAAACTTACTCCCAAATCAAGTTCAAATTACCACTACTTACCTACTGTGTGGCAATCTACAACTACAGGGGGCCTTAAACTCTAATACAACCTTTACCTAAAATGCTTTTCTTGATAGTTGTGACAGAGCCCCTCAGCATAAACACCCAGACACAAACATCTCTACGACCTTTCCCCGTCCGACTAAACCTTTATCAAAACAAAAATTCAATGTATGTCACAAGGCCCTAACATCTGAATAACCCTACCTGAGAACTCTAGAACTGCAAGACAACATTCATCACTTTCAAAACTACCATATATAGAAAACAACTTATCTCATGCTCCCTGATACACCCCGTCAACTAACTAAACGACTACCACTTGGGGTTCACACTACACTCACACACACATTTGACCATAAACAGAAAATATTAATCTCAATCTTAAAATAATGAAACCTGGTGATCCACCAATACCTGAAACTATGTACTGTGCCAAAACCAAAAGCAATTCACATTGCATAAAACTCACTCACTAACAAGTATTTAGTCACTTAAGCCTAATAACCAACTTTTTTTACTCATAAATTGTAATATATTACAATTCAAAATACAAACAAGTATGCCCTGAAATGCCTACCATGCTAAGCATTCTAGTGGTACACGCTGTAATCAACAATTTACTACAGTAAATCCACACAATAACCAAATTTCTGAAAACTCAGGACATTGTATCCTTATAATAATAATCTTTGAATTTGTAATTTGAATTAATCTATTTTCTTTATTTATAAACTTCATGCTAATGCCTTTTATACATTTACTGTTTCCAACACTAGTGTTGGCAATCCTGCTTGTTTCCCACACACCCACCCATACCTCTATCTTCCATCAGATAAAATCATAGGCATTTCGCCAATGGCCTTCTCAATTGAGTTGGCAAGTGCTAGCCCAACCCCAAGCACCACCAGAGAGGTACCCCATTTTACTTTAATATTGGCAAAACACTTATGCACATGTTGTCTTGGTTCAGAATTACTGCTAACCAGAACTCCTATATCTTTTTCGCATCCCGTAATATTAAGATCCACATTATTTAGTTTATAATATGTGGCATGTTATGTCCTGTCCAACATTTAGAACTTTGCATTTGTCTATATTAAACTGCATCTGCCACCTCTCCGACCACTGTTGCATCAGCATTCAAATCTTCCTGGAGTGCTCTAATGGTCCTCGTCAAATGAATTCGACGGCCTATTATGATGTCATGGCACACTTCTGAAATGTCCTCTTTATTGCCCTCATCTACGTCGTTTATTGTCGATTGTGAACACAGGGGGCCCAACACTGAACCCCTGTGGAAACACCGCTCGTGACGCTTCCACCACCTTGATTTCTTACCCCATTTAGCAAACTCTCCTGCAGCGCTATTTGTATATAACCATCCCTCCTATAACCAGGAAAAAAATTCTCCCTTCTCCTAATCCATGTGGCCTTAACTTTTTCCTTCAATAGTCCATCTGATGGTGGGACCCAGTCAAAACCTTACTGAAGTCCAAATATACATATCATATTCCAATACCATGATCTACCTCCTCAAATCCCGTTCGTGAAAAAAGTAATAAATTCGTAAGGCAGGACCGCCACTTAGTAAAAACCCTGCTGATATTCATGATAAATTTATGATATTTCAAGGTGGCTAACGAACTTGCCTCAGCAATTATTAGAATCCATAAATTTTCCCACGTAGAGGTTAGGCTTATTCGTCTATAGTTCGAAGCCTAAAGGACCCTGTCACCCAGCTTTGAAAATAGGTTTAAAATTCCACATTTGCCATTTTCCACTTATTTACTGGCACCATACCACTTTGTAGTGATATGTTGAAAGATTACCAAAGGTTTGCTAAGCTCCCTTTACATTCTTTTAGAACCCTTTGCATACAGTTCATCAGGGCCTGTGGATTTTTTAGGTATTAATTATCTATTTTGCCTAAGGACATGTCACTTGTGACCCTAATAGTGCACAGTTTTATTATCGTCCTGTTCCCATACATAATTTTAGTGAATCATTTCTGGAAAATCGCTGTTCCTCCGTGTAAAAACCGCAGAGAAGTATGTGTTAAAATTCTACCAATTCCTTACACTGTCAGTGAGCTGACCCGAGGAACTTTGAGTGGCCTATCTTGGCCTGCACTTACTTCTGTATACCTGAAAGAATCCTTTTTTGGGTTAGTCTACGATTCTCTTGCAACTTTAACCTCATAATCTCTTTTTGCTTTTCTTTCTAATTCCCCTTTTTTTATTTCTCTCTTTAAACGGTGCTGGGGAATCTGGACCTACTAATTCACCAGGCCTATCCCATTTCTCCCGACTGAATAAGTCCAACATTAAAACTCCTACTGTTGGAAGACAGCTTCATGTTTGTGAGAACTCTTATGTGCGGAGCTGTGACTAAGGAATATCCCTAGTCAAACACTGGAAATATTTTCCTTTTTGTTGCAAAGGCCCTCCAGTATACTGCCTCTGCTACCCCCGAATTCATAGCTCTTTCATTTGAACTCTCAGCCTTTCGCCTCTATCAACATAGAGTGTAAGGCAATTTTGGCTAGTCCAACTGCACTCGTAGGCCTCTCAAATGGCTCACAACTCATCGCTTTAACAAAAAATACCAACCTGAGGAATAACGACAGAGTGTGCAGTCCTAAAGGGCAAGTTGGTAAACCCAGGTGTCCACAACACTGAAAAATCGTCTTTTCACTCCAAAGATCAACGTGGTGCTAAAGTTCTGCAAGTTGGAGTGAGTAACAAATCTTCTAACGAGTATAGCAGTGTGTGGGTAACTCTTGAGAAGTCTGCCTCAGCCTGTGACCTTGAGCGAGGCACTGCATCACCTGCCTGAGACTTCGCAGAGCCATATTGACTAGTAAAAAGTCGAATGTGCCGTGCTCAGTACCTCTGCTGTTCTCCTGTAACCCCAACTCTCCTCCTTAAACTCTAGCCGTTCGCCTCATCAACGACGTGCAGTGTAGGTGTATTTTGCTGCACCCCTGGTACTCGACTCTCTGAGTTCCGCAAGTGCGGGCAGATAATTTTTTGTTGTAATATTTGCATGATGGAATAACGCTGACTTCGGACATTGTGGCTACCATCAGTACTACACACTGTAGGCTTAAAATGAGTGAGGAATGTCTGGCCTGCTGGGGTGACCTTGAAAATGCACTAATAAGACACCTCATGCCCACTTACACCATACACTGCGTGTGTCTCGTGGAGGTGAATGTCCCTCCTTCGACTTTCCTTTTCACCACCGGTATCCCTTAACTCGTCCCATTATCCTACATATTGGGATAACGGCGAGTTTAGCTGAACCAGGCCAAACAGCGCTCCAAAGCCAGCCAGTGAAGGCAAGCTAACATCTGTTTCTGAAGTCCCAGAATGCCTTTGTTGAACGTTCTACAGTGTTCCGGCCGTACCTTCGGTGTTGTGAAGAACTAGTTCTTTATGTTAGTGAAAATTTTGCTGTCATTCCAAGACACGTGTGCAGATTGTGTTAAGTGCTGCGGGTTTTGGAGTTAACAAGTAGTACAGGGTTGGGTAACTCTCGAGAGGACTGTGGGCGCCAGTGAATGACCTTGAGAAAATTGCCACGCGACCTCAGGCCACTACACCCATATTGCCTGTGTCTAGCGAGGTGAATATCCTTATCCTGTCCCTTCTCCTTCCCCTCGATTTTGGAACTCAGCCGTTCTCCTCAATTTCTTGTGGACTAGAGGCGGTTTTTGCCAGATCCAACATGGGTGCATGATGCCCGTGTCCTCAGTGCCGCACTCCACCGCTCATCTTGCGAGTGGACTCCAGTGTGCCTGCCTCACTGCCTGCTGCAAGCAGTGTCCGGGTGGGTTTGGCGCGGGCTGGTGAGCACAGTCAAGAAAGCTTGAGGGCAGCACTAAAAGCTAGCCAGAACAAGCTAAGGCAGCTGCAGTAATAGGCTGTCCTAGGGCCAGCATGTCCTGTAATAACGTTCTGCAGTGCTGCTGGCATACCAGTGTTTCTGTAGTGGCTAGGTATGCGAGAACAATTTGAAGACGAACATATGCAGTGCTGACATTTGAGCGGACATGCCAAGGTTCACTTATAAACATAGTAAGCTTGTGGGAATGGCTTGTACACGTGAACATTCCATCTGTCATACCGTGACTAGCAGTGATAAGAGCTGCTTTTTCCCCAACGAGTTAATGTCATTTGTAAGCCTGTAATTAAGGCTCAGATGTACTTCAGAGTAGACATCCTTCAATTACTAAATCAGTGTAATACATGCTCTGCTCAGTGGTAACTGAACTATTAAATACTGTTACTTAATTAAGTGCTTGTCCTAAGTGTCATTGCTGTGTTTTCTAATACATTTTCCCCCTCGTTCGACAGAAACTTTACTGCTAAATTTCCCCGTAAATATTTCAAATTGCAGTGTTCATCTGTGGTGTGAGTGTGTAACTTATGCTTGTATTTTTAACTGTGAACAAGCATACTGCTGCATAAATGTCATATCATGAATACTTTCTTACTTGAGTAATTCGGTTACCTTTCAAATTCAACTGTGTTAAGCAAGAGTCAGCCTGTTAACAACTATGTTCCTTGCCATCTCATCTAGTGGGTCTATAGCTCCTAGTTAAAATTGTAATAGTAACTACTTGCAATCATTATCTTCTAGTTATACATTGTGTAAATTGTTTTAGAGACTATTTGATTCAACTGGATTGTTATTGTTACCTTCTGACACAACCCATTTAAATGACTGAATACACCACTGACACATATAAACACATTAAAAAAACGCTGGTAACACCCAGAAGCCGGGCCTAGTGAGGGAACCTTGAGAAGTTGATTTTTGTATTATTACGACCAAGTTGGAGTACCACTCTCACCTATAGTTACATCAACAAAAGTGTATTCAAAGTGATTAAAGTGTACACTTGGTGTACTACTGGTAACACTTGTCATTAACAAGTACCGCGTGTGTAAGTGAGTGGTTTAGGTACTGTTTCATCTATCTACAGCTGCACACTTATAGCGTGCATACAAGTACAGGGGAGTGTGGAAGGGGCAACGACTCCGGGCCCCGGGGGGCGGAGACATCCGCTTCTACACCGGGGGAAGCAGGCTTTTGATCAACGACGTGAAGGAGGGCGTGGTCGTCTATGAGCGAGATAGTGGATGAGGCGTATAAGGCTGGGGGAGAGGGTGAGGCCCTTGACCATTACCTGGTCCAGACACACTTCCAGTGGATCGGGTTGAGCAAAAAGTACAGGAGGAAGTGTTGGAACTTGAGGAGGAATTAGCCGAGGTTCTGAAGTCCTTGTCACTGCCTGAGGAGGTGGCTGCTCCTGACAGGGTGGTAGAAGACGAGGTGAAGGCTGTGGGGCATCAAAAACAGAACTATTCGGACGACGGGAGTGACAGAGTGACTGAGGTGTCACCGAGATCTTTGCCACTGTGTACAGTGGAGGTAGAGGTACATTGTGAGGCATCCCCAGACCAAGCCATGGAGGATGCGCCTGTCACAAGAAAGAGAGCCACTGCATCGATTCAGATGATGTCCTAACGCCAGCGCAGCGGACTGGGAAGCAAATATGGGCAGAAGGTGAAGGTAGTGGTGGCCATGACAGGAGGCACCGAAAGAAGGGGGGGGGAGAGAGGAAAGTGTGCAGGTGACAAGTGGTCCCACACGTTCTGGTGGCCATCGAAGAGTGAAGAGAGGAGGCAAGGGTGGAAACACAATAGGCCTCCGGTGTATGACAGTAAACGTTAATGGTTTGTGTAATAGTGTAAAGAGAGAATGGTTTCGAATGTTTCTGAATAAATTTAGAGTGGATGTTGTGTTCCTACAGGAGCACAATTTTAAGGAGGGTAGGGTGTTTGAGATGGAGGGGTTTCAGGTGGTAACCCTGCCATCTGCCCATTTGAAAGGGGGGTGGGTATATTAATTAGGGAGGCGAGTCCGTTTGTTTTGCAGAGAAGTGAGGGGGGGAGGGGAAGGGTGTTGCGCGTAGATGGTTTGTGGATGGAAAAACGTGTGGCTTTTATTAGCGTATATGAGCCTGCAGAGAATAACGTACAGGTGAAGCAGGAGTTTGTGTGCGAGGACCTTGTGTTTTTTTCCGTGCATTACTGGAGGTGGCAATAGTAGGAGGTGATTGGAACTAACGTCATTAGGAGGGCTGATGTGGAACCGAAAGGGCAGGTTATGTGTCGGTGGCCCTACGAGATTTATTGAGGGATATTAGGTTAAGAGACGCATTCGAGGGGGGGGGGCGTGGGAGACAGAGCATACATTTATTAGGAGAGGGTATGCAGCGAGGTTAGATAGAGTGTATCTTTCTCACGGGGTTGTAGTGAGAGCTTTCAAAACTGTTGAAGTAGCATGGTCAGATCATAGAGCAGTGTTGGGAGGTTGGGTGGGAGGCGCTTGCAGAAATATACAGGAGTTACTGGAAATTAAATATAAGTGCATTGAGTGATGAGGAGGGGTTAGAGGGATTTTCTGTCCTATGGAAGGAGCTTAGCGAGGAGGCACAGGGAGTGGAAGATGTCGTACACTGGTGGGATTGTGTTGCCAAGGAAAGGATTAGGAAATATTATGTGAGGGTGGGCAAACGTATAAATGATTTTAAATATGGGCTTTCAAATTATCTGGAGGACAGGTTAAGGGGCTGTTATGGGAAGGGGCCTTGTGCGGGGCGACTATCCTATGGATGAAATTGTCGAGGTCAAGGGGAGACTGAGGGAGTTACAAAATGAGAGGTTTCAAGCGGTAAGGGTGCAGGCAGGGGTAGAGGAGGTGCTTTGGGGAGACAAACCATCGGCGTGTGTGTTGCGACGTCAAAAACAAAGACAGCAGGTTACAGCTATTCCGAGGTTAGAGGTACACGAGAATGGCGGGGGGTTTATAGAATGGGTCAGGAGATACTAACTACAAAAGGCATGTGTGCGTATGCGGATAAATGGTATGAAGGGTATTGGACAAGTGGGAAGGTGGGAAATGTGGATTTAGAGAAGGTGTGTGAGTATGTGATGTGTAATTTAGGGAATAGTGATAGAAAGGCTTTAGGGGGGGGGTAATAACAGAGGAGGAAATAGAGTTGGCTTTAAGGGGAATGAGGAAAGGCAAAGCACCGGAATAGACGGTCTCCCGGCTGAATTTTATCTCCAACATTGGGAGGTGATAAGGGGTTTCATGGGTAGGTTATTTAATCAGATGAAGGAGAAGGGTGTGATGGGGACAAGCAAGCAACAGCAGTTGTAGTGTTGGTCCAGAAGGGTAAGGGCAGCACACCCTCAAGGAGTACCGTGCCATATCTCTTATATGTGCTGATTATAAGTTGTTCACTAAAGTCTTGGGTAATCGGTTCAAATGTGTGGTAGGGAGAGTGGTTTCGAAAACGCAGTATGGTTTGCCTGGAAGGTCGATGATTGAGGGTCATGGAATACTGAGAAGTTTTGTGAGTCAAAAGGGGGGGAGGGAGGGCGGCATTGTTGGCTTTAGACTGGCAGGGGCCTATGACAGGTGGAAAGAGGAGCATTGGGAGCTATACTTAGGAGGCAGGGTTATGGGGAAGAAATAGTTAATTGGGTAACCACGTTGTACAAGGGAGCCAAGATGAGGGTACAGATTAATGGATGCTTGGGGGAGGAGATTGTAATGGGTAGGGGACTTAGGCAGGGTGCCCCATGTCACAAATGTTGTTTGCGTGCATTCAGGACCCCTTCTATAGAATGGTTGAACGTTGTGTATGTGACATGAGTGGAGGTATGGGGGGGGTAGGGAATGTGTGGCCGGGAATAATAGAATACGTAGACGATACAACAGTCCTGGTTCGGAGGGGATGGCGTTGGGTGTTTTGATGATGTTGTGCAACAGTTCGGAAATGCAACAGGGATGCAGGTAAATAGAGAGAAGTCAATGATCATGGGGTTGGTGATTGGGTGGAGGGGGGGGGAGATGTAACGTTGTGAAAACAAACGGTGTCTTTAAAAATTTGTGGTATCACCTATAAGGGTGATTTGGAAGCTGCTCGGGAGGAAAACTTGAATAGATTAATGGAAAGGATTCAGGGGCGTCTGGGTGCATTGCGACCTCATCATCTGACTCTCGTGCAACGAGTGATTGTTAAAATGTATTATTGTATAGTAAGGTTTGGCACGTAGCAGCCGTGTTCCCATTAACAGGGACGGCGATTGTGGGAATTCTGAGACGAGTGTTTAACTTTTGTGGGGTCAAGGTGCGATTGGCTGAGGAGAGAGGTTGTAATGTTACCTTGTGCGCCAGGTGGTTGGGGTTGATGGATCTGAGAAGGAGGATAAATGTGTTTCTTCCTTAAATGGGAGGTTTTGCGCGAAGGTGTGAGTGGAGGGCAGCTGGAAAAGTATATGATAGGTTGGGTAAGTTGTATGGTGTGTGGAGTTGAGGGAATGTGAAACTATTTGAGGGCTTTGATGTTGGTTAGAGAACCCAGGAAAATCGAGTAGGGTTTTGTGTAAGCTACTTACAGACAGGATTGTTGTACCAGTTGAGGATTGTTCCCCATGTACGCATGGAAGAGTATTTGGTATAGGTTTAGCAAGTTGAAGTTAAAGCCTAGGGTAAGGGAGGTAACGTATCGGTTTTTTGCATGGCATACTACCGTCGGGGAGTGTTTTAAGAACCAGAGGGTAACTGTGGGCGGAAGGTGTGGAATCTGTGGGAGGATGAGACGGCATTCCATGCAGTATACTTTTGTGGGGACTGGAGGGTGTTAGGTATTGGTTAAGTAGGGTAGAACAGGGGTGGGGGGCCGAGGGGTGTCGGTTATGCGTGCACTAAGCCTAGATTTGGGAGGTTCGATGAGAGTGTTATAAGAGCTTTGGATTATATAATAGTGGATTATATATATATATCGTGGGTGATGAGGGGAGGGGGAATTGTGAGGTGCGGAGGCGGGTACTAGCGGTAACGGTTTATCGTACGATGTGTCGTAATAGAGAACTGTATGGAGGAGTGGGAGAAGGATTTTTCGGAAGGGTATAGAATGTTAACGTTAGGGTTTCTCATCAATCTACGACTTGGCTGAGTGAGTAAGGGGGGGTTTGGGATTACATACGGGAAGGGGGTTTTCAGGGGACACAGCGGGGGCGCCTCCTGGGAGGGGGGAGAG